>JAQISU010000076.1:267500-867500 GCA_029339505.1 Unio delphinus
CAGTCACCCCTCAAATCACTATCTTCTTTTAGACACTTCTCTGACGTCGAGTGACCCCTCGGGCAGCAGAACCTTGCAATTATGAACAACAACCAGTTTTACTTAAGGTTACCCAGTGACAGTTTCATCGAGGTGTTTCCTAACAACACCTTGTGCTATTACACGGCTAAATTACCTCAAGCCAATCATTTGAATCAAGAAGCCCATTGTAAAGTGGCTTTGTTAGAAATGATACACCCTACTCAAATTAAAAACATCGTCGAAAATCAAAACTGTTTTACAGTAAAAGTTCATGATAACCAATTGCAACAAAACGTAGACGAACACAACACTGTTAGACCCTATGAATACACAGAACCCCAAAAATAAACGGTTCAACTATATTTTAACCATTCACGCAGGCTATTATTTTATTGGTCAACATTTAGTTACTTCGATTGCTACCAGATTCAATACAGTGTTTGATAAAACCATGGACAAAGCCAACAAATTGTTACCTTTGACTACCATAAAGTGTCTCGTCGCCTAATGATAAAATTTTCAGAGAATAACGTTTTGGACATTGCCTTTTGTCCTGAATTGTATGATATTTTGGGTGGAGAACCCATGATGGTCAAGATTAAAAACGAAATTTCATCCGTTACCACGAACTTGGATTTTAGGAAATATTTTCGGTTCTATTTAGAAATGAACCATGGAATCAATTTGATTTGTTTGTACTCTGATGTAGTGGAGTACAACGTGGTGGGACACACCTCTGTACCGTTACTGCGTATCATTCCTTTCAAAGTGGATTCTGCCACGAACGCTGACGAGGAAGGTGTAAATGCCTGTCACGTTCACAACGAATTTTTCTGTCAGTAAGTCGTACTTTGACAATGTGAACATTAAAATAAAAGTAGATCTGGGACAAAATATTTCATTTACTAAAGAAAAAGTCACAGTGAAACTCAAGTTTCAAAAACGATTCTCTAACAACTGAAAAGTTATGCATCCTGTGTACCGAGGTGTCGCTCAACAACGAGGACATGGTTTAGGAGATATGTTAAAATCGGCCTTTCGTTCAATGGCCCCTGTTTTGAAACTGATGTTGACACGAGGATGGCACGCCTTGAAAGATGCCGCATTGACGCACGGCAAAGCATTTCTTCAAAATGTCATCATTGGCGAACAAAACCCCAAAGAAGCTTTCTTCAGAACAGACAAAAATGTCTTGCTTCAAACGGATGAAGATATTTTGTCCGACGTGAAACTCCTATAAATGCCTTGAACGGTACCGATTCTGGCATTCCTGCTTCTCTGAGGACACAGCAAGGACAAGGGAGAAGGAGACGACGATGACACCCATCTAGAGGCCTTCACAACAAACCCTAAAGCTAGAAAGACTAAGAAAAAAAAGAACAGTTTGAGACTTAGACGTTCTTGATTATTAAACAAATCATAGAGACAGAATAAATTATGCACCAAGAGTCTTGCGCCTGTTCAAAGATGGAACTGGATCTGTTTGCCATGCCACCCACTATGATGACCATGCAAGAAGAATCTAAATGGGTAGAATTACATACCGTCTCCTCCTTGACGGATTCCCATTGAGTTTGAAATCAAAGGGCAAACCGAAGATTTCAGCGATCTGAATAGCAGTTACTTGTATTTAGAAGTGAAAGTGACCAAAACGGACAACACCAATCCGGGAGCCGAAGCTAGAGTAGCTTGCGTCAACAATTGCGTTCATTCCTTTTTCAGCGATGTGAAGTTGTACTTGAATAACAAACTGGTCAGCAGTAGCATGGATACTTACCCTTACCGAGTGTACCTAGAAAATCTCTTGACTTACGAAAAGGAAGCCAAGAACACTCATCTGGATGATTGCTTGGTATGGAAGCCTGAGACAGCAGAAGAGGGAAAGTTTAACGAAAAAGCCTTGACAACAGATGACGATCCTCACAATGAGGGTATTAACAAACGTCGAAAGAAAATCATGCAATGACGTAGATTAGAACTGTTCGATCGTTTGCATTTGGACATGTGGTTTTAAGATAAGTATTTCCTGAACGGTGTGGATATTCGCTTACGATTGAATAGTGACAGTACCACTTTCCATTTGATGGCTTATGCGAACGAATACAAAACCATTATCCAAGAAGCTATGTTCTACGTGCGTCGTGTGGAAGTGTTACCTAAAATGGCAAATGCCATAAGTCACACTTTGAGAAGAACGACAGCCAAGTATCCGATAGGACGCGTGGAAGTAAATGTTTTTCACCATTGCCACTGGACTCCAATCCAAGATCGAAGATCATCTGTTCCAAAGATAATTACCCAAATATTTGGTTATTGGTATCGTTAGCTATGCAGTACTCGACGGTGCTCACAAGCAAAATTTTTTCCAGTTTAAGCACAAGAGTATCCAAAATCGAAGGCAGTCGCGATGACAAAACGTTGTGTATCCGACGCTTCGAACCTAACATTACCCAGAAGAATTATTTGAGGTCGTTCTTGTCGCTGTGTAAAGCCACAGGAAAGTTAAGAACCAACACCAGTCACGGCATTTCGTACCAAGATTATGCAGGAGGTTACACTTTGTGGGATTTTCATTTCACTCCAGACCAAGGCAGCCACGAGGGACATTTCCACCCTATAAAATTCGGAAGGGAGATGTCACCATTAGCCAGGTGCATTTCAAGTTCAAACAAAACATTCATGAACACAGAAACACAGATTCCCATTGTTTGTCACAAGTCTCTTCTATACTAGAATGCGTCGACACTGGTTGTCGTTACGTCCTGTCAACTTGATGACAGGTAACATACTTCGTGGAGGGGATTTCGCAACGGACTAAATCGGGACTGTTCTTGTTTGCACACATCCAGTAAACTATGTAACATACCCGATCTCTCTTGGACTTTGGTTTTGGGGCAGTTACATTTGTAGTTTTGCTAGCGCTATTTCTTTCACGGGAATCGTAGTCGGGAAATTCACACTGAATTCAGGATTGGTTGAGGTTATCGATATCATGCTGGTCCTCATCGGTGTGGTATTTTCCATTATTTGTTGAATCGGTTCGGTATTCTTTATTATTCGTTGAAGTAGTTCCTGCGGTGTTGTCATCGTTATTATACTTATGTTGTATTTCTAATTTTGACATCGCGGAATCATAAATACTTACCATCACTGAGAACTTACTATCGGATATCGTTGAAGTTATTGAGATCATGCTGGTTTTCGGGTTTGTGTTCTCCACTATTCGCTGAAGTAGTTCTTGCGGTGTTGTCATTGTTATTATATTTATGTTGTCGCTCTAATTTTGATATCGCGGAATCATAAATATTTACTATCGCTGAGAACTCACTATCTGATATTAATGTATCATCGAGAGATGACGATATCATCGAGGATAATTGCGAGTACGCGGTTGATACAACATAAAATTTAATTAAGTAATCCTGCAGTTTACACTGGTTGCATGATGATATTTTTTTTGTTATAATCGAAATAATTTCCGCGATTGTTGTCGCCGCGGATATACAAATTGGAACAGCTATCGGAGCAATCATTGTCACCGAAGATAGTATTATACCAGCTCCGGCGATTACAACACTCACCGAGTACACGGTAACATCAATTGCGGTGATTTTTCGTCGGTATTTTTTTATTTTAATTTGATACTCCTCTGTGAGGGTTTTGAGTCTAGTTTGAAATTCTCTGACCTGATCATAGCGATATTGAGATACGGAAGGTACCGTTGATGACGACATTTTATTTCCAAATCAGTTTACAATTTCAATTGAAACCGCTAGTGAAATTGCTTTGCAATTTTCAGTTTAATTGTTTACTCAAATCTGCTACGAATTCCACATACCATGATACCGAAACTCTAACCAAATTTTTATCAGTGGATGCTATCGTGAACTGTTCATTTGTATCCTTGTAGATGATTGTTGATATCGTATTGTTGACCCCAGATGAACTCGACGATGATATATTAAATTGAGTCGTTGTCACTAGTGTTAATCGATAAATACCTTTGACGGTTACAGTGATATCTAATTTGTTGTTTGTAGGTGTCCACGCAAATGATCCGTGTTGGATCGTGTATACTACGTTGTTGGTTTTCGCATGAGGGATTTTTGTTTTTTCAACGATTGTTATCATCCTCGTTGCATCTTCCCTGATTGCCTCGATGGTGTTTTTCATCTCATCGATGGATTTTTTAATATCAGGAAGTTTTATATCAATTTTATTCATCGTGGTTGCAAAAAATTTCTCAATGATATTTTTACGAAATGATGTAAACTTTTCAACGTGTTTTTCATATTCGGATTGAAGTGTTGCTAGTTCCAACATAGAAGTTTTTATCGCTGTAAGATTTGGTGTGGTCACTGGTGGATTTCCAAGGAAATCTAGTAACGGCTTGTCAATATTGTTAATTCTATCCATGATAGTTGAAACAAGTACACCTGGTTTGAGTTTACCCTGATCGGAAAAAAACGCGATAGTGCCTTCGGTTGCGTCTCGTTGTTTAACTAAAATATCATCCAGGGAAACATTACTAGATTTCAATTTACCCTGACGATCTTGAAATACAACTATTTCCCCGGGGTCAACACTTGTTAAGTTCAACGTTTCAGCGATTTCATCTTCGATTATTTTTTTTTATATCACCGGTCGCAGATGTTTCTGTGGTTGGTTTCTTCAGCGCTGATAGAGGTCTTCCCCAAATATCTATCATGTTATTGTAAAACTCTTTCTCTCTCTAAAAAGCGATTACTCGTGTATTCATTTACGACGACATGTGGTGGTTTTCCAGATGTTGAAATAGCATCAAGAACATTCAATACTTCGCTGCCGCATATCGGTGGATCATTCATTTGTTGTGTTGGTAGCGTAGAATACCAATGAGGGGTGTTTAATTGTTGTATATAGCGGTTAAATTCCTTCGGCGGCGCTAATCCATATGAATCAAAATAAACAATTGCACGTGGATAAATCGCGTATGCAACCCAATGGGTTCCGGGTCCGGTGCTGTTATCGAGATTAATGATACCTTTTTCAACGCTGTTTGGTTGTGCCGGCAATTGATCTTTCATAAAGACACCTCTGAAGTTTTTAATCACGAGCTTTTTAGCAGCGTCGAGTAAATCAAAATTGGACAACGGAACCAAAGGTTCCCGAGTTAATAAACCGTTCCTGGTAGTCTTAGACCCTTTCCGCTGTACCATGAATACGGGGTTCCTGGTAGTCTTAGACCCTTTCCGCTGTACCATGAATACGGGGTTCCTGGTAGTCTTAGACCCTTTCCCTTTTTTTTATATCCTCCTCGCCCGGTAGCTTTCTTTAGTGCCATTCCTGCCGCGGTACCAACGGCTCCTAACTCCGCCGCTTTAGGTACCGCTAAGGCAGCTGCAGCAATCAATGCTGGTAACGCAGCTAACAACGGGAATATACCGCCTGATTTTTTCATGTCACTGATCGCAGCTGCAGAGAGAGTGATCTGAACGCCTTTTTTATCTTTGAAAGCATCATTGAAGTGTTTTACTTGACGAGTTGTCAGTGACAATTTATTCTGACCACTAGTCATCTGATTTGGTTTCAGTGTTATTGTGGTTCCGCATTTTTTAGCTGATTCTGATTGCAATTTCTTGAGTTGACCGGGAGTTAACGCAACACTAATATAACTGTATTTCATTATACAATAACAGATTGATCTAATTGTTACATGTTTTCCACTCGTGCATCTATCACTCTCATTCGTCCGCCAACACCTTCGAGCAGCATTGATTTGTCGCTGAGAATGACAGCAACCGCTCTATAATTAACACCACCAGGGATGTCTACACGAGCTCTAAAGTGTATATCAATGATGGACTGTCTTGTTAAATCAAGATGTTCCAACGAAAAGTAATAGATCGGATATAAATTCCTAAAATCATACTGTGATATTTGCAGACCAGTATCAACATTTTGATCGCGTGCCATATATATCAACAACCGATGATACACGCGTGCAATATAATTGTTGTCGTAATCAAGTTGTATATCCTCGGATGGTTCCTGTTGGCCATTTATTCTCAGCGAGACTTCACTAACGCCTAACCGATCAAATATCATATGACTACGTTCTTGATTGTTTAATCGCGCTCTATTCTGTAGTGCAACAAATATATGACGCGGACTTGAAACACCTTGTCGCGCTGAAAGATGCCATGTAAATGTATTAGTGATATTAGAATCTATAGTATCTGTGGACACCGCTAATCAACACAACAACGACTTTCCTCCTTGGTCCATAAATTATATTAATTTCCCCTCTGTGGTGATTGATGGAGTCAACACTGGCATCCACAGTGATAGTGAAAATAATCTAACTTTACCCTCAGCAACATCAGCACCTCGCCAAATTGCATCATTATCAGTATCCTTTCGCACGAGTACTATCGTATGTTTTGCTCCATAGATGACTTTTCGGACATTTCTGCAGAATCCAAATATATGATGCAGTGGAATCACGCATGAGAATCGTCGACGCTCTCCTTGTAGCATTGCTTTGCGTGTTGCATATCTTATATTGTAATCGGGGTTAGCGCTTCTGACAATATAAAACGCAGCTCCTGGTCTAGCTCTGTGTTCATAGGTATCGGGGTAGTTTGGGTCAATTGCAGTAGCTTGTGGTGTCCGTATTTTAATATACGGAGAGTGATTAGGGTGATCAGTAATATCCTTAGCGAACATCATAGATGGACCTGCTGATCTTGTATAATCGTCAGAATATCTTGCCAATCCTATTATTGTTGTAGCAACATCAACATCATTCTCAATGGTTTCAATTTCTTTTCCATTGATGAGATATCTAGCGCTAGTAAATAACGCCATGATCCCATTATTGACAAATCCCACTCAGATAAATGGGTCATCTGCGTATGGTGTATGAGCTGCGACATTTTTTACAAGTTCTCCTTGTACTTCGATAAATGCTTCACAAGGCAAAAAGTATTTACTGGTATCATGAACTTGAAGTTCAATTCGCGATCGCAGATCTGCTTGTATTGCTTGATAAGAATAAAATTGATAATCACGTACAGAATCATCCTTGCGCACTGGGGCTTCCATATCAAACGCTGGATCAGGTGACCGTTTGAACATTATATATATCTCCTTGATTTATCAGCGTCTAAATCATCGACGTCGTCGTGGTTTTTTTAAGCCACATCCCGCTATCATATTTGCGGTTATGTTATCTTGGGTGTTAGTCATCAACGACGATAGTTTCTGATCCACTGCGTTATTTATAATTTTACTAACACGCGCAGGCATTTCCGCTGTAGATGGTAACGGTCCCGGTTTCTTTCGCCATCGAACTAGCGCTGTTAGTTTATCCCGAGAGGCCGAAAACGCTTTTCCGGCAGCATCTCCAACAGCGCTAATACCTTTATCACGAATAACATCAATGGCTTTCATCGATCACTGTTTTGCTAGCGGCGCCACTTTTGGAGCCATTCTTGCAAATAACCCTGCAATGGTATTACCGAGACCATCACCATAGTACGCGCGATAAACTGGAAGCCGCGAGTTTACTACATAGACGCTGATTGGTTTATCATGGTTGTAGTGTATGATCATCTTATTTAAATGATATTTATCTAATGTAGAAATAATTTCCTATCCAAAGGATTTTCGACTTCGTCATCGGATTAATCACTATGATAACCACCATGGTGATGAAAACCCGTAGAATTTTCCACTAACTCGTCAATGAAATCTCGATATGTTTTGATATCCATGATGCCACCTTGAAATAACCGCATGCAGATATCAGCTGCTTCATTAATTATTTCCGGTGAGTTATTTCCGGCTCGTTTCCCTCCGATGAGAACCTGAAATTCCACTCCCAGAAAATCCCTTCCCGCTACTATAACCAGTTGCTGCATCCAGTTTTTCTAACTCTATATCTTGTAAATAATTAAGAACATCATCATCATCTCAATTAGATGGTATATTCGATAATCCAAGCGGTAGTTGTTGCTGAGGTTCTTCTTGTTTTTTCCGTCTTCGTGTTTGTCTCCGTGTTGGTGTTTGACGTTTTCGCTCTTGTCGTTCTTCTATTTCTCGTTGTTGCTCTTCTATTAATTCTTTTTTATAATTACGGATTCCCTTTTTAAATTCCTTATACCCCAACTCTTCCTTATTCAAACGACCAATCCCTTTATTTATTTTATACAAATTATCAAACCAATCATTACTTGATATTTTATCATTCTTCTACTCATCCGCTAAAAACTCTTTTCTTGAATTATAACTGTTAGCAACAAAATTACCAAAAGCTTCATAATCCCTTGATTTTAATAATTTAAAATTTTGTATTAATATTTTAGCCTCATCGGTAAATTTATCCAACAGAGAAACATTCGTTTTTTTCGGACCAGGAGGTGGTTTTGTTAACAACGCTGATGTTTTATCAGTTTCCGTTGCTATTTTTTCGAGTATAGGAAGAAGACCCTCTTCTTTTCTTTTGCCCTCCTCGGGGATATCTCCGTATATAGCTCGCTCAGTAGCTGATATTACCCCCTTCGTTGCTGTGGTTATTGGTTTAAACAACTCTTCAGATCCCACAGAAAAGTCAGTTTGTAAACTCTGTCTAGCTTGCAGTTTATTCCTGACAGAGTCGCTGATTGGTGTAAATTTTTTAATCGCATCTAGTCGCTCACGAGCTGATCGAGTGGCTAATGCTTCATTTACCATTATTGAAATCGTAAACAATCTTCCAATTTGAATCTTGAAAGCGTCGAATTCAATGTTAAGTGAAAAAGTCTACGGGAAATCCTATGTTAAATCGGGCATTTGACCCGACCGAGACCACGTTGATATTTTGGTGTTCCGTGGTGATATTTTGGTCGAATTTGCTGATTTTTGTTATTATTTTAAAAAAAATTTGTCAAAATAGCACCGATTTCAATGTTAAGCGAAAAAGTCTACGAGAAATCCCATGCAAAATCGGGCATTTGACCCTACCGAGACTACTTAAAAAAGCGTCGAAAAACCATCAGCGCGGATAAAAAAGCACCAAAATCAGACAAAAAAGCACCAAAATCAGACAAAAAAAGTATTTACTATGAAAATTTCAGTAATAAAAAAATATTTTACAACTTCCTTGTAGTAAAACACTCATTGATAAATGTCAGTATATAATTTCACCGCTATTGTTGACTAAAAACCGCTATCTGAAAGGGTTTTTTCATTTTCTTGAATTAACGCCCGTATATTTCTAATCTTCGAATTAACCTCTTTTTTCAATTCATAATCCCGACCCAATTCTTTTCGTATTCCTTCCACGATAGTAAATAACGGGACAAACACACTTACGTCACTACAGAATGCAAGAGAGTCCCGAATAGAATTCTGGATTTTTGTTATAAGCGCATACTTCTTTGGCAGCATATATTTGTTAGTGTTAATACCGTATTCTATATCTTGAAAGTCAGACATAATTTGGTCAGGGTTCAAATTGTCAGATAGTTTAATCTCTTGATTTTTCAATTTTGAAATTTCAGCTATAATCCTATTCATATTTTCAGAATTCATATATTATCATACATATTTCTAATACAAAAAAAAATTGAGGTCAATTTTGAATGATCATATCATGGCAGTTCTTGGAATTCATATAACATCAGTTCTTGGAATTCATATCATAATAGTTCTTGGAATTCATATCATGGTAGTTCTTGTAATTCATATAACATAAGTTCTTGGAATTCATGTCATAATAGTTCTTGGAATTCATATCATAATAGTTCTTCGAATTCATATCATAATAGTTCTTGGAATTCATATCATCACAGTCCTTGGAATTCATATAACATCAGTTCTTGGAATTTATATCATAACAGTTCTTGGAATTCATATAACATCAGTTCTTGGAATTTATATCATAACAGTTCTTGGAATTCATATAACATCAGTTCTTGGAATTTATATAACAACAGTTCTTGGAATTTATATCATAATAGTTCTTGGAATTCATATCATCACAGTTCTTGGAATTCATATAACATCAGTTCTTGGAATTTATATCATAATAGTTCTTGGAATTCATATCATAGCAGTTCTTGGAATTTATATCATAACCGTTCTTGGAATTCATATAACATCAGTTCTTGGAAATTATATCATAATAGTTCTTGGAATTCATATCATAGCAGTTCCTGGAATTCATATCATAGCAGTTCTTGGAATTCATATCATAGCAGTTCTTGGAATTTATATCATAACAGTTCTTGGAATTCATATCATAACAGTTCTTCGAATTTATATCATAACAGTTCTTGGAATTCATATCACAGCAGTTCTTGGAATTTATATCATAACAGTTCTTGGAATTCATATCATAACAGTTCTTGGAATTTATATAACATCAGTTCTTGGAATTTATATCATGATAGTTCTTGGAATTCATATCATAGCAGTTCTAAATCAATAACGAACAGGTGATGACGTCAATGGATCGATCACAAAGCCACGAACGAATCCATATACCTTCATGTATGAAACAAAACCAAATATTTGAAAGAGAAATAAAAACACAAAAAAAGAATACAATTATTTGTAAAACACTACATATTTGATTCGTTTTCTTATAAAATATATTATATTTCCACTGAGAAAAAATAGGAAAAACCCATTGAGATCTATAACTATTTCATAGGCTGTAAATATACACACGAGTTATCTCCGTTGGTATAATATAAAACATGATTAAACATAAACAAACTATTTTTTTTTGTCCAGTCATTTTTGAAAAAGCTGATCGATAAATTCCCTCTGCAACGTTTCGTGTTGAGGCTCTACAAATACCGAAATATCTACCGGCTTCAAACATTGATTGGAATATAATTTCTTCGTTATTTACTGTATTAAATGATTTTACAGGTCTTTTCCCAATTGATTTAGAAGTACCAGTCTTTCCTCGTTTTAAATTCTCACTTTGAGAAATAGCTTCTAGATTATCCAATTTGCTATTATGCGGATTGGAATCAATGTGGTCGATAACAAGACCATCCTTGATCAATCCGTTATGACATTCATACACGAAACGATGCCAGTAATATTTCTTCTTACCAGCGCCAAACCTCAAATATCCCATATTATTTACGGTACCAACTGGCTTCTTTGATCTACAGTGTCTGATAATACCATCAGGGGAAGCTTCGTAGTTTGGAATCTCGGGATGTGGTTGAAATTCTTGGTTCATTTATATACTATATTATTGTTTGTCTAATTCATTGTTTGGTTGAATTATTACATTTGGAAATCTTTCGATGTAATCTTGAGAGGTTCTAATGACTTTGTCCCTGACGGAGTCAAGGACGCTGTCAGGGGTACAGTCATTAATGGAGTTTTTGATTTTCTTACCATAATAACGATTCAACTCTCTGTATCGTTTACCACCGCAACCCAGACACAACTGTGATATTCCTCTCACCCCTACCCTACATTGTATGCAAGGTAGGGGTCCATTACTTCCTCGACGAAAACTTTGCATATGATACCCACAGAACTCCTTTCTGCATGATTTGTTACACGGGTTTACTGATCCAATCATAAGCCATTTGCAATGATTCATTATATAATAACTTCTCTATTTAAATACTTGTTTTAATTATAACATGGAGGAGTTCGAGAGATTATCGAAAATTAAGCCCTGGAAAAGTGTTCAATTCAATCTTGATAGAAAATTACGCCTTGTAAAAATACTAAATTCAATCTCGAAGGAGTCTCTGATAAACCAAAGAGTCTAATAAGTGATAGAACCATGATAAATAAAATCAGCGATTGTTTTAATGAATTCAAGCGTGATGGAGCATCTCATTGTTGGTCAACATTTCGAATTCATGGTAGTGTTGATGCTACCATGAACAACGAACGCGCAGCTGTCATAATCTCACAACTTACGCGGAAAAGGTATTTTTTTTAGAGTGAAATTCATTATTCGTTCAGACAAGGGAGATTGGATTATCAGGGATAAATTTGAACCCATCTTGAAGGATAAAAGAACCGTCGTTGTGAGTCAAGATTCAAAACCAGGAATTCTGACTGGAATTGACAGACCGTACTACGAAAGATCTTATCCTGTAACAGCAGTTGTTTATGGGATATATCCGTTAAATGATAAACCAAGTGTTGAAAAACTAAAACCCATGAAACTGTCATTGATGACTTCATCATCGACTTCGTCAAGAATTAATTGTGTAGCAGAACGAATAATAGAACACTTCACAAATGCATCCCGGGGAAACAAATTGAATAATTTAAGACGCAAAAAAAATAAATGAATGGGAATTAACAGTTAACAAGAACGGAGCATCAATTCAGGATATAGCCAAATTAGAAACATTATTAAGATTCCCAATAACCGTAGCGACGATAACCGGTGAGATATTACACGAATCAAGATATAAATTAAAAGGAGCCCCAATCAAAATTATTGATTATAACGAACACGCATGGACACCCGCGGTAACAATATTCCCGCGAACACGAACAGTAAAGTATATACCCGAAGAATTTTCCGCTCGAGAATTCTCTGAGAAAAATTGTTCGATGCTATTTACCAGTTGAGTAAAAACGATCCGGTGTCAGTGTGGTTACTTCACAGTGATGAAAACCCCGAGGGTGGATTCGATCAGTTTGTAAGACCCAATGGAGAATTATACCGTACCGAAGCACTCCATGATAAGATGAAAAAACTATCTAGCAGTTTCTCGAAGAGTTTCGACGACGAACAATTACTAACAAATTGCTTTACAATTCCGTCGGTTGCGGCTCATTTTGCGAGAAAGAAAAACTCCTGGAAACCAACACGAGCTGAATTTCTCACAGACATCAAATCAAGCTGCATCAAATACAAGCACGGTGGATTATGGAATACAAAATACAACCCTGAAACCATTATTTCGGTTGATATAGTCGCGTGTTATCCCGGGACTTTTCTCGGGTACGGAGAATGCGCTGAATATTTCAAGCGATTTGGACATCCCACCCATGAGATGGCACGTGTTGCGATTAATGGACCACTGCCACATTTTGATGTAACCGGATTCGCTCGTGTGGTATCATTTAAATTGGCTAAAGGACTTCATCCGTGTTGTTATGTCTGGATTGGTAGACATATGTCGGAAAACATTGGATGCCAATAGTGCTGTTACGTTATATGACCGATTGTAGCATGCTGATATCGCTGATTGTCAGTGAAGCAATTATATCATATCGAGCACAGACTGAAGTCTGGTTGCCACATCCTGATATAGATAGTATAATCAGTGAACAACGAAAACAGTTTCCCGATCTCGACGAAGAATATATCATGAATTGGTCCGAACTGTTATATGAAATCAGAAACAAAGATGCAAAAGATCTCGGTAGAAGAATAATTGGTAAATTCACTCAATTTATAATCGCGGATGTAACATCTAAGGGCATATATGTCGATCGTAAAGACGCTTTCTTGTCCGATGGAACCAAATTAGGTACAATTGTTACTTACAGCGATGGGCACAGTCTTCAGTATACACATTTGAGGGCATCTATGCTGGCTTATGCTTCTATCAATTTATTTTCGATGATAAATAGATTTCCTGACACCGCAGTTAGAGTCGCCACTGATTCATTTTACATAGACGCGAAACACAGCAATGCAGTAGCTGAATTCATTAATTCCAACGAGAGTTGGGGATCATGGAGAATTAAGCGGGAAATACCGTGTGATTACTCCAAATCAACAGATGTTACGATTGAAGATAAATACCTGAAAAACAATCAGTGTTCAGAACTATCTAATGCACCGCTGATATCCGATCCAATATGTAGATATAAAACAGTTTATTTAAACGGTTGTGGCGGGTCAGGAAAGACGACTCGCGCGATTGAGTTATTTCGTGGGAAAAATCCTACAAACATGAGTGTGTTAACACCGACACAGACTTGCCAGAGAGATGAAACAACGAGGGGTTAATGCTTGTACTTATCATAGCTTTTTTCGATGGAAAGGCGACGAATGGACTCCTGATCAAATGGGTGAGAAATCTATCCCTGATGTCATAATTTGGGATGAGATATGCACGGTGTCATTAGATGTATTACAAACGTTTCTCGAGTGGTTATTGCACGCGAATACAAAGGTCGTCATGTGCGGCGATCATGGCCAACCACCACCTTTTGTCGGTTTATCCCCACATGATAGGCTAAAGAATTTCGTAGACTATTACGAAGAAATCAACACCGATCATAGAGCACTTGATGAACAATTACGCGAGTTCAAGAAACTAATCAGATTACAACCGGATAGAATCCAATGTGAGATAGCGCGTGAAATAATTTCTGAAACTCCCATTAATGATTTTTGGGAGGCGTGGAAACGATTTGATAATCGCAAGTAGAAAAATAGTCAGAGACACACTTCAGATGAAGTTATTTGAAACACATAAAGAAAAACTTACAACACTTCCAACACCGCTGTGTTATAGGCCATCGGATACACGAAAACAAAATATTGAAGTGGATATTCCAGGACAGCGTGAAAAGCAGAATTTAGTGTTAAATGATATTGTGTTGGTTGATATCAGCGTCGTCGAAGATGCATTACGCGCTGATAAATCCCCGTGGACGCTAGGATACGCAGCGACGATACATTCTTCACAGGGATTGACTATCACAGACACAATTGTTTGGATAGTGGATAATCACATCGAGTGGTCGAATTTAGTTTATCTCGCAGTATCCAGAGTACGAAGAATAAATCAACTTCGAAGAGTTGTCCTGACAGAGTCAGGAGACTACAACGACACTACAATAAGTGATATTGTCACTGGTGATTTCATCACTAAAGACATAATCCGAAAAAAACTGGTTATAAACAGCAAGATAAAAAAATAACAGAGAATTTGATATCGATGCTGAATTAATAATCACACTGAAAAAACAACAGAATAATCACTGCGCGAGTTGCAATTGTATAATGAGTTGGTGTTGGTCGGATCTTTGACAATTTACCGTAGACAGAAAAGATAGTAGCGTTAGCCATACTAGAAATAACGTGATGCTGACTTGTCTTGAGTGCAACAGACGAAGAGGTGCTAGTTAAGACCACGTGGTGGTAATTGAGTATCCTCGGGTATCACTTGTAGTTGTTGTCGAGTAAACCCACGCTGAGGAGCAGTTGAATCCAATCTATAGATTGCTTGTCTACCCGTTGATCGTGTTATACCGGATATTTTATGCGCGGTGACACTCCAAATAGGATCAGTAGCTCTTTTTTTTACCACCTTCGAAGTCTCCTGCTTCATATAAATACCTCGCAGTGACATTACCGAGAATTGGTTCTTTTGAAAAATCTTTTTGCGGTTGTACGGTTATATACTTCTTTTTTTATCGCGTTGTTAGGTTTCATGTTGATTGTTCGAGTAATCTCGTTATTCAGCGCAGTAATCACAGCTGGTAATCTCTTGACCCATTCACGAGATCGTTTATATTGAATAAATTCTTTTGCGTATTGATATCCAAATAACCGCTCGGCAAGTGTGGGATTAAATCGTTAAACAATTGCCTGATCGCGATGTAGTGCAGTATGTCCTCGTCGTAACGCGGTATTATGATTCTTCAACGTTGATAGAGCCGCACCTTAAAGTTCCTTGCCAGGATCAACTTGTAATAGATTTGGCCAGCACAGAGGACCCCTTCGATAAATCCTTTCAAACGCAGAAGCCACTTCAGTTGATGATTTTGTTTTTAACGGTTCTGCTTGTTTGTATCGACTCGCAACATCAGCTATGGTTAGCGCGTATTTGTAACCACCATCATGCGGCAGAAATAATATATCAGCTTGATGAGCTTCATTGGGAACGGTCACATCAAAATGCGAGTAGTTAATTTGTTTAGCCGGCGGTAGATAAATTTGCCATATTGCCTGTTTGGATAACCAATTAGCCGCTGTGGTATATTTTACCTTCGCGGCGCTAGCGAGTTTACCAATTGCTGCTTTACCCCGCCAGTATCCGCATGGAGAATAGTAAATAGATTCCATGTTGTTATTAATTACCGGCACCTAACATCAATTTACCTTTCATAGCCGATTTTACTAACCATGAAGCCAATTTTTCTTTGAAAGATTTATCAGTGATAGAATTTAACGCATGAATTAATTTTACATCTGCGAGATGTCTGTGTTGCAGATTACTGCTTTTATAAGTGACATCATGAGCATGACACGCCTTATCAATGGCGTTTATCGGATATTCACCCGGTCGAGGTTGGTTTTGATCATCGAGTCTGATATCGAGTCTGGTTCCGGGTCCACAGTAACTATATCCTGGAAGGTGTTTTTCTCCTGGATACTTCGCCCACGGTGTCCCTGGAAGTTTAGTTAACTTGGCTGCAATATCACCTCCTCGTTTTTTTTTTAATTTCTTTGATTTATCGAGAGAAACAAATCTAAATTTCTTTGTACTGCATTGTACGCATTTACCAGAAAGTGCTGATCTGTTATTGCTAGTTGTAATCGTCGTCAAGTCGTTTGTACCAGTACGCGCCTTACACTTCACACAATATAGATCCATAATTTATATATAATAACATGAATGTAATTGATTATTCAGCTACCCGTCGACGGGAACCTATCAAACATCATGCGATGTTGCCGAATTCAATTAGAATGATTATAATCGGACCATCTGGAAGTGGCAAGACACAACTGTTACTTAATTTAATAACGAGATGGATGAAATGGGACAAGTTGTATTTGATAGCTCCTAGTGTAGACGATCAGCGATGTTACAATGTGTTAAAAGATTTTAATGACAGCGCGGTAGAAAAAAATCCGGCGAGGGTATTATTGAGTTTATAACCGATATCGATGAAGCACCGAGCATTGATGATATTGATGGAGATATTAATAATTTAGTCGTATACGATGATATCATGTTAGACAATCAAAAAATTCCTGCTAGGATATTTTCCCGAGGCAGACATAAAAACACTGATGTGATATATGTCACTCAACGATACACACAAATTCCGAAGGTGATCAGAGATAACTGCAATTTGTTATGTATGTTTAACGGAGTTGATACTCATACTCTTAGAAATATTTGGCAAACTTGGTGCTGCGGTGATATGGATTATAATCAATTTAGAAATTTCTTTAGTCGCGCTCAGTCAATCCAACATGGATTCGTGACGATAAATTTATCAGACCCTCGGACGCGATATCGTGTCGGACTTGATAAAATATCAGGTTAACCCATAGCAGCAGAGGGGGCGGCGACAACGACCATGGCATCTCAAGCATGCCTTTTTTTACGATTTCGAACAAGCGTTGGTTTACCAAATCGACACTTGTCCGATTCACTTTTCGAGGAAGCCTTAATTTTCCGAATAGATGCCTATAAAAAGTTGTCCGATTCGCCCCCTCTGTTGCTTCGCAAGAGGCTGTACGTCGATTGCCACTCTTTGTAACACCACACGATTCGTTGGGGTGCACGATAGATCAAACGATGTTTATGTTTGATTAATCGTTTAACAACTTCGGTTCTACATGAGTCGCTAGGTCCTGCAATTAAGATCTTAAAGGGATGACAAAGATACAAGGCCTCCCAACTGGGATGATCTAACCGTTCGTCGTTGACTTTGAAAGTGGAGGACGAAGGAGCAGAAGCAGCAGAAGTAACCATTGTAGTGAAGATACTGTCACATTCGACATAAAAAGTAGACACGACAAGAGTTTTCATACCTTTTCAGGACACGTTTATTGCAAATTAAAATGAAACAACACGTAAACAAAAATACATATAAACCAAATCGCTAAGTACAGCAATATAATACACATTACAACGATCAAAGAGGAATATAAACAATTCTCTATACATCATGCTTTTGGCAAAAATGATGACCTAGGAACAACAAAGTGTAATGTTCTTAAAGTATCTACATTGGGTACAATCACACGGGTGTCCTCCTGAAACGGTCTTTCGGGAATGTCCATGATAGTCCTGTCCTGAAAGGTGTGGTTGTCCTCGGTGACAGGTTCTTATTCTGACACTATCACTAACACAGGTTTTAAAGTTACATTTTTACTGGACGTTTGAAATTAACATCACAGCTCTTGAGCATAATTAGCCACTTATTTGGTCCAAGTCTCAAACCTCAACCTTGCCAATCACGTACATCTGTTCATTCAAGGTGTAAATCACACGCTACACACACATCGTCGTACACATCTTCAGTACCTAAGGGATGACACATTTTTTTTTCCGGTAGAGGTAGAAACGTATCCAGACGAAAACGCAAGGCTTTTCACATAATACGTTTCTCGTTAACCTTGTGTTTTTAGATGTTGTTGGTAACACGTAGGGCTGGCAAAGGTACGCTGACAAGTTTGACAATGCTCTCGTGTTTTGTCGTTCGTCAAGACAGGGTTTATAGGCTAAAACATCCCTTAAATTTCGATCCACAATTCTTGTATTGCTCTCTAATGTTATAGCCCTAGTCACATTTCTCACAGTAATAACTGTATCCCAGAAACGCGGTGATACTGGTGATAGCATCAAAATGTACATCGTGATAATAGACGTGAGTTTCACCCAATTCTTGAGGATACAACTTCAGCGTGTAGTATGGTGCCATGACGTCTTGCAGTTTTGTGCATTTCGGGAATGCCTTAGGGTGTGTGTATGGATATCCACGCTTGCTGAAACATGTGTTCTGCCTAACTTCGTTGTTGGTCTCGGTCCGATTGTCGAATAGTTTTCCAGGATTTTGTTCATTCTGCGGTTTCGTCGTCATACGTTAGTACCACCACGATGGCACGGGCTAAACACATACTGTCTTGACGGTTGTTAAATCGGAAGAGTTTTGTTTCGTTAATACGATGATCGTTCGCTAATAACACCTGTTTGCGTCCGTTCCTTTGAGGAAGAGACTCGTCTGTTATGAACAGTGCCGCTTTTCCAACGGTGATGTGAAACTTGTCGTCGGATTGCTGCATATGTAGAATCTTGTCGATAACTTTTGGAAGGTGACACTTTTGATTTGCTGCTAAACTCGATCCAAACGAGGAACTTCGTAATGTCGTGATGAATGGAGAGTCTCAAGCGATCGCCTTCTTTGGCTTCGCATTTTTCGTTTCAGAGTGGATAACAAAGAATCTCAAAGCTCGGTTAGGAGCTCGTCTGCTGTCTCCAACGGTATGTCGGACTGAAAATCTGTCAACTTCACCGTGTACGTGTAGGCCGTAGTTCTAAATTTCCTTGAGGAGCTCTTTTCTGTCTCTTGAATGTGGTAGTACTTTTGAGTAATAAATGGTGGACTTTGTTTGGGTGTAGACTCTCTGGGCTTGAATTCTGGCTCACTCATATTATTTTCAAAATCGCTAGCATGGATCTGAGCCAAGACGTCAGCTGCTGTGCGTGGCAATAAGTCACGTTTCCGCCTCTTACTTTTTTCCTTTCTTCTCAAAATGATGCGATCGTGTCATCTTGATTGCAAAAAGTCAAATGACTAAATTTATAACGCCATGGGTCACTTTACATCCATGTCAGAAAAAGTTTATATA
Organism: Unio delphinus; assembly: GCA_029339505.1. Classification (NCBI taxonomy): domain Eukaryota; kingdom Metazoa; phylum Mollusca; class Bivalvia; order Unionida; family Unionidae; genus Unio; species Unio delphinus. The sequence goes on from JAQISU010000076.1 coordinate 287,098, forward strand.
TAAAGGATCAGTGTCTTCCCTTCCAGTACTCATTTCACTCACAAACCGACCATAATGATGGAAGAACTCACACAAGTTGAACGACTGATCAGAGCTTTGCGATGTGTCATACGAAAGTTTCCTTCCGACAAGCCGACGGACAACTCCCCCTCCGTCTGAGATAAAATTCTAAATACTTGCTGTATCTTTAAGAAAAATGGACATTGGTCTTCAGAATGTTCCGACCGTGAATAAAAGCAAAACAGGTGCCAGAAGAGAAAAAAGTCAAGATTCATGTTATCATCGTCAAGAGAAAGGACATTGGTTCCATACTGCCCTAAGAAACAACAGGAACAGGAAGAGAGTGAAATGGGTTTAGACAGGAACAGGAAGAGAGTGAAATGGGTTTAGAACAGGAAAAGGACGAAGTATCCTCCCCAAAGGAAGAGCACTGGCACATCAAGAATTACACGAAAGAAGACGAGAAGAAAATGCGGAAGAAAAGGATGAAAAAAACCGGTAAAAGTGAAGAAATTCAAAAACCCGAGAGTGAAAAACGACACAGAAGCTCATGAATTTTATTAAGTTGTATTGTGATGTGATATTGGATTGTAACATTTGCAACAGAAGACACCAGACCGAAAAACATTAGTGTGTCTGTGTTTTTGAGTTTTAGAACAAGAAACTACACTCACACACGTATATCATATGACAATGTGGGCTTTTGAATTTTAAACAATTTTGGCAAAATAAATAATTTTACTTTTCGAACAAAGTGGGTGGCTCTGAAAAGGACCTTTGGATCTTTGTTTTCTTTTTTATAATGTTATTTATACATGTTATTTCTATTGCGATACACTTTTATGCATTGGAATTGAGTATACGTACATAGGTGCTACTCTTATTTATAATGGAAAATGTTATAGCGCAAGTGAAATCGCAAAGTCATATACTCAACAAATTATTCAATGTCGCAAAAATGAAAACTGTTCCTACAAATAGTTATGAACAATGGCGCTGGCTGATGCACACTATGTCGAAAATGTCCATACGAAAGTTCTAACGATATTTTATGTGTAAAACTGTATAGACGCCAACTTTGTCCATTGTCTCAGTGAATTAATTGAGCAAGGTTTGTAACACTAGCTCATAAAGTAAAATAATATTTACCAAATATTATTAAAGTCTAATAAATGAAGTTAACGAGAAAAACAATACAACCAAATATTATTAAAGTCTTATAAGTGAAGTTAACGAGAAAAACAATACAACCAAATATTATTAAAGTCTAATAAGTGAAGTTAACGAGAAAAACAATACAACCAAATATTATTAAAGTCTAATAAGTGAAGTTAACGAGTAAAACAATACAACCAAATATTATTAAAGTCTAATCAGTGAAGTTAACGAGTAAAACAATACAACCAAATATTATTAAAGTCTAATCAGTGAAGTTAACGAGTAAAACAATACAACCAAATATTATTAAAGTCTAATCAGTGAAGTTAACGAGAAAAACAATACAACCAAATATTATTAAAGTCTAATGAGTGAAGTTAACGAGAAAAACAACACTACCAAATATTATTAAAGTCTAATCAGTGAAGTTAACGAGTAAAACAATACTACCAAATATTATTAAAGTCTAATCAGTGAAGTTAACGAGTAAAACAATACTACCAAATATTATTAAAGTCTAATGAGTGAAGTTAACGAGAAAAACAATACTACCAAATATTATTAAAGTCTAATGAGTGAAGTTAACGAGTAAAACAATACTACCAAATATTATTAAAGTCTAATCAGTGAAGTTAACGAGTAAAACAATACTACCAAATATTATTAAAGTCTAATGAGTGAAGTTAACGAGTAAAACAATACAACCAAATATTATTAAAGTCTAATCAGTGAAGTTACGAATAAAACAATACTACCAAATATTATTAAAGTCTAATCAGTGAAGTTAACGAGTAAAACAATACTGCCAAATATTATTAAAGTCTAATCAGTGAAGTTAACGAGAAAAACAATACAACCAAATATTATTAAAGTCTAATCAGTGAAGTTAACGAGTAAAACAATACTACCAAATATTATTAAAGTCTAATGAGTGATGTTAACAAGTAAAATATTTGTACAATCTCTTTGTAGTTCCGGATTTTGTATAATTTGAATGTGATTATAGATATCAAATTGGTTCGTTAGTTCGATCTTTTGCTCTTTTGATTTTGTGTCTCTGCGTGGATGTGTGAGCGTGTGTTATGTAACATGCTTCTATCTACATTTAATCGACTATGAATCAATTTGTTTCTCTCCCAAATGCTAATATTAAATTTATTACTACGGTTTTCATGTATCTGTAATAAAATGACTTGCTACCATAATTTTGAACATATAGATTTGTACACGAAAGCTAAACGTGTGCACAAATATGTATTTATTCTCTTGCCCATATATTAACCTATTGATCCGATTTGTTAATGTTTAGGCATTGCTAATAACAGGCCCAGAAGTACGAAATGACTGTGCCCTATACATAATACATCACCTAAATTTTCCACGTGCATCCCAGACGATGGAGGGATACAAATCGCCGCCTCCCATGCTGGAGGAAATATCTCCTGTGCTTTATACATAACGTCATATTGTGCAATTTTATGAAGTATTTGCTATACATGTATATCTATCAAAACGAACATAGATAACTGATTATGTTTTATATCGGTACGGAATTAGGTTTATTAGAATTTTTTACAAAATGAGAAACGACAATCTTCTTTGTGATCTGTAATACATTTGTCTCATGAGCCCTCCTGTTAATTAAATATGTATTGAAACTGATAATTGCAAGTGCTTGACGCACTCACAGTATAACTCAGTACAGCATGGGGTTGTTAGTCACACACACACACACACACACACACACACACACATATGAACGCACGCGCGTACACACACAGAGCTATTTGAGAACTCCAAGTGATGTTGTTGTAGGTTTTAACGTCATTTTTCAGCACACGATAGGCTATACATGGCACCAGTATTATTGTTGGAGGAAGCACCCGGGAAAACCCACGGAAAGAACCACCGACCCACGAGAAGCTACTGGCAAACTTTCTCACATACCCGCATTAGCCCAATCTTAGACTCGAACCCACGCAGACAGAGGTGAGATGGCAGTGATCCGTAACGGAAAGCACTTTAGACCACTCGGCCACTCGGGGCCCCATAGCTCCAAGTGAAGAAATTGAATAGTTTTGTCATGTAATTAGAGTCACTTGTATGATTTGTCTTGTAATTACACTGTGCAAGTTATAGAAGGCACTTGACGCAAACCCCCAGAAAAGAGACGTGTTTTTCTTTCTTTCTGTTATGATGACATAATTATCTTTTCCAATACAAATATGAATTCAACCATTTCGTTTCTTCCAAAATTTCTGTGCACGTCATAAATATTTGATACACCCATACTGTCTGATCTTTTTCTACTTCACGTTTTTCCATTCTATACTACTATTTCAAAATGTTTCCCTAAAAGAGGTCTTACTGGGTAATTAAGGATTACTGCCTATTATAAACATCCAGATGTTTAGGAACCGACCTTTGAATTTTCATGGGTGTCGGCATACGCTTTTATATTTTCCTCAGCATTATTTCTACCTAAAAAGTAATTGATATAATAACGGTGTGTGTGTGTGTGTGTGTGGTGTGTGTGTGTGTGTGTGTGTGTGTGTGTGTGTGTGTGTGTGTGTGTGTTGTGTTGTGTTGTGTGTGTGTGTGTGTGTGTGTGTGTGTGTGTGTGTGTGTGTGTGTGTGTGTGTTATAAATCAGAGCAAGAACTTTATTTAAAAGTTAGAAATTCTTTTCAATCAAATTCCCGATCCACCTACACCCACTTCCCCGACACAGAAACTTATATGTTAGGTCCCTTTATGTGTTGAATCGACAGTAATTGACAAATATTTCGAGAGCTGTTTTTTTTCTTCTTTTTTCACACTAGATTGTTACAAGGATTTAATCACGAGCAAAATATAATGTCGGCAGTTAAAGCATTTGTTTTTACTATTAAAAACGTCCCTAAGTAAAGCAAGAATGGTCTTCCTAAGTGGCAACGTAGACTTCAATAATGTAAATGACTTTTTATTGAGAGACAGTTTCTTTCAAAAGACAGGTTTAGTAAATTATTGGTATAAAATGCAGGCGTAATGTTTTGGCGGAAATTTTTGGGTCGAAAACATACTTCACTTGCATGCGATTTTGTAAAATTGTTTTGCCATAACCGTTACAAGTGTTATTTTCACATTTAAAGTATGGCAGATGTTATAACCTTTCATTACGTTGAAATGTTGGCAAATTACATCCGAGGTTTCTTTGTGGACTTTACGGAAAAGACCGAACATTATCATATCGCTATTCTCGTCGTGTTATTCTGGTAATAGACCAAAAGGTTCCAATCGTCAAATCATGACTGAATGTATATTAAATACTCTGATCAAAAGCATTCTCTCATCATATATATATATATATATATATATATATATATATATATATATATATATATATATATATATATATATATATATATATATATATATATATATATATATATTAATTCCAAACAACTTCAAAGTTAAGACTAAATAACATTCTTTTCTATAACAAAAAAAAATTACTTTTCTGATGTAAATTGGATTTAAACCTTCATTTTTGCTACGTCTCTCTATTGAAGTAATATAAGCATACATGATATACCTCAGTGAAGACACCACCCCACCCCGGCAAACTCTGAGATGTAAAATAGGCCTGATGCGTCCTTCCGCATATCGTACGAGCGGACTAAACTGAGGCAACCTTTTTGTACTGGAAAGTGTACATTTTTTGCATGTGTGCGGTTTTTATCAAAGTATAAGTTTGTATTTCAGCGATTTTGACCATTTTTTTAAGGTTTGTTTGAACTTTTAATAGATACCCAAATTTACTCGGCACTGCATAACCATATGGCTGTATGATGACTGACCCTTTAATTTTCTGGTGGGATGGTGTGGCAACGATTTTATTACATCCTGGGATATTTTATATTTTACGGTAATATTTTTTTCGACAAATATAATGGACACTAAATGTTCTATTTTCTGTCGAGAAAAATAAGCATATTTTATTTCAAACTACTTGAGAGTCGGATAGTTTCGTGTCTCCTGATTTCACTAATGCTTCACCATTTTGTTTTTATGAATTTGATACTTGTTGGTGCTGACAAATAATTTCGGTCATAACCTGTCAAATACAAACATCGCTGTGGATATCTGATATTGTTGTTATGGAATTAGATTCGACATTATTTAGAATTGTCACAGGTTAACAGCGCACATACGTAAAGAATCAAATAACTGTTACCACACAGGTGCTATGAGAGTGTAACAACTTTACACCCATCCAAGTCAACACTTATCAATATCTTCTATAGACGATGTTTGGTAGCTTGTTTAGATTTTTAAAATGTATTTCTATAAAGACTATTCTTTGCTTCATTTCGTCCTCTCTGATTTTATTTATGGTTCATGATGCTATCTAACCGTCATTTATGAGACATGCTATTGAAGAGGTATATATGTAGCCATGATGTTTTCTGGTAACTTCGCTCATCCCTTTCAATTCACTCTTTTAATTCCCTTATTTCAAAATGAACGATTTAATTGCCTTCTATTTAAAAAATATAATTATAGCTTTAATATTGTGTATTGATTATTAAGAATATATGGTATGTCTTCGTGGACATATATTCGCATATCATTATTTATATCAGTAGAAATACTTATAACGATTGCAATAATCCGAGTTATGTTATGGCTTCAGCAACTGTTCCCTTATTGGCTACCATAGTTTTTTTGCAGCGCTCGATACGTTAACAAGGTCATTTATGCTACTAGATTAGCATCATCTGTCGACTTCTCTTGATTGTTAATAAGTTGAAGAGTTTATAATGACCCAGGTCATCATTTTTGTATTTGAATTAATGTTGCCACCGTACATATACACATGCATATGGGTTTTAGAATAAATAAGTACATGTATGTGCTAATTTGACAAAGACATGTTTCCTCTTTCCAATCCCCATTCCAAACATTTGAAAGTACAAAAGCAGCAACAGCAGCAGCACCACCACCACCATCAAATAATCCATCAGTTTAATTCCCATACATTTATTGTAATATTAAAGCATGTATTTGAAATATATACAGTTTGTCCTCAATATTAGTCGGTATGCCCTAAGGTAAGATACCATTGCCAAATACGAATACGTTTTGAGTAAAGACTAAATATTCTCATATGATCAAATAACATAAATCACACTTTACCTTTTCCTCGGCCATAAGACAGTATGATTAAAGAAACAAGTGCTCATTGCGGTTAGAAACATTGTTTGCGCAGCTTGCGTTTTTTGCAATTTCAAGTAAAAACAATAATTTTGGCGAGGAGAGATGCCAGATCTCTCTCTCTCTCTCTCTCTCTCTCTCTCTCTCTCTCTCTCTCTCTCTCTCTCTCTCTCTCTCTCTCTCTCTCTCTCTCTCTCTCTCTCTCTCTCACATTATCAATAAATCTGAAGTCAATAAATCTTTCAATTTTTAAAACTTTCTAGGGCAAGAGTTTTATCTGGAACCATAGTCGGTTGATATAAAACAATAGCTACTGATTGTACAGTGTATTGGAATACTTTAATAGTCGATGTCTGCAAGGGACGTAACTCAACATAATATGGCCTAATATTAGTTTGGTTTGGTCTACGGCACAGCAATATGAATACAGTGACTGGTCCTCGCCACAGTTACCGGATAGTATTGCGTTAGAATGTGGTTGGAATCAATCAACGAATAAAATAATGGGATATGTCCACAGTCTCAAAAATATCCAGCGATACGTCTCAATCAATCAAGGGCAATTACTCTGCAAAATATTGTCAAAATTTGATAATTGTACAAGTAATTTCCATGTATTTTCAGATATTATCAAGAGAATTCGGTCAAAATCATACATTTTTTTCACATCCAAGAGGAATGCATACTGTAGGTTTTTGAAGGGCGATAGCTATTTTCGGATTAGCTTCTGCCTCGTAACCGAAAAAGTTGTTAATAGATTTCCAAGAATTGTTCTTACGAAATATTGTATACTGTCCTTAGCCTTTGAAGTTATGCAGTGGAAAAAAAAAAACACCTATATAACCGTGGCGAACACTTTTTTCTTTGGGGGGGGGGGGGGGAGGGGAGCATTATTAGAGCAGTCGAATTTATGTGTGATGTTCATAATAGGAGTTACGCATGGAAAGAAAGAAAGAAAGAAAGAAAGAAAGAAAGAAAGAAAGAGAGAAAGAAACAAAGAAAGAAACAAAGAAACAAAGAAAGAAAAGAAAGAAACAAAGAAACAAAGAAAGAAATAAAGAAACAGAATGAGAGAGAGAAAGAAAAAACAAAAGAAAAATGAATAAACAAAAAACAGACAAATCAATAAAAAAAATGTTTAAAAAATAAAAAAAATAAAAAAAATTAAAACAAATAAAATAAATAAATAAACAAAATAAATAAATGAGCAAATTTCATTTTGCTATATTGTTGACATCTCCCGCGCTGACTATTCTCTGTTTCCACTTCAGACCCTAGCTTATGTACATGTTTAATCTTTCAATCTTGGATTCAAACAATAACTGCAAAACTCACCAATATATTTCAAATGTTTGCCTCAGTACATGTGAAAACTCGGAACATGGATTATTCTACGACAGCTTATACAAATATTGTATGATATCTACTTTTAACGAAAATGTAGCCAATCCTGTAAAGCCATTTGATTAGGTCGGGGCTTCAATTTCAGTAAATATGATCACCGCTGACTTCGTTTGCATCGATATCAAATTGCGAAATTATCTCCTTGTAAACTTGATATGTTTTATTGTGATTAAAGTGTGTCGGCATGAAGTTATCTATCTATCTATCTATCTATCTATCTATCTATCTATCTATCTATCTATCTATCTATCTATCTATCTATCTATCTATCTATCTATCTATCTGTCTGTCTGTCTGTCTATCTGTCTGTCTGTATCGCTGTCTGTCTGTCTGCCTGCCTGTCTGTTTGTTTGTCTGTCTGTCTGTCTGTATGTCTGTCTGTCTGTTTGTCTATTTATCTATCTATCTGTCTGTCTATTTGTCTTTATGTCTGTCTATGTATGTATGTATGTAAGTATGTATGTATGTATGTATGTATGTATGTATGTATGTATGTATGTATGTATGTATGTATGTATGTATGTATGTATGTATGTATGTATGTATGTATGTATGTATAAGTTTAAAAGATGTTGTTTTAATGTGTTCATCCTATTGATGGCCAATTCATTTAGCGTATATTTATATTCTACGAAATAAAAATAACAGCATGTTTTGTGAACATTTTATCCCCCCCCCCAAAAAAAAACAACAATTATTTACCAAAAGATGTGATTTAATTTCAAAAACATAATTTGCTTTTAGTACATACATACATACATACATACATACATACATACATACATACATACATACATACGTACTTACGTACTTACGTACGTACGTACTTACGTACGTACGTACGTACATACATACATACATACATACATACATACATACATACATACATACATACATACATACATACATACATACATACATACATACATACATACATACATACATACATACATACATAGGTTGGGAGGCGCCTGAAACCTTTATTCTTTCAAGAAAAAAATATTATTATTATTATTATTATTATTATTATTATTATTATTATTATTATTATTATTATTATTATTATTATTATTATTATTATTATTCAATAATAAATATTACTATTAATTTCATCAAGAGTATCAGATTATCTCGGTGCTAACTCGTGGAATCACCGACTTGTGTGGAAATTGTTTGCTGTCATTGTTTCTTGTGGGTTTCGTTTGGTTTTTAACATTAACTAGTAGGCCACTTGATCCTTTGCTTATACATCATACTTTGACACTATACAGATATGACGCACAAAAACCGGTATAAGACGGATTCTTACAATGGGATAGAAATTCTACTCTTTTTAGAATGGATAAATTGACGGTTATTTATTGAGGTTGTTGTTGGAAATTCTAGATATCGTTTAAAGTTCTAGGGTTGACCCATGATACATATTCTTTTACTTTTGCTTTTTCTCACACTTAGCGATTTTTTTTTTACTTTGCGCTCTAAGTAGAGTTGTTCTTCGCAGCAGATGTGTTGCTGTTAGCAAAATCAATAATTTAGACTATTTATTGCACGATTTTATTTGTTTTGCTTTCATGCTTATGTTTTTCTATATCAAACGGAAAAATTATTCAATTTGTAGGTTCATGTTATTAAATTTCTCTGCAAACACTTTCTTGATGCTTACTGATAATCGCGCCAAACAAATTTTGCATAGGGAAAACTGTCAATATTTTTATAAATGTTTTCTTGTGTTTCTAATCATTTAGTTTTGAAATTTTGCCATTGTATTTTTCTTTCGCTTGCTTTATCATTGAATAATGTCATTATTTGGTAGTTACAAAAATAAAGCATTTAAAAGTGCCATGGAAAATGTTTTCATACCGGGAACATCAATTGGTTGGTATCAGATATTGACAGAAGTTGAGGAAAATACAAATTATTAAAGGAGACAAACGTAAAATGTATAGGTGTCACATTGCCTTGAGCGTGATTGCGTAACTCATGGGAGCAAATAAATGGTTAGAAGCCATGTGTACATGTTAGACACCGCAGCTATAGTTGGTCTTTCTTATCAAGGATATGAAAAGTTGCATGTGGACGCTGAAAGTTCTGTTCAAGAACAAAGAACCCTTATATGTGTCGTAGATCTCGCCACGGATGCATTGCCAGCTAAGTTGAAAAGAACAGGGTAGAGTCGACATCCAATCGGAATTGAGAGACGGTGTGGTCACCATTTCAATCTGAATTTAATGTACTATTTTCAAGCTAGGAACTTAATAACTGTCCCAATATCGTGCTGAAAGGATGAAGCAATACTCAGAGAAAGCGACTCGTAATTTGGCAGGAAAAACGTAGAAACGTAGACAGACAAAGCTTCGTAAAGGCCAGTAAGTTATTTGCTCGATTGTTGCAAAATATCACTGCATTGAAATTGTACTTATGTGCAGTATGTATACTTCATTACTAGATTTGTTAATTTTTTGTAGTGTGTAATTCACATGCGTTTATCAGAAATGAGCCATGATTATGTAAAGAATTAGGCAGATTGCTAGCTCGTGGTCAGAAATAATATTGTAAGTCTCTATTTGGTTACTTCGTAGTAAACTAGTGCATGTATTCGTGTGATATTCTAGATTCTGCAACTGTTGAATTGAATCGTAACTTTGAAAAATGGTTCCAGTATGTAAACTTAGTTAATCTGGATGTAAGAATATATTAGTGCATGGATATTTGAATATCTGTGTACACTTTGTAGGGGTGTAACGTACAGAACTGTTGTTTTTGCTGTTGGATGTTTAACGCCATTTTTCAGGATAGGCTATGCATGACGGCCCGTATTATTGGTGGAGGAAGAACCCGGGAACACCCACAGAAAGAACCACCGACCCACGAGACGCTACTGGCAAGTTTTCTCACATACCCAAATTTGCCGAATCAAAGACTCGAACTAACGCAGACAGAGGTGAGATGTCAGTGATCCGTAACGGAGAGCCATTCGCGGCCTCTGTACTGAAATGCGTCTGATTTGTGCGATATTGTTTAGTATAATTAGAGCAAGAATACTTATACTGATGTGACGCAACTTATTGATGTCTGTATGATAAGCAGTTGAAACCGTGCTTTTATTACGACATTATTTACCATACAAGAACGGACCGCTCCGGTGGCCTTGTGGTTAGAGCGTCCGCCGCGGAAGCGGGATGTCGTGGGTTCGATCCCCGGCCGAGTCATACCAATGACTTAAAAAATGGTACTAACAGCTTCCTCGCTTGGCGCTCAGCATTAAGAAGTTAGTGTTAGGACCGGTCCGACTGGTGTCAGGATAATGTGACTGGGTGGGACATTATGCTACATGTCTGCGGCATGATGCCCCAGTGCTAGACATCGCCAAAACCTACCTCACTGCAGACATCGTAGCAAGATGACTGAAAACCTGTTAAAGCTACGTTGAAAATTCTAACCAACCAACCAAACAAACAAACAAACAACACATACAAGAACGTATGGGTATTTCGATGTGTACGAATGCCTGACCGAAAACTGTAATAACAATTATCTGATGATTGAGTATTGGTTGGTGTGAGACGAAGTGGCTAAGGAAATATGCTAACGTCCTTGTGTTTTGACAGGAAGATTTTAGGAGACAGACTTCCTCTATAGTTAGTCCGGAGAGAAACGGAAGTGAGACTGTCAGAAAAGTCGGAGTCGACAAAGTAGTTAGGAGACAGTCAAGGTGGAGGACAAGGAATCAAGGAATCAAGGAGGAGAAAATGAAGGATGAGTATAGAGAAGTCGAGAGGAGAAAGAAGTTGGGGCAAGTCCGGAGGAAGAGAAGGAATTGGAAGAATATAATAGATTACTTAGATGAGAAGTAGACAAGGACAGGTGAAAAGATATCTCACTCTGCATACCAAGTTATGAAATAGGCTGTTACAGAGTCGAGAGGAAGAAGAGTGATTGGAAAATTATTATTATTTAACTATTGAATTTTATTAAATTGTTGTTCATTTGAATTTCACTTTAATTATCGAAGTAGCTTTCTCTCTCTCTCTCTCTCTCTCTCTCTCTCTCTCTCTCTCTCTCTCTCACTAATTTCACTTCCTACAAAATCAAGCCTGAATGGAACGCCATTAATAATTTAACTAAACCATTGGGAGCACCTCACCCCAACTGTAATAACACACCTACCACCGTGGCCTCACAATAAGCAAAATAAAATTATATGGAGAAGAAGAAGGGAATTCACCTATTCATACGTACTTAATTAAGGGAGCAGATTAAACCAGTTTTATATATCGGAAGCGGAAAAGGGTAGCGTTGAACACTAAATAAAAAAGATATCTACAAACGTATAATCAATTCGGCGGTAGTTCTATGAAAAAAAGAAGAGAAAATGGTAACAGGGACATGGTAATTGAACAATAGAATATTAAATGATACAAAATATAGGGATATGGCTGGGACAACTCTGGAAAACGTTATGTTAGAAGAGCAGTGTGATATTAACAAGTCGGAAAAGTTCAAAGCAAACAAAATAAAATATGGAACAAACCAGAACATACTGTTGAAGATAATAGGGAATGAAAGTTAAAATTGAACAGGCGAAACTAATAAACCACAACACAATTAACGGCCAAACTAAAGAAACGGCAAAAACAGAATATATGAGAATGTAAGATGGGGAATTGAAGGGACAAAAATAAACGGCGGGAAGTTTGGGGATAAATAGTGAGAGGATTAGACAACAGGAAAAAAATTAGAAAAAAGAAAAGAAAGGATAATTACAGAAACTAAAGCTGACAACAAAACGTATAAAGACAAAGAAGATATTTTAGAACAAATGCAAAAATGCTACCAACAACTCACAAAACATTGTGAGGAAACTGAAAACAATTGCGATTGGGTACCGTTTTTATATAAAAAAAAATTAACGAAATACATAGGAATTTATATGAGTCTTGAATCTTCAGCAAATGATTCTGAAGATGAAATTATATACCCGAAGAAGGGAAAATCTCCCTAATCTGATGGTATAACGGATAAATTTTGTAAAATGTTCAATAAGTGTTTATTTCCAATTATATAATCCTTGTATAATAATATATTATTAAAGTGGGGAAAAACTAAAACGATGCGAAAATGAATACTAAAAAATATTATATAAAGGCATTTGGGAATAACTTAATACTAAAATATGATATAAAGTGATTGAGGAACAATTTAATGCAAGAAAATATTATATAAAAAGATTGGGGAACAACTTAAGGACCATCTTATTCTTACGAATGTATTACAAAATAAAACGTCAAATTTTGGCTGGTACGGCTTAAACGTATGTCTCAAAAAATAAACAGTAACTATATATATGTGTGTGTGTGTCAGTGTCTGTGTGTACAAAGAAGTCTAGCAGCAGAAAGTGTTTTCCCACCTCTTTCTACATGCGTCCGTTTTGTAAAATAAGCTTTTACTGATATTTACAAACTCGATGTCACGTCAACAGACAGAAGGGTGGGTGAGCCCACCACTTTACATCCTCCATTTTGTAAAATAAACATCTATAAATACGAAAAAAAAATCGTAATTGCTAACCACGTTGATGTTTTTCCACCGTTACGCCCGACTTGGCTGCTATTAATTAAAAAACTGAGTTATTGATAATGGCAAACGTCAGATAAGCATATTTCGTTGGATTAGCTCGAGAGCGACTAACAGCAATAAAGAAAGTTATACCCGTACGAGATAGTGTCAAACAAAAACTTCAACAACGACAAGAATCTCAAGTTGAATTCGTAACAGGTGCAGAACACTTATTTAAACCTGTTACAACAGCTACTGAAAAAGCTGCAGTGGTTACTGAACGAGTTATATTGGGAGATATATAGGATGAGGAGGAACGAAAAAAGGGTATTCTTCCAGTGTTAAAACAAACCGCTGAGCAAATTGAAAAAAAAAAATAGCTGCTCGGCAGTGAAGATATTCGTACTGAAATCGTTAATGTGAAGAAAAAAAAAACTTACGCCTAAACCTAAATCAGTAAAAGAAAATATTGAACTGATTGAAAAATTTAACGAAGGTGTTATTAAACAAAAGAAATATAACAAGATTAACCCGCTGCAATATTATCAAATTTTCATCCTAAAGATATAATATTAAAACCAAAATATAATACCGTAAGCGATGAAAATGTTGCCAAGTGGATATATCGTGTATACTACGACGAAAATCAAGTCAAATATAATGATAAATAATTTGTGAGTCTTGTAGAGGGAATGAAAATACCTAGATCACAACCTCAACAACCACCGCCACCTTATTGGCCACATCAGCAAGAGTCTGATCAACGTCTTCCACCTCTGCAGCAAATAGGAAGAAATGTTTTCGATGTTAAAAACGGAAAGGTTTTTTTCTCGACAGGAAGTGGTTTTATTACCTGTCCTAACAATATCATCGATGATGTATCCCCGTTGGAAGTTTTCATAGGAGGTAAACGAGCAGGAAATAATTCTCCAGAAATAATTAATGAAGCGGCTGATATTTGTCAACGATTATTTCAAGGTGGTATTATGGAGACAGGTGTATATCGATCTATTATTGATGATTTCTACAGTAATTAGTTATTTTAGATAAAACGAACAGTTATGTAAGATGATTATACATGATCAACGACGAAAACAAATTGGCGTGGTAAATTCACGATTACCGTTATATAAGATGGTTTACGGAGATGGACTTGGAAATAGTATTCATGACCTATTTACAAGAATGGCTCCCAAGGCGGTGCCGATTGCAAAACAATTATCGATGAAAGCTAATGACGTTATTCGTGATAAAGCTACTGGTGTTATTGGTGGTCTTTCCCGTAAAACATTCTCGGTGGTCAAAGATAGGTTAACAAGATTAATATGCAAACCTCATCCAATTACACCTAAAGCGATACAACTTGTAAAATTACACAGTGCTGAAGTTATGCCTGCAAATGTCAGTAAATTAATAAATCAAACTGTAAATCTTTTTAGCGGAGTTGGCTGGTGTATCTGATAAACAAAGAGAAAAATATAAATACCAGTCTAGTAGCAGGAAGTGGTATTCGTTTTAGACGATAACCAATTATAATAAAATGTTTAAACGCGAATCCAACACGTATTTGACATGGACGCACGAGTACCCAAGGGTGAATCTATACGTGATTATCAATATTATTCTTATAATAGTACTAGGCTTAGCACGGGTCGTGTGAGAAACGCTGCTGGAATCGCAGAAGCTGATGTAGTTGTATCGATGAATGAAAATCACAATTTGGGATTTGTATCATGCAGAGCAATGTTGAATAACAATGACGAATTTTCATGCGTAATTCCACTGTCTCATATACTTAGATTTTGTAGATATATTAGAAAGGTTATATTTGATGCTAAACATACAATTGTACTTGTACAAAAAGATGATAACGACGCTATCTGGCGACATAATGCAGTCGCTTCTGGTAAAGTAACGCTAACAAAACTATCGTTGTGGATGCCAGTAATGACTCCGTCAATTGCTGAAGACTAGCGACTACTTTCCTTTATGGACTCTGGTGGTAAATAATTGTTATCATTTTGTCAATGAGCACAGATAGTGTTCCTGGTCTCGCCGCTGGGTTATTTACATGGCAGATATCAATACATCATGGATTGTCAGCGCCACGACATATTTTTATCGCATTCAGGAAAATACTAGATTACGTAATCAGGAAAGAAATCCCATGGTATTTGACACACTTAATGTTTCCGAGGTTGCGCAAAGGAAAAACAGGCATCAAGAACCATCTGAAAATACATTAATAAATTTTTAACATAATCACGTTGCACGTGCATATCATCGTTTGATGACATATATGGGACACGACCTAGATATTGATACAGGTTTGCATATATCTCAGGTGATTTTACAACGCTATATCCAATCTATTACTTTTCGCTAGAACATTTAGATCTAAATAGGCAATCTGTGGTGGATATACACTTTCGAGCTCGTGTAGCTCGGTTTCCCGTCGGTGGTTTAAGAGCAATTGTCATTCTCATTGATAAGACGATATTACTTAAAGGTGTTGGTGGGCGAATGAGAGTCGTTGATGCTCCGGTGGAAAATACACGTTATTAATAAAATGTCATACAATCAGGTTAATGTCCCTATGACTCCTGGTCAGGCGAAAAAATTAGAATAAAAAAACGCAAGCACATGCTAGGCAACAATAACGTTAAATCAAGATCAGATTGCTTGTGGTGGTCCAAATAAACTGTAATTGAATAAAACTCAACTTAACCATTTCCATAAGGCACTAAAAGCAAAAGCTGGTGTTCAACTTAATTTTGCTCCATCCGCAGTAAAAAATATGATTAAAACTGGTGGTATATTTCAACTTCTCGCTGCGTTACCAGCGTTGATTGCCGCCGCTACCCTCGCAGTTGCAACAGATGCCACGTTAGATGCTGTTGGAACCGCTGCTGGAATGGCATTAAAAAAGGCAACTGGAAACGGATACAAAAAAGGGGAAAGATCTAAGACTACCAGTCAGTCGTTTCATGTACTGAAGTGACCTGAGACTACCAGGGAGTATTTACTCGTAAGACCATTTTCAAATTTTGATCTAATCGATGCTGATAAAAAATTAAGAATACAAAACTTCAGAGGTGTTTTTATGCGACATCAATTACCACAACAACCAAACAATATTGAAACCGGTATCATTAATCTCGATAACAGCACTGGACCTGGAACTGAACAGGGTTGCGTACGCGATTGATCCACGTGGAATTGTTTAGTTTTATTCTTACGGGTATATCAATCGATTAGAATTTCCAATCTGGTATTCGACGCTACCAACACAGACAATAATCGATCCACCAATATGTGGCCTAGCGGTAATTAACATCCTTGAAGCTATATCAACATCGACTAAACCACCTTATAAAGTAGTATACGAGTATACCAGCAAGAACTTTTTAAAGAGATCTTAAAAGTATATGGTATATATTTGAGGTAGATCTCTCTCGAGACTAAAACGGTTGAGGGAATATCACACGAGGATGTGAAATAAATCGTCAACGACGAAATATCCGAAAAGTAAATCTCGCAAGTGTAGAGCCAGACGAAATAGTTGTATTTCAAGATAAACAGGGAAAATTAAAAACGAGTAATGTTTTTCTGAGTGATATTATAGTTAAACGTACCGGAGTAACCGAAAGGTCCCTAGCAGTGTTTGATTCCACCGGTAGGATTAAACCTGAGGTTCTTTTTAAAACTGTTTGATAATATTAATAATGGAGTAAATAAATTCGGCGACACGATGACAGGTCCTCTATATATGACCTCAAATAAAATAACGATACTCGGTAATCCAACATCGGATACCGACGCGACAACAAAAAGTTACGTATAAGATCAACTAACAACGTTGCGAGACGAATATAAAACCACCGACGATAAACTAACAACGCTGCGTACCGAATATGATGCTCACGTAAATGCATTTACAAGTCTACATAGACATTTTAGGAAAAACTGATGAAACTGTTGATAATTTCTTTGAAAAATTGCTAGCGGTTTCTACGAAACTTTCTGTTATTAAAACAACCATTGATACGATTAAACGAACGCATGATAATATCGTTACTGGTTTTCCTGCTATCGCTAAACGGCTTGATAAAGTTAAATACCCCATGACGAACAAATCAACACAGTATACTCGACACATCATGGATCTTTGACTTGTGGATCTAGAAATAACTTCGTTCAATTTCCGCACATGTCAAGGGTATCTATAGATTAACCCTGATTTCAGAAATACAGTTTAGCTTATCATCAAGTACATCTACTGGTGTTAACAGTGTAATTACAATAATAGAGGAGGGATCCACTGAAAGATTTACAATAACTATCAATCGATAATGGTTTAAGATCAGCGTCAATCACATTGTATGTAGAATTTGTAATTGATTTAAGTAAATAATATAATAAATGGCCTCGTTGATAAAGTTAAACACAGCATCGACTGTTCAGCGATATCGATACGATCAAGTGCGTGAGTTACAAACTAAAGTAAAAAAACTCGTTCATTTGTATCAAACAGAGATAAAAAGTACCGCTGGCATATTACTCGCGTTAACATAATCGTGTATTCGATTTCAAGTGGTGATGCTGGAACGTGTATATTGTTATCAACGATAACAATGATTACACCTGTAGTTGTTACAATTTGTATTTCAGCAGCAACAATAATTACAGGAGTTCCTAATATCATTACCAAAAAATTATCCACGTGCAGTCAGAATAAATTACACGATTATACAATTACATTACAGGTAGCGTCGACCGCATATTCTCAAATATCTTCGTTGATATCATCTAGTCTTGACGGTACAGTGATATACGATAACGAGTTCTCGGTGATGACTAACATCGACGATAGAGCGATGTGAAAATTAGAAAAACATAATAATAATAAGAACAATGACAATGTCACCGGTTGCGGAATTCCTGCAACAGATAGCCTTAAATACAACCCCGGTAAGAACAACCTAGATCTCAATAACCTCATGCAATCCTGAGTTCAGCGTGAATGTTTCAACCGCAATTCCTGTAAGGGAAATCGTGCTTGCTCAATTACGAGTATTCTACAGTTTGCCAAATATCCGGTAATTCGAGGGTCAACTACCGAATAATACACTAGTATTTGCGAGTAAAAATAAACCTGGTACCGATGGCACTAATGGCACTGCTTACTGGCAAACTGTATTTCTTTCTAATGGGAGTTATGAAATCGAGGATATCAATAATTAAATCCAGCGTAGAATAACGGGAGCAGAATCAAAGTTAGCTATAACGATTCACGAACCATCGTTGTCAACAGTGATAGAGATAAATTCTCCCGATTATGCAGTGGATATATATGTCATAGATTAGAACAGTGCTAGGATGGCCTGACAAACCACCAACACCTGAAACATCGAAGTTTGATTATATCACAGACGGTAAATCATCATACCCTGAAATTGAACGATTGTAGTAAAAATCTTGTTCACGCCAGTAATAATCGTAGAATATTTCGGATGACATTACCTCGATACCATTTTTAACAAGGATTTCGAGGTGATGTGCGATATTTCGTTCAACGTCTCCGACAATATGACTAAAATAGTCTATGATATCACACCTCGCCATATTGGATGACGTCACATCGATACCTTCCACAATAAGGATATCGAACTGATGGGTGATATATCGTTCAACTTCTCTGACTAATTTTGTACGATCGATGTTTTTCATATACAATAGGTTTTTGTCTAAATGATTGTCATAGTCAGACAATTGGTCGTAGATTTTCTTAATCATTTTAGAAAACAGATGAAGCACAGCGTCGAGATCTTCAATAATAAAATGTTCAAAAACCAAATTTTGACGTGTGTTCCATTCTGCGTCTCTGGCGCACAGGTAAATATTTTGTAAACGCTCGTACTCGTTGTGAAATTGGTCGGATGACATCACCTTCATACCATTTCCAGCAACGATATCGAACTGACGCTCGATATTTCGTTTAGCGTTCTGATGGATTTATAAAGACAGTCTACAACTCTGAACACCTCCTTGCCGATGGGCGACATCGCGTAAATACCGTTTTTATAAAAGACTTTGAGCTGATCTATGATATTTTTTTAGCTGTTCTGACTACTTTTGCACGATCGATGTTTTCCATATACTATAGGTGTTTATCGAAATGATTATTCAGTCAGGCAAAACAAAAATCACGCATATAAAAATGACACCTTTGGACATAATTTTTTTGAATACGTCATTAAGATTATATCCTCCGCAGCGTATTTCATCGCTGCTGGATTAACATCAAAAGATTTACTCGCGGAATATATCGAGGGGAATTCGATAATATCTTCGTCGATAAATGCGATCACAGGTAGTCGTTGTTGGGTTTTGATTGTCGGCCTCGAGTAAAGAGAATTTCCACTCAGAGTAACAACTTGCAAATTACTCACACGGTTGTCCAGTGGATTTAAGTTAATAATATAGATAACTAAACCTTTGTCTATTAACCCGTTAAAATACTCGTAAATAAATCGATGAGCATAATATCCTTTCCACTGACGTTAAACCTCACATAACCGGTATTACAAATCTGACCGAATTTTACCTTTCGTTTACAATTTCTAACGGTTCCTTCTCGAGATGCTTCGTAGTTACTGTTAACAGGATGAGATACAAACTCATTTTGGTTCATTATAATCCTCCTGTAAATAACTGTTTAAATGTTTATCGCGATGAAAACCCATAATAAAATCGTTTTCATCAAATACAACCTTGTATTTCTTCACGTAGTATCTAACTATCTCTCGGAACCTTTGCCTCCACAATCACCGCATAATCGTGTTTTACCTCGTACATCATTTCCACATTTGACGCAAGTAGTAGGACCTTGATACCCTCGTCTGATATACTGGTTATAACTTGCACAATATTCTCCATCACATTGTTGATCCCATTCTTATTCATTTTCAGTAATTTTGTGTCATTGCTATATTAGTATTGCTTGAATATTTTATTGAATATATAATATATGGACATAATATATGGGAGAAATTTTCAAAATTATCAACGTAACACCATCTCAGTCACGGAGTACTTTTATATCTTGAACGTGAAATACGACCACGTGGTTGGAAATCAAAGATAATAAAGTATCAAACAAGCAAAGTACGAATTTTATCGGGACGAAGCTGAATACGTATGGTCGACGTACAAAACCATACGCGATGATGCAACTATGACCGAGAAGCGTGTCGAGGAAATACCCTCCGCGATGAATTATCAATCACAAAAATATTATATTCAAGTGAAATTCAGTCAATTTTTAGAACGGGGATGGAAAGTTTATAATAAACGCGAACGTGTAATGACATCGGACAAACGTAAGTATGTGATCATCGACGATAAAACCAAACCTGGAATGTTAACCAAGATTGATAAAGTATAATACGTACAAACATATCCGTTAACGTAGTTATTTACGGAGTTTTTAGGATAAAAACCCCGGACATCAATAAACTTTCTCCGATGAGATTTTCATCGCTGAGTTGTGTAACTGAGCGAGTTATTCAACATTTTAAGAATGCAAAACGCGGAAAGGGTTTAACTGATATGCAATAAATGGGGTGAATCGGTTAAGGATACTGGAACGTTAATAACAGATGTTGCCGAGTTAGAAAAAGAAAAAAGAATTAAAATTTCCAATAATTGTAGCAACGATCACCGGAGAAATGTTGCTCGAATCGAAACATTACAAAAAGGTGGAACTCCGATTGAATTCATCGATCACAATTAACACGCGTGGACCAACGCCGAGAAGATATTTATCCAGATCGTGTTGTAAAATATTACCAGGAGAACTCTGACAAAAACATGTTTGACACAAAGCTGTTTACTTGAACGGGCCAGGAGGATGTGGTAAAACAACTCGTGTTATTGAATTAGTTGGAATGAATTTTGATGTGATTGTCTTAACACCACACACAGACTTGCAAGGGAGATGACAACCCGATGAGTAAATTCTTGTACTTATCATAGTTTCTTTCGATGGAGCGGCGATGTGTGGCATCTTGATCGAATTGGGACAAAATATATTCCACGGATTATTATTTGGGACGAAATATGTACAGTATCGTTAACAATATTAGAAAAATTTATGGATCGGTTGTTAACAAAAAACACAGCTGTGATAGTGTGCGGTGATCACGGTCAACCACCACCGTTTACTGGATCATCTCCTCACGAGTGGTTGAAACAAACTGTAGATTATTATAAGAAATTAATACGAATCATAGCGCGCTTGATGAATCGTTAAAAGATTTAAAAAATCAATGAGATTAGAATCGAATAAACTTCAATGTGAAATAACGCGCTAAACGATTCCAGAGACTTCCATGGATGATTGTTTGGTAAACATGGAAACCAAGCGATTTGATAATAGCAAGTAGAAAGATAATCAGAGATACACTTCAGATGAAAATGATTTGGGTGCATAAAGAAACATTTCCAGAATTACCAGTACCGTTGTGTTATAGACTAGTTAATACACGACGACAAAATATTGATGTTGATATTCCAGGAACATCTGAGAGACGACATCTTGTATTGAATGATATTGAATAAGTCAACATTGATGTTGTAAAAAGTGCAGTGAACACTGAAAATCTCCGTGGACATTAGGATACGCAATGACATGTCATTCATATCAAGGATTAACCATCAGCGATACAATTGTTTGGATTATTGATGCTTACATTGAATAGTCAAATCTAATATTTTTAGCAGTGTCTCGAGTCAGAAGAATATTTCATCTTCGAAGAGTTGTTGCAAATTTCAACAACAACACATTATTAATATTGTCAGCGATGCCATAATAAGAAAAAACTCACAAGATATAAATAGATCAAAAAATAACCACGATGCTGATCTTGACGTTGCATTTATTATGAAATTAAAACGACGACAGAATAGTCACTGCGCATGTTGTAATTGGATAGTGCCGTGGTCGTGGTCGAATAAAGATCCACGACAATTTACCGTAGATAGAAAAGATAGTAGTCATGGTCATACACGAGAAAATGTGATGTTGATCTGTCTTGAGTGCAATCGAAGTCGTGGTGCTAGTTAAGTGGCCGCGGTGGTAATTGAGTATCAGTGGAGAATCATTTGTAGTTGTTCGCGTGTGAATCCACGCTAAGGGGCAATTGAATTTAATTTCAGATAGGATCGGTTAATCTGTTTTTACCACCTTCAAGTTTGCCAGGTTTACATAAATATCTTACAATGACATTACCTAATACTGGCTGTGTTGAAAAATTACGCCTTTGTAGATTTATGGGTTTTTTGTGTGACTGCGTTAACAGGTCTCATATTGATTGTTCTAGTAATCTCATTATTTTACGCGGTTATCACACTTGGTAATCTTTCAACCCATTTACGAGATCTTTTGTCTTGAATAAATTCCTTTGCGTATTGATATCCAAATAACCGATCAGCAAGTGTTTGATTAAATCGCTCAACAGTTGCTTGATCACGATGAATTGCAGTATGTTCTCGTCTGATGGCGACATTATGTTGCGTCATCAACGATGATACTACACCCCGAAATTATTTGCCAGGATCAACTTGCAATAGATTTGGCCACTGCAAAGGTCCTCGTCGATAAATTCGTTTAAACGCCGAGGCTACTTCAGTTGACGTCTTTGCTGATAATGATTCAGCTTCTTTGTATCTACTTACAACGTCAACGATAGTTAACGCGTATTTGTATGTATGTTTTTTTGACAATATAATGTGGGAGAAATAATATATCAGCCTGGTGAACTTCATTAGGAACAATGACATCAAAATGTGCGAAGTGAATTTGTTTAGGCGGTGGTAATTAAATTTGCAATATTGCTTGTCGGGATAACCAATCTGCTGCAGTAACTTCATTGACTTTTGCTGCACTGGCGAGTTTATCAATTGGTGATTTACCCCTCCAATATCTTTTCGGGGAATCATAAATAGATTCTATAATAATATTAATTACCAGCTCATATTACAAGCTTACCTTTCATCGCGGATTTTATTAACCAACTAGCTAACCTTTCTTGAAAAATTTATCAGTGATGGAATTTAGAGCGTGAATTAATTTCACATCTGCGAAAACACCAACGTGGTTAGCATTTAAATTACGAATTTTCTTCGTATTGATAACTGTTTATTTTACAAAATGGGGGATGTAAAGTGCTGGGCTCACCTACCCTTCTGTCTGTTGACGTGACATCGAGTTTGTAAATATCAATAAGCTAATTTGACAAAATGGAGGCTTGCAAAAAGTGGTGGGCACGCACTCTCTGTTGCTAGTTTCGTGAATCTGGACTCCGTTTATCCAGAAACCTCGCTATCCTGGCACAATTCAACAGAACGGCGTTCCTAAATGTTAATTTGCTTCCAGATCCGGAAATCAAAATCGGGAACCAAGGTGTAAGATTACTTTAAAACTTGCATTGACAACCTAGAACTAATCTGTCCAAACAAAAGAAAAATCGAAGAATCATGTACGAAAATACAGTCATTCGGATAACATTGATTTCGCTACGCAAATTTGGAGGTGTGTCAATATATCAATCTCTGATTGGTGAAGGTTATATGGTGATCATTTGATCATGGGTGTGGAACAACATCAAGTGCCGTGGCTGTATTGAAACCGGCGATTATATAAACGATGTCTGATGGGTGTATTAATAATTCAATAATAACACTTGGATCAAAACGTCTACTTTTGTTTTTACATAACATACGGTTTTATTGTACAAATTGTATGTAACGATCACAGTTTATCTTGATTTAAGCTATGATTAGAATCGGACTTCATTTCAGAATAAAGCGTGACAGCACTTATCCGCTAACGAACAGCTATAATAACGGTAAAATATGACTTATAAAAATTGTCTGTATTTCATTAGTTCACCTTACGCATTTAACTGCGAGATAAGAGTTTGTATTGTTTGTAAGTTTTACATTATTATGGCGACGCGATTGGCAAACCTAGACGAAAAGAGATACCGGCTAGTAAAAACTAATGAGCTTATACACTATCAAAAAATGTCAAAAGTAGTTGTGTTTTTTTCTATTTGGATACGGTCATCATATTTTCATCTCCTAATAAGAACAGGTACATAATCACGCATATTTCATATTCAAGTAAATTTACCAATTTTCTGTGAGTTAGTTCTATTTCATTTTGGTTGATGTTTCTTAATAGATTTAAAGTTTCGTACCTTTAAAAGCTTCTGCATAATCACGTAAATGAGAAATGAAAATGTAAATGCACACAGCTACTGAAATATGCACAGCGAGATGTCCTCTTTAGTCAAACGCGAAGATATGAAAATAACCAAAACGCGCTAGTATCACGGATGAAGTACAAATCATTAGAAATATATACGGATAGAGTACAAGTCATTATAAATGCAATTAGGATGAGTAAAAGTCATTATAAATGCAATGAGGATAGAGTACAAATCATGACAAATGCAATGAGGATGGAGTACAAGTTATTATAAATGCATGAGGATGGAGCACAAGTCGTTATAAATGCAATGTGGATGGAGTACAAATCATGATAAATGCAATGAGGATGTAGTACAAATCATGCTAAATGCAATGAGGATGTAGTACAAATCATGCTAAATACAATAAGGATGGAGTACAAATCATGATTTTAAAAAAGAGGATGGAGTACAAATATCTGTAAAGGTAAAGCGGATGGAGTATTAGTCATGCTAAATGCAATGAGGATGGAGTACAAATCATGATAAATGCAATGAGGATGGAGTACAAATAATGATAAATGCAATGCGGCTGGAGTATAAGTCATTATAAATGCAATGAGGATGGAGTACAAATCATGCTAAATGCAATGAGGTTGGAGTACAAATCATGTCATTATAAATGCAATGCGGATATAGTACAAGTCATTATAAATGCAATGCGAATGGAGTACAAGTCATTATAAATGCAATGAGGATGGAGTACAAGTCAATCTAAATGCAATGTGAATGGAGTACAAGTCATTCTAAATGCAATTTGAATGGAGTACAAATCTTTATAAATGCAACAAGGATGGAGTACAAGTCAATATAAATGCAGTGAGGATGGGGTGCAAGTTATTATAAATGTTATGAGGATGGAGTACAAGTCTTTATACATTCAACGAGGATGGAATGCAAGTCATTATAAATACAATGGGGATGGAGTATAGATCATGATAAATGGAAGGCGGATAGAGTTCAAGTCATTATAAATGCAATGAGGATGGAGTACAAATCATGATAAATGCAGTGAGGATGGAATACAGATGATGATAAATGTACTGTGGATGGAGTACAATCATTATAAATGCAATGAGGATGGTGTACAAATACAAATGATGATAAATGCAATGCGAATGGAGTACAAGTCATTATAAATGCAATGCGAATGGAGTACAAGTCATTATAAATGCAATGAGGATGGAGTACAAGTCATTGTAAATGCAATGAGAATAGAGTACAAATCATGTTAAATACAATGAGGATGGAGTTCAAGTCATTATAAATGCAATGCGAATGGAGTACAAGTCATTATAAATGCAATGAAGATGGGGTGCAAGTTATTATAAATGTTATGAGGATGGAGTACAAGTCTTCATACATTCAACGAGGATGGAATGCAAGTCATTATAAATACAATGGGGATGGAGTATAGATCATGATAAATGGAATGCGGATAGAGTACAAGTCATTATAAATGCATTGAGGATGGAGTACAAATCATGATCAATGCAATGCGGATGGAGTACAAGTCATTATAAATGCAATGAGGATGGAGTACAAATCATGATGAATGCAGTGAGGATGGAATTCAAATGATGATAAATGTACTGCGGATGGAGTACAATCAATATAAATGCAATGAGGATGGTGTACAAATACAAATGATGATAAATGCAATGCGGATGGAGTACAAGTCATTATGAATGCAATGCGAATGGAGTACAAGTCATTATAAATGCAATGAGGATGGAGTACAAGTAATTGTAAATGCAATGAGGATGGAGTACAAATCATGTTAAATGCAATGCGGATGGAGTACAAGTCATTATAAATGTTATGAGGATGGTGTACAAATACAAACCATGATAGATGCAATGCGGATGGAGAACAAGTCGTTATAAATGCAATGCGAATGGAGTACAAGTCATTATAACTGCAATGCGGATGGAGTACAAGTCATTATAAATGCAATGCGAATGGAGTACAAATCATGATAAAAGCAATGCGGATGGAGTACAAGTCATTCTAAATGCAATGTGAATGGAGTACAAGTCATTATAAATGCAATGAGGATGGAGCACAAGTCGTTATAAATGCAATGAGGATGGAGTACAAATCATGATAATTTCAATGAGGATGTAGTACAAATCATGCTAAATGCAATGACGATGGAGTACATATCATGATTTGAAAAAAAGAGAATGGGGTGCAAATAATGATAAGTGCAATGCGGATGGAGTATAAGTCATGCTAAATGCAATGAGGATATAGTACAAATCATGATAAATGCAATGCGGATGGAGTACAAGTCATTCTAAATGCAATGTGAAAGGAGTGCTAGTCATTATAAATACAACGAGGATGGAGTACAATTCATTATAAATGCAATGAGGATGGAGTACAAATCATGATAAATGCCATGAAGATGGGGAACAAGTTATTATAAATGCCACGAGGATGGAGTACAAGTCATTATAAATGCAATGTGGATGGAATACAAGCCATTATAAATACAATGGGAATGGAGTATATATAGATCATGATGAATGCAATGCGGGTAGAGCACAAGTCATTATAAATGCAATTATGATGGAGTACAAGTCATTATAAATACAATGAGGATGGAGTACAAATCATGATAAATGCAATGCGGATGGGGTACAAATCATTATAAATGCAATGGGTATGGAGTACAAATCATGATAAATGCAATGAAGATGGAGTTTAACATGATAAATTTAATGCGGATGGAGTACAAGTCATTATAAATGCAATGATTATGGTGTGCAAATACAAATCATGATAATTGCAACGAGGATGGAGTTCAAGTCATGATAAATGCAAGGTGGATGGAGTATAAGTCATTATAAATGCAATGCGAATGGAATACAATTCATTAAAAATGCAATGAGGATGGAGATGAAGTCATTATAAATGTAATGAGGATGGAGTATAATTTATTATAAATGCAATGAGGATGGAGTACACATCATGATAAATGCAACGAGGATTGAGTACAAATCATGATAAATGCAATGCGGATGGAGTACAAATCATTATAAATGCAATGGGTATGGAGTACAAATCATGATAAATGCAATGAGGATTGAGTTCCAATCATGATAATTGCAATGCGGATGGAGTACAAGTCATTATAAATGCAATGCGGATATAGTACAAGTCATTATAAATGCAATGCGAATGGAGTACAAGTCATTATAAATGCAATGAGGATGGAGTACAAGTCAATCTAAATGCAATGTGAATGGAGTACAAGTCATTCTAAATGCAATGTGAATGGAGTACAAGTCTTTATAAATGCAACAAGGATGGAGTACAAGTCAATATAAATGCAGTGAGGATGGGGTGCAAGTTATTATAAATGTTATGAGGATGGAGTACAAGTCTTTATACATTCAACGAGGATGGAATGCAAGTCATTATAAATACAATGGGGATGGAGTATAGATCATGATAAATGGAAGGCGGATAGAGTTCAAGTCATTATAAATGCATTGAGGATGGAGTACAAATCATGATAAATGCAGTGAGGATGGAATACAAATGATGATAAATGTACTGTGGATGGAGTACAATCATTATAAATGCAATGAGGATGGTGTACAAATACAAATGATGATAAATGCAATGCGGATGGAGTACAAGTCATTATAAATGCAATGCGAATGGAGTACAAGTCATTATAAATGCAATGAGGATGGAGTACAAGTCATTGTAAATGCAATGAGAATAGAGTACAAATCATGTTAAATGCAATGCGGATGGAGTTCAAGTCATTATAAATGCAATGAAGATGGGGTGCAAGTTATTATAAATGTTATGAGGATGGAGTACAAGTCTTTATACATTCAACGAGGATGGAATGCAAGTCATTATAAATACAATGGGGATGGAGTATAGATCATGATAAATGGAATGCGGATAGAGTACAAGTCATTATATATGCATTGAGGATGGAGTACAAATCATGATTAATGCAATGTGGATAGAGTACAAGTCATTATAAATGCAATGAGGATGGAGTACAAATCATGATGAATGCAGTGAGGATGGAATTCAAATGATGATAAATGTACTGCGGATGGAGTACAATAAATGCAATGCGGATGGAGTACAAGTCATTATAAATGCAATGCGAATGGAGTACAAGTCATTATAAATGCAATGAGGATGGAGTACAAGTAATTGTAAATGCAATGAGGATGGAGTACAAATCATGATAAATGCAATGCGAATGGAGTACAAGTCATTATAAATGCAATGAAGATGGTGTGCAAGTTATTATAAATGTTATGAGGATGGAGTACAAGTCTTTATACATTCAACGAGGATGGAATGCAAGTCATTATAAATACAATGGGGATGGAGTATAGATCATGATAAATGGAATGCGGATAGAGTACAAGTCATTATATATGCATTGAGGATGGAGTACAAATCATGATTAATGCAATGCGGATAGAGTACAAGTCATTATAAATGCAATGAGGATGGAGTACAAATCATGATGAATGCAGTGAGGATGGAATTCAAATGATGATAAATGTACTGCGGATGGAGTACAATAAATGCAATGCGGATGGAGTACAAGTCATTATAAATGCAATGCGAATGGAGTACAAGTCATTATAAATGCAATGAGGATGGAGTACAAGTAATTTTAAATGCAATGAGGATGGAGTACAAATCATGTTAAATGCAATGCGGATGGAGTTCAAGTCATTATAAATGCAATGCGAATGGAGTACAAGTCATTATAAATGCAATGATAAATGCAATGAGGATGGAGTACAAATTATTATTAATGCCATAAAGATGGGGTACATGTTATTATAAATGCAATGAGGATTGAGTAAAAGTCATTGTCAATAACCTTCAGAACAAGGAGAGGAAGTTAAAGGGATCTGGAACCGGTGGCTGTCCCGAAACCAGCTAGTCAATAAAGTCTTGTTCTGCTTAAGTCATCTCGTGCCGGCATTTAAACGTGCGTACACAATTTATTAAAAGCTTCTGACCATCTACAATAGTTTTTAAAGGTATCATAGCATGCCCATTAGATACAATTTGAACCTAATTCTTCCTTATTAACGGTTTCGTTTCTTTGGTGACTTTAACTGAGGTAGCCTTGTTTGTGGTGCATTTAAATATGTACGCAGCAAAATCCATCCCTTCAAAACTAAAACTGTTAACAGTTTAGCTGGTTGTTTACGACGTTCTAGTATATACATCCCAGTATCTACATCGTTCCATCCCAGTCTGAAACGGGTACGTGTCAACTTCAAGCTTGCGCATATACTCTTGCACAAGTGGTTTGTATTTGTTTTCCATGTCAGACACATGTGTGAGCTGCGTCAATATCCAGTCGTTGATATCATATCAGGATTAATAGGCAGCACCAATGCTTACTGTGCTTGTTTGATTGCTTCCCAATAGCTTTCTTTACCGTACATGAGGTGCAATTGAAAACGCCGAAGATAGCGTGGTTGAGAATCTCGTCCGATGTACGTTAACGTTGAGACCATCTCACATAATGTTGTCTCTAACTGAAAACATAGACGCAAAGTTAACTGGAGGATTCCTTTTAAGGTGTTATCCTGAGCGGCCATGTTGCTATTATGTGACCTAAAGATCCCGTTTATATGGACTGAAAGCGATGTCCATATTTCATCACCGCGACTTCTCTGGGCGTTATTGAAGTAAACGTAGTCACCGAAGAGGGTGATAGTGTCGCTATGGTTTCAGATTATAAAATATGTTTTGAAACATTTGAGTTGAATCTCAGCCATACAAACCGGACGCATTCATTGCATTGACCTTGCCAACTGATGGGGTTATTAAGTTAGGCTAATAGACATATAAGCTGGCGCTGACTTTACTAGCTACGAAAAACTCTCGGCCGGAGATTTTACTGTCTGGGTCGACCGTCAGGCACCAATATCGACCGTTTCTCAGAAAAGATCTCGCACAAAGGACCGGGCAAGAGCTCGTAGTGCACGCACAACAGATCCAGTCCACAAAGCGCGAAAAGTTGGAAGTCGACTCCCCCCTCCCCCCACGTCTAGCGCTATAGAGGATCAGGCCCGCACTATGATAAACGTGTTGGCGTAGCAAGAAGCCGAAGACTAAGAAGCCAATGGATCAGCACTGGTCATGAATGGCCTTATTATTTTAACGGTGCTTGCCGCCATCTTTAAAAATAAGCTTCATGTTCTGCATCGTTTGAGCGTCTGCTCTGCTGAGTGCAGTTGAACTTGTGAAATTGGAACCGACAACGAAAGTGACCGTTACCATGATGACAAGCACCACCAGATTATTGGCTACCCAGCAAAAGGCATTGCTGTCTGTATTTTGTAAGAATGACACAAGTGTACCAGTAGCACCACAATCGCTTTTTCTGCTAGCATTTTCAAGGTTTCGGCCAGTTGCTCATGTTTATATTTTATCCATTATCTTGAGTCACCGGTGTGGAAATTATGTGACAGGATATGGTACCTGTGCATTAGTGAACCATGTGCTCGTAAGACACAGTTGTACTTATGATAAACCCTAGTGACATAAAAAGATTATAGTGATGCCTTACTGGCAAATTAGAGCTGACAACCGCTTAGGTTGGGTTGTATTCTGATAGATAATGGCATTAATATGTCCCGATTACAGGTAATTGTTTGCAAAGTGATCCTCGTGTATATTTGGAGATATCGCGTTCATCTCATGGTGCTATATTTCTTCTTGTGCATTACCAAGCATTTTTCTCTCTACGGCCAGGTCTCTCACACTCTCGTAAGAGTAATCGAAAGGGCACCGCGGTGTGTCTGATGCGCCGTTTTCATACCGAGGACCTCTTGTATCGGGAGGTTGTTATATTGTTGTGATGCTGCTTCCCTTGAGTGTTGTTCGTCTGATCATGCTGCACCAAATATCACATTGTCTTGAAGTTTGGTTTGTATCTATTTATGGCCTACGGAGCGTTTTATTGTGCTTTATACGATATCCGTTCTGACCAACGCTCGAATATAGCTCATTCTTGCCTTAGTAGCGGTAATTGGACCAAGAATGTACCAGATTTGTTGTTTTTTTGGTTGTTATTGATATACCCCACTTTACTGCAAGGGCACCATTTCTTTTCGCAACAAATCTTCGGTGCACTTTCCAGAAAACTCCCTTACATTGTGATAATGTATCAGATCTAGCTTGGCGTCGTTCTAGTCTCCTACTTAATATAACATTTTCTTGCTTCCACTCAGTTGACACCCAGTTGGCGTCGGCCCATGCACATATTTCCAACTAGTGTTTTTGTTTCATTATGTTCGGTGGCAAATGTATCTGTTTTCGTCATATTGAAAGTCTACATCAGGGCCAATATCTAGCGTTTCAAATTCAAAAGCCGTCTTCTAACAAGTTTTGCTATTAGGCTGGTGCCGTATCCATGCACATTATTCAAAAAAGGAAATGTTTGCATCAATAGCACTGCGAGCATAACTAAATTGGAACACAAACTCAATCCATTCTGCTCCTTCTGCCGCACACATAGTGTGACGGGAATCCGGAGTTCCCATATCCTAACTAATAACCAAAGCACAAAAAGCAGCAATCCATGTTAGATTTCCCAATCTCGGTTGGAACGACGTCATTGTGCCTGGCACAACTATACTGTAATTAACGATTAATTTGAACGGCGGAACGGCAGTGACGTTCTATGCCAACTCCACAATCGTACATAGCGCGAACCGTGCCCTTTTAAAAACAAATAGCATAAAACCCGGCAATAACGAATTGGCCTGCATTGACGGTGTCGATTTCTGGAGCGTCTACAGTGATATCTGTCTGACATGAGAAGAAAGGACAAGCGTTATCTATAAAGATATGCAAAACTACTGCAGTGCGTGTCATCGCTGCCAATGCCGTTACTGCTTCCCAGCCTGTCGCGTGTATCACCACTGTGTTCAGGAGCAGTTTATTTGTGCAACTGGACATCAAGCTGATAAATGACCGCATGCCATAATATCTGTCTGATCTTATCACAATGCGTTCGCATTCAACGATCACTGCAGAGATATATGGAGCAAAAGCGGCGAGCGAAACTATCAACGGTATCTCTCGGGATTTTGACGTCGTTACCCATGCAGATCTCGCACGCATAACCTGGCAGCAACATATGGGAAAATGGACAATGGTGAAAAAATTCGATAGTACCTGGAATATGAATCTAAACACTTCAGCGAAATGCATGAAGGCAGATTGCATGCTTTTTGAAGACGTTACTCAAAAGCACTGATTTAGCACTAGAAACTAACTATTTCTACAAAACGCTTATCGACAAAGTGTCGATGACAATCGTGGCATTCCAGACCAGAAAAATATACCATCACTCACTTAAAAGCGAGATTACTTAAACACGGTATTATTAAAGTAACCGCATTTCAAAGGTTATTAGTTGTCAGAGTAACAACGTATAGTTCTATTGGGGAAAAAAAATCTATATTTAGTCTGGTTAATCGCCAATCGGCATGATTCTAAATCATCTGTTCATCTAATGCTTTTGAGAAGCTTTTCTCTGCCTGCAACATTTTAACATAATGCAGTTTAGATTATTTGTTAATTACTAAAAAAAGGGTATGTATCTTAGGTGCTATTTTGAAAAAGAAAAGACGTGTATTTAAAGGGGTTTTGTTATTATCGTACGCACACTGAGATCAGCTGACGCCGTTCAAGTTCAATAGCTAAATTAAAATGAAAGCTAACACCGTCGAACAAAAACGCTGTTTATATCGTTCTAGTCTAACTGCAGTGGTTTTAAGGCGTCTAATCAAATGTAGCGCACCGAGAGGTATTTGAATATTGAAAGTCATAAAGGATTTCGAATTAATCTCTATTCTCCATGATAGCATGGATGGATGGTAAAGATAGGCCAATGTTGTATGAATATACGCTACATCTATTGATATTTGGCCAAATTAGTCATATCTAATTTAGGTTGTATATAATGACCTAAGTGACTGAGTCATCTGAAACAGCCTTTCTTACAAAGTATTACAGGTAAATATTAAGTGGTTTATTAGATATGAAAGCTTGGAGGCTGGAGAATATGACAAATTCTGAGGTATACAATCTACTTCTTTGTCTTTCTTTTCTTCTTTAACTTAGGCCAGTAGCTCTTAATAATTCATACTGTAGTATGCATTTCGGTTGTGACTGATCATTTGTCGAAACTAATCACGTACATTATGGCCGTTACATCGCAATTTATTCTTTGATGGTAACCGGTATAATTTGAATTTCCTCTGGAACACCAAACGTTTCGTTTCGTCCGTATGAGCTCCATTGGTGGTTGAATTCAAACAAAGGATCAATGGACGCACCTGCCTTCACAATAGACTGAAATAAGAGGAATATATTCCGTCTAAGAGCATTATACAGAGGATGGGCTGTCCTAAGGACTGGTCTACAAGGTCTTTCATATACCTGGCCTTTTGCAATTGTTTTTGGATGGTATAGAGATACGAACGCTGTACTGCCAACGAAGGCTGACTGGTGCAGAGAAAGACTTTAATGCTGGGCTAATCTGGGTTTAGTCCTACACTGTAAGACATAACACATGTTAAAACTGTTTTAGTGTTATGTCGTACTATCCAAATAACGGGCTTGTATAGCGTGTTCCGATGTCGGTTGATATTGGAATGAGTAGTCCAAGATTCAGGAATGTCTCATACACTTGGCAACCCAGAGAAACACTCTTCCTTTAATTGATATTTAATTAATATACTTACTGTGCTGCTTTTATTTTAGTAGAAGCAAACTCGGACACTAGCAAATGGACGTATTTTCATGTTCCGTTGACATACATATGAATTTGTTGCTAAACGACGGTAGTTGAGATAAGCCGAAGTAAGTTCATGTAGGTTCATGTTGGGATATGTTTCTTGAACGAAACGAAATGTTGCTT
The DNA here is from genome assembly GCA_029339505.1 of Unio delphinus. NCBI lineage: Eukaryota > Metazoa > Mollusca > Bivalvia > Unionida > Unionidae > Unio > Unio delphinus. The sequence goes on from JAQISU010000076.1 coordinate 321,675, forward strand.
ACAGTTCTAATAGGCTTAATAAATTTTTATTCGCTTCCTTAAAGAATAATATTTCAACTTAATCCGATTTCGGCATTGCCGGCTTTCATCGCTTTTCAGTCAATTGAAAGCCAGCGAAACTTGAAAGCAGGCGCATTTTTGGGGTAAGAATTATTATAGTAAAGATAGCAGAGTACGTAAGGTCTACTTAAAACACTATGACTTTACTTTTTCGAAAAGCTTCGTTAACTTAGTTGCCATTTGTGTGAAATATTGCTGAACATTTGACTTTCATTATACTATATTATAATATTGACGCACACAAAATAAATATCAGCGTCGAAGTCTTACATGTAGGACTAATATGGCGCCAGCTACACAGTAAGCGTTTGGTGGTGCGGTTGGGCAACAGCCAATTGGGGAGGTGGGGGGGGGGGACAGATTTCAAACACCCTTGGTCAGGACTTGAAGGACTTCCCGAATGTATGTCACTTCCGGAAATCCGATTTTTAACCAGAAATGTACAAATATTTCCGGAGCGTTTTCCGTAAAACATCAATTTATGCTACAAAAAAATCTTATTTTTTTCCTTTGTGAGTTGAAAGCTACATTTAAAATGTACATTACTGAGTTATTCAGCGAAAAAGGAACATTTTGATATATAATGTGTATTTGACGCTAGTAGACCTTTAAGGTTGCGGTTAGGCAAAATTTGACCCTGGATGAGGTTTATTTTCGACACACCTGTTACAGCTACTTACGCTTTTTTTCAAATCAGATGTTGTTACGCAGATATCTCATTCACAAAGACTATTTATGCGCATTTCATCCAAAGGAGCTATCGTGTTAGATGCACCTCAGACACAGAGGCTATCGTATTACACATCTGATATCCCTCAGCTATTGTAGTACAGGCATGATCGGCATATATGTACTGTTGATTTAGTTACGTTCAATGAAATGTTAAAACTTGAGTAACCGCAAACTGTTTTATTGATAAGTCTTCCTCAAAGGGAATAAACATTTATATATACACACTTAGCTGACTTGAATATTCCTTACCTCGACCACAACGAACATCAACATTTTAATGTTTTGTTTTTAAAGTTTAATGTCATATGTTTCTACCATACATGCATTATTAGATGGTATATTGTGCTATTGCCATATTTCATGATGTTATTACAGTTGTTGAAAAAATATATCCTTAGCGTTTTTTAAAAAAAATATATTCTTCTTCAGTGATTGTAATACTTGGCCTTCATTAAACACGCGAACCACATTATCAAAGTAAAGACTATTGGCAATGGAAAGAGATCAAAATTATTTTTTTATTGTAGCTCAATCCTTTAAGTACTACTTATTGAATATATACACATTTTCCATGATGACGCACACAAACACACACACACACACACACACACATACACACACACACACACGCACACAGAGTTAGTATTCATCAATTCACTAATGAAAATATAACACTACTATAGCGACTGATGAGAACTATATTTTAGATATCTCAGATTTTCTACTACATTCTTCAGAGTTTTTATTGTATAAAATAAGAATAAGATAAGAAAGATAAGAATTCTTTCTTTTCGACTACATAGTTCATTCATTGAAGTTAACAATATAGATATAAAGTAAAAATAATGTAAACATAAAATATCATATATATCTTATTTACAAGTATACAGACACATCTACAACAATGGACTGTGCCCTGTATCGTTAAGAATGAAATTAAGTAGCACATTTAAAGAATAATTTAATTAATAAAAATTAAATGACACATTTAAAGAATAATTTAATTAAAAAAATTAAATTGCACATTTAAAGAATAATTTAATTAATAAAAATTAAATGGCACATTTAAAGAATAATTTAATTAATACAAATTAAATGGCACATTTAAAGAATAATTTAATTAATAAAAATTAAATGACACATTTAAAAAATAATTTAATTAATAAAAATTAAATGGCACATTTAAAGAATAATTTGTTCCATCTCCTAATAATATGAGAATTTAAATGACTTTCATAGTTCCACAGAGATTTTAATATGCAGTTTTTACTATTATAAATTCTTGTCAACACTGAGAGCAAATAATTAATCACTTATCATTACTTCATCAAAACTGAATACGTTATAACTTGAAAGCATGTTGTAGGCACTGTTCCATCTGGAATGGGGTTTTATTTTATTTTGTTTTAAATTTAATAATATTATTATAACCAATAACTAGTATTTTTCGTTTCATACATTCAATAAAGTTTGTATAATGCTTGGTAAAGGATTAGGATATTTTTAAAAATTGATTTGTGTTTACTTTTTTTCTTTCTTTTTGTCCTTAGTATTATTTTTTTGTTGTTTGTTTGGGGTGTATGTGGGGTTTCTCAAAGTACATGCATATATATTCGTCATAGGCCAGCATTTGGGTTTCCATCATCTCATATTCTTCTTGACTTTCTAGTCTCTTTTTTTCCCTTCTTTCTTTTATTTCTTTCCAAATTATAACTCTCTTCTTCTGTCAGAGTTAATAGTATTGTTTCATTCAAGTTATTCTCTCCAGGTGATGTCACGGTTTCTAGTTTATCCTGCTGTTTTTAAATAGTTTTTTCGTGTTGTCTCACTGGTTCTTGTTTTTCATTATGCGGTTGTTTAATGTCTTTTTAATCTTGTTGCTGTTGCTTCTGTTGATTTTTTTCCCCTGTCTGTTGCTGCATTTGTTTTAGATTAGGTTGTTGTTGATGTGACTCTTTCTGTTGTTGTGTTGAACGTATCTTCCCATCTTTTTTGTTGGATCTTCCTGATTTTATTGTTGTTGTTGCTTTTCTGTCTGCTCATGAATTATTTTTGTTGTTGTTGTTGTTGTAGGTCTTGTTGTTTAGTCTGTTATTCTTGTCGGTTTCTTATCCTTTGTAATTTTAGCCCAACTTGAGTCTCATAATTGTTTGAAGATTGTTGTTGTTGTTGGTGTTGCCACTGGTTTAGTGGTTGTTGTTTTTCTGTTTGCTCTTGGATTTGTTTGGGAAAATACTCGGAATCTCTGACTGACTTTTGTTATTCTGTTCCGTTTGTAGTTTCTTGATTTCTCTGTTGTGTGTCTTGTTGTCTTTGTTGTTTATTCTGTTCTTCTGGCTGGATCTCCTGATTGTTTGGGCATTTGTGAGGGGCATGTCCGTCTTCTCGAACTTGTAGCATGTTCTGTGGTGAATGCACCCTTTATACCATATCTTTGTTAGAAATCCGTTTAGGTAAAATTTTTGTTTTTATTCCTTGTAGTCTACGTTTTTTTTATTACAAATACTCTGATACAATTGGAGGAGGTATGTGGTATTGTTGCAAGTCTAGCTGATTCAACGTTTATCCCGAGTTTCTTTTCAAAACTTTCCACCGTTGCTTCTAATGGTATTTCCAACTGTATGTCTGATAAGTAGATTTCCCCATTTTTGAAAAGCAAATAACTGAGGATTGATGTTGGCTTTCTTAGTAATACTCCTGAACCCATTATACTGCCTGGATACGTGCCGAATGTTTTTTTTCCTCCGCTTACTGTTAAAAGGCTTTAATTATTGCACAGATTACATAAACGCCGCTGGCTTTCCATAATCGCCTTATTTTATCACAAAGAACACCTGTGTAAAATGGCTAAGTGTGTGTCTTTTCTCAGCACAATATTGCTGGAAGTGATTATCTCTTGCGCGTAAGGTGTGCGAGTGGATAGGCGGGGCGCTTGTGGGACACTTAATATACGAGTATTGGATACTTGTAGAGAGATTCTGATAGTCGACAATATAGATTTCGGGACTATTTGTAAAAAGATTGTGTACATTTTTCAGCAAACATTTCTTCATTGATATTCCTTTACCAGCTTTCAAACACGCTATGATCATAATGGACCACATATAAATAAATTTTATCAGGTGGACGGCGACCAAATGCTTAAACCGGGCAATACTAGGCGATAAAGATACAGGCTGTGCTGTTATCAATAACTTATTCATAAATACAAGAAAGATAATACAAGAGCAGCATGTATGTATGTATGTATGTATGTATGTATGTATGTATGTATGTATGTATGTATGTATGTATGTATGTATGTACCTCTCTTCTTCTCCCTCTATACAACCGATCCGAAGCCTAGTACCTCTATTAACAAATGTATATTTTATATAACTACATTTATTGTAAAAAATATTATATGGCAATGAGGAAAACATTACTTTATTTTTGTATTCATCCCGTTTAAGGTTCTGGTGTATCCATTGGTCTATCGTAATGTGCACAGTCCTCATTCTGTAATATACAAAAATTCCAGTCTCCAGGTTAACCAGGCATCACAGAACGTGAAAGAAAAGAACTGTATTGATTTGAATTAAGCAACAAGTCACATAGTCAATACATTACATAATATATATGCAATACAATACAAGCAGAAATGAACTGAGGAAGGAATGACTGGTAGAGTTGGAAAACGTTCCAATGTATGGCACACATATTTACCTGGGTATTTTACAGTTGGTAAATCTTCACTGTTAAGTAAGTGTTGTAGTTTGAACATGTTTGGTTTGCCACTTATAAGGACCAGTATAAGATTACGTTGGAGGTAGAAAAGACAGCTTAGACAAAATGGCCATTCATCTTTAACATCTTTATTTACTAAAATTATACGTATCCTTTCTAACCTCTCCCTTCTTAACATAAATACCAGTCCTGAAACACATGGATGTGCATATTCGCTTGCCAAGGTTCCGGAAACCAGATCTACACCTTGTCTATGAATTTTATTGGATGCGGCGGCAAGGCATCGCATCCAATCAAAATTAAATTGTTCAAATTTGAACATGTTTCCTATGTAATCGAGACAAGAGAGAACAACGTAAATGGACTGATAAATAAACACTTTTCCAGTGTCAGTCCGTGTTTGTACAAATATTTTTCACGCAGGTAGACCTATAATGGCTTCTTTCTGGTAGCTGTTCGGTCCGCCAATATGTAGATAGGGTTATCGGAGCCTTGGCTAGCGAAGAGAAATGGGTGTAGTACCAGAAACTATTTTCTTCTTAAACCCAAATTAAGCATCAGTATTAATATCCTATTTGGTGACCTATGGGGACAGCCCTTGATTTATGCTGGTGAAAACGTTTCCAATAGAGCTAAGCAATGTTATCCGTCTATAATTATTTCCATCGTACGTATGGATCACATTTTTAAAATAAAGAACTTGATTTAACAAGATCCTAGCTTCAGTTTGAAGGATGCCAATTTTCAACGTGCAATTTGCTAAAAGTGAAAAACTACTCAATAATGGATTATTTCAAAACTGTGTCAAGGCCTGGTGCTTTGTTATTGATTAAGTTTTTTCAACTGAGCTAACTTCTTCCATTGTTAATAAGTATCCAACTTGGCAAGTATCGGTTCGCTTCAATACTGTTTAACTTTTGTTTTTTATGTTTATACTCTGCTCTCATTGTCCCTAATTTATTTCTGGTAACGTTGTTGATATTTCTATTAAACATGTGCATAAAATCACAACACTCATTCAAATTTGTTGGGAATATTTCAAACTTTACAAAATATTCCCAAACTCATTTGGATTTCCCTGTCCTAAATCATGCATTTTATTTTGGCATTGTAGTCTATGGAAGGGTAAGGTATAATGCGCGTCCGGCAGATTTTTTGTTGTTGTTGTTGCGTTTATTATGCAATTCCGTCTATTAACATCAGATCTGAAAAAAATTAATCAGCCGCTTTCAAGTTAGTTCTCTTTATTCCTTTACATTCAGCATTAAACCAAGAAAATAAATATCTTTAATACGAACGTTAAATTTCCATTTCTAAAATTGCGTCTTTTTTCAGCTTCAAAATATCGATATGCGTGTTTGGTAATAAAGACAGTCCTTACGTTTTCATTAATTACGATTTGGTCTGAGACCAATAGTATTTAAATTGATATTTTCTTCCTATTCTCCAATAGTTGTGCAAGTGACGCGGTTTTAATATCAAAATTCCATTTACGTTTTAGCATTATTTAAATTCATTTAGTTCTGACGATTAATTGCACTTTTTAAAGAGAGCGTCAAGTAAATACAATTTTATGACTGAAAATATAAATATACTGTTTTTTTGAAGTTTTAATGAGAGAAAATCAGTATAAGTAGTCAAGACATAATTGTATTTTCTCCGTTTGTTGGTCTGGTAGTCAAGTTGTCTAAAGCGCTCACCTTTAATGAAAACTGCTATCTCAGTGCTACTGTGGTAGGCCGATAAAAAAAAAGCCCCTCGCCTGTAATAAAATTGACTGGTTTTACATGGGCTGATATCGCCTATTCATTAAAACTACGGTATAACATTAATGATATATGTCATTGCGTACTTTGTTCACCAACATGACGCATAGCTGCCAACTCTCCAGGTTCACAATTCGTGAAAGTGGTGATACAAATTAGTGAATTTTGACATAAATGTGTGAAGTGGTCATCGAATCCGCGAAAATTTGTCGGAACAAATGAATACACGGCAAATGTTTGATATATTCCAAACTAAACTTCACTATTTGTGCAATATATTTAATTTTACTATTCCTAGTTTTCTCTGACCATTGCCACACCATTTTTATATTTGGACATTTATGTTCGGGTGAAGATTAAGAGTCAATTTCCTATCGAAAAATTGGATTTCGCCGAAATCATTTGGTGTCGGCATGAGGTAACCTCTTACAAGCCGGCCCAGTAAACTTGAACAACCTTCCATCAAGATATATCTGCATGAAATCGATATGAATATGATTCATTTTCTCAAGAATTGTGAGCATAGCATCAGTCATATCCTTAATCCGCTGACAGAAGAGACGAAAACTCTCTCTCTCATATATATATATATATATATATATATATATATATATATATATATATATATATATATATATATATATATATATATATATATATATATATATATATGTGTGTGTGTGTGTGCTTAACGGGAAATCGGTCATTTAATTTATTGCATGCGGCATGAAATGGTGAATCGCTAAAAAAGAAAAAAGTCATGAAATTCACGCCCAAATCGTGAGGTTGGCAGCTATGCATTACCTCATGTTCACGTCACAAGCTTTCACTGCATTTACGAAGGGAGACTGGACCGAGATTACTTATTCTTCGTCAAAACATCCTGCAGTTTCTTTTATCAAAACTTTCTTTTAGCGAATTTGTGAAAGCAGTTCAATAGATAGTCCTTGATGCTCATAACAAGAGTTAAACATCCATCCACTTTTTAAAAGTCTGAATCCGCATGGTTATTGTCGACTTTTGTTTACGGTAGCCTGGAAAATAAATATTACATAAATTGACTACTGATATTTGTTATGCCATCAATCTCCTTCACCTTACAAAAGACCAATGAATGAATAGAATTATAAGGTCAGGACGCACTCTCTCGACAAATTCCTGTAAGACAAAAATCCCCAATGAAAAGGAGACTAAATGCACGTGCGTGTACTTTGTCACCTCGCAGTAATAAGTAACGAGTTAACTTTGTAGACAATTATTGTTATAGTTTGAGAAGTAATTAAATGTCAAGCCATACTTTTATTGGATAAACATGATCCCTCCCCCTTTTTTGGGTGTAAGTACTTATAGGCTAAGCATGAAGTTTACTCATTAACATAAAATAACATAATTAAATTAAATTCGAAGATATTGGAGATATGTCACATTTGTTCGTTTTTCCCCTTCTCTGTTTTGAATTAGACCAGTATATTTGTGATAGTTGAAAACGTTTAAAAACTTAGACTTGGGGAAAGGAGTATGTCTTATCTTTAAAGGAGACCAGAAATAAATATAGTAATTTCATGTATGTAATTCTATACAAATTGTAATTAGGCTAATGTTTATAAATTCAATATCATAAGCGGGTAGTGATTATATTGCGCGGAAGATACCACGATTCCGTAAATTGCCGAGTTTTTCCGAGTTTTAATGAGACAACAGATCACACACACACACACACACACACACACACACACACACACACATACACACACACACACACACACATACACACACACACACACATCTAAGGACTGAAATCTTGTAAAATATACAACCATGCGAGATAACACTGAATTATGGGCGAAGAGACTTGACCGAGGACCGACTTGTGTGTGAAACAATATCCATTACTGGGCAGGTGTAAAGACATTGAAAATGGTTTTCATCGGACGTAATTTATTAGTTTCACACACACACACACACACACACACACTCACACACACACTAAAAAAAACATAAATAAATTTGCAAAGCGGAAATCTTAAGTAATTAATTTAAACGTTAAGAAGCTTCCTTCTTATGATTCATTTACAGTGTATTTTACATGCATGATACAGTTAGCTTATTGACAAATCTGATAGTATATGTATATCTCGTTAATACGGTACTGGTAAGTGCTGAAAGAAATGTTTTAAGCACAGGCCCCGGGCTGATGGCTTAAATAAACTCACTAGCCCCGACTGAAATTCCACAAACACAAACAGTTCATAGCTGTTAACTCTCTAGCCGGGAGAAGAAAGAAAGAAAGAAACTCCCAATTTCGGGGGTATTTCCTAACCTACCTCTCTATCTCGTAATATTTCCTGATTTTTCGCAGAGAACTCTCGATTATTTCAATATGTCTGTCAAGTTTCATTTCTCAGAAGAAGAAAAACCATAATAAATAGATATCAAATGTGCAATCCACATATGCCATAATCTATTTTATCAATTGTGAATATTGTAGTAACGAAATAATATCACACGACATTTTTTGTCTTCAGTAAACAGATTAGGATTATACAATATTCACGTAAATTTCAGATTTTTTAGCCACTAAAAAGTACTGTAATAAACAATATTGTCACCGATTAGTTTAAAATCCTTGAATGATCACAATGAATGCTGCGTAATTTTCTCTGCAAACAAAATCTTCATTTCCGCCAAAGAAACTCAGCCAGTTAGCACGTGACATTTCTCTACACTATATATTTAAAGTTTCATTACCATAATTTAATTTAAAGAAGGAATAAATCAAAATATACGACGCAGTATATGTGCCACCACCAAGAACTAATTCTGAATAAATGTTTTATTCAGTAAACTGTTACATATCTTACTACTTAAACGAAAGGAAATTAGGTGGGATGAAAAAAAAATTGGGGGAAAACATTAGCCACATACATGTATGGTAACGTTTAACTGCAGATTTGAATTGCTAAAATGAAGTCGTTGGCATCGAAGTTACTACAAAATTGGTCATCGTTTATTTGCCAACCAATTTCTGGTCCTTACATACATACTCTGTAGCACATGGTTTCTTCGAATTATATCACAGTGTTTGTCCTTTTCACAAGAAAAGCGCAATGATAAGGATTAATTATTGTTAATTTGTTACACTGTCATTATGTTTGTGTACTTAACCTCTAGCTATTATGCAGACCAGAATATGAAAAAAGGGTATTGTCCTGGGGGATAATAAGGCGTATCACAGGGAGAAATGGTGTGTCCCATGGCTGCTTGCACATTGGGGCAATTGGGCCTGGTCAGTAGTCGCCTCCCTCAATTTATATTGTCAGCCAGTTAATGTGAAACTTTGATTTTATATCTGACCTCTTTTCTTTTAATCACTGCTATTTGAACTGCCCAAGGGAAAGTTTTATATCTATTCCAATCATTACAGATTTCCGTTTATACATTATACGTGTAACAGGCATAGACTGAAAGATTTTGTCTTTTTAAAAATATTTTTTTTTTAAATGACTGAAAATTGTATTTTCTCGAAACAAGGCCGTGTCAGGGGTTAGGATTTTTTTTTTTTAAAGCAAAGCTTCCGTTTGATTAAAGTCAGATCTCAATTTCACATAGGACAGTGATGACGTGATTTAGAGTGTGATCTTGAAAATATTTTTACTCATTTCATCGGCACGAGCTGGAGTCGCTACTATGACGTCACATCACGAGAGTAACCGAATAGGTGCAGAAATTTTGTATACCAGGTCACGGAAATCCATTCTACGAAAGCGTCGCATACCATCATACCAGGGCAGTTTTCATTCAGTTCATAATATTTCATGATTAAATTCTTTTAAACAATATTTTGAACACAATCAAAATAAGGTAATTTAATCAAAAACAAAGTTAATTATTAAGCACGTGCTATAACATGCTATACTACTCCTCTACGATTATTTCACTAGCACAAATAAAGGATAATCTTAAACTAAAGTTACGGGAAACTAGTCAATTAATGTTTTAATTGCTCACTTCACATAATAACTATCTCGAAATATTAATGCGTATTATAATTGACATGAATAAATTTGAAGAGTAAACCATTTTAGTTATAGTAACAAAATAAAAAGATATACGAAATTTGGCATAATACATATAATTTTGTGTGTTTTTATGGGATATAAATTGAACTATGGCAATTAATCGTATACTTTTGTCTTAGCTGGGGTTTTATATCTGACGAAGTGAATCAGACTTTATTTTGTTCTCCACCTTTCCAAGAACGATCGTTTTGTAAATTCATGTTATATCAACGTATCTCTGAAATGAGGATCTTTACAAATTTGGGCATAGTTTCGATCTTAACGATAAGATTTGTTAGATGTCAATTTGTTTTTATTGTTTAATATAGATATGACAATAAGGACTTAGAAGTCAACTACCGCTCGTTCATGTAAAATAATAACGGTAGCCATGCTAGCCCAATTTTGCCCTAGACGCCGTTTCCCAAAATCTATAAATCCGACCTTGTTTGAACAGTGATAAGGAAAACAAATCGATAAACCCTCGAACGTTTGTCAGGTTACACTCATACAAAAAGACTAGAGAATGTAGATAATATGTCAAATTATCAGGGACAGTATGAAAGAAAAGCGCAGTGTGAGTCATTTATATATATATATATATATATATATATATATATATATATATATATATATATATATATATATATATATATATATATATATATATATATATATATATATAAGCCACAGTATACAAAAAGCGCAATGTGGGTCATTTATAAAAATATAAGCCGCACTATTTTTAACATTTGCACAATAATTAGGAACGAGTGATATTTGATGAGCGGGATAGGGAGGGTACAGTCCACATGGCAGTGTATGTATGTATGTATGTATGTATGTATGTATGTATGTATGTATGTATGTATGTATGTATGTATGTATGTATGTATGTATGTATGTATGTGTGTGTTTGTGTGTGTGTGTGTGTGTGTGTGTGTGTGTGTGTGTGTGTGTTAGAAAAACAAGTATGTGATAAGGATGACATAGGTGATGAATTTCGATACCTGTTTGTAATTTTTTCTCAAGAGAAATACGTAAATTCTCAGCATCTTGTTATTGTACAAATCACGCTGTAATAAAGTTTGGTAAACTCTTTTCCTCCAGGAAATGCTCAACATTAAGTCTTCAAAGACGTATTGATCTACTTATTTGAAAAATTATTATGTAACTACTAAGCAACATGCAAACTGTACCGCTGACTGGATATGCATTTGTAAGATGCATATATTTAACTTGTTAGTACCTATACAGTTGTATGTTTATGTATATGTACGGGTAGGCATGATTACATTTATACGAATATGTATATGTAATGATGAACACAACTTGGAAGTCGCGCATGCTCAGTGAAAATCGTGCGAGACTCTTCAGGGAACGGGTGCGGATCCTGGGTCAACTATCGTACTGTGTGCTTGGGCTGGGTACTTTTCCAGTTGTCATGGGACTAAAAAACATACACGTGTTGCTGTGCCCGACAAACATCAAACCACACACATGGTTTTTTCTTTGTGTTTTAATATTCTTTTTATTTTTTGTTTTATGTCATAGGACATTTAATAACTATTCTCCACACGTACTGCCACCTTAATTAAAAAGTATTATTTCTTTAAGCTGCAAAAATATAACAAAAATATTTTATTAAACATCTTTGGTTATGTGTAACTGTTTATTGTTTATATCGTTCTGATACATACAAAATAATATTACCTTTTTATGACTACTGCATATTATGATCATTTCCTATTTAGTGAAATAGGATCATTCCTTATTATTACATTTGTATCATATAATATGCAGCATTTCATTCTCAACTGAACCAGAGAGAGAGAGAGAGAGAGAGAGAGAGAGAGAGAGAGAGAGAGAGAGAGAGAGAGAGAGAGAGAGAATATGTGAATGATAAATGGGGTGTTCTGCTTAGATACATGTCAAAGCCAGAAATTTTTTTATCTTTTGACACTGTCCTCAAGGTGGATGAGGTTAATACTAAATGCCTCTTCACATTTTTTTGTGGATTATACACAAATATTTTGTCGCCACTTAAAGGAGTCAAAATGACGACTTTAATGTAAAAAAGAAAGAGGTTTTCTGATTGATCAACAAATAAAATATATATTTTCATTTCATCGATTCAAGTATGAATTTAACAACTATTAACACCTGTATTAAAATATAACATAAATTGACCGCAAAATGCATACAAATGCTTAAAAATGAATCATGGGTATATAACACCAAAAAAAAAAAACCACAAAAAATTAACCTGCTGCCTGCATAAATTTTACCTGCAGTAAACATAAAATAAACTTAAAATGCAATATTGAAACACAGAAACCCGAAAGAAAACAGCAAATTTAGGTTTGAGAACTATACAAAAAAATGTAGGCATAGGTGCAGCAGTGAAATTTAAAAACTTTTAAAAAAAAGCCAGTAGGTCAGTGAATTATACAATATATATATATATATATATATATATATATATATATATATATATATATATATATATATATATATATATATATATATATATATCCAAAGTGTGATGGTGACAATTTGTCCGTATACAGCAGTGATATCGTAATGCTAACACAAGAACAGTCATATGTACGACAGTGAAATCTTCATGCTAACACAAGGATAGTCATATGTAAGACAGTGAAATCTTAATGCTAACACAAGGACAGTCATATGTACGACAGTGAAATCTTCATGCTAACACAAGAACAGTCATATGTACGACAGTGAAATCTTAATGCTAACACAAGGATAGTCATATGTAAGACAGTGAAATCTTAATGCTAACACAAGGACAGTCATATGTACGACAGTGAAATCTTCATGCTAACACAAGAACAGTCATATGTACGACAGTGAAATCTTAATGCTAACACAAGGACAGTCATATGTACGACAGTGAAATCTTAATGCTAACACAAGGACAGTCATATGTACGACAGTGAAATCTTCATGAAACACAAGGATAGTCATATGTAAGACAGTGAAATCTTAATCCTAACACAAGAACATGCATATGTACGACAGTGAAATCTTAATGCTAACACAAGGACAGTCATATGTACGACAGTGAAATCTTCATGCTAACACAAGGATAGTCATATGTACGATAGTGAAATCTAAGCCTCGCTTATACAACGTTAATCACACCTGAGCCAAATTCACAGCATGACCTGTCATGTACTCTGTAAAGCCTAATAAAATTGTGAAAGAAAATGAGCTGTTTTTCTTCCTGTGGGTTCAACACTTTGTGACATTATGTGATATGTTATGTTAGAAATTGTTTTCGAAAAGTGGCAAAAACACAAGTAGTTCAGTCGCTAAAATATAATCCAGCCCAGAAAAACTCAGTTGTATTCGAGCAAATTTCGAGGTGTTTCTGATGTGTGGAATATTTGATAGCCAAAAACTAACTCAAACAAAACTAAAACATTTAGAGCACATGTAACATTGGTAAACGTTTGTGTAACATCATTTGGTGGGACACACACACACACACACACACACACACACACACACACACACACATCTATTCATCACTTAATGAAAATCTAAACCTTTATAGCCATGAAAATCTATGTTGGTGATAAAGAGTTTGCAACAAACGCTCACAAGAGCCCTTTATTGGGGGTGCTTCTACTGTACAATATCTGGAGACATGACAATTGTGGGGTGCAGACAAAATTCAGATATAGCAAAATACTGCCCGACCCCGCGAAATAAAAGATAGGACAGCGATCTCCACACCAGCATAATGTGAGTCATTTTTAAAGCGTTTTAAAACGGGAAGAAATATGTATCTTTATGTGTCGGCATGATCCCGTTGAATTTGTATGTCAGAGTAGATAAAAGAAATATAAAGTAAGTTTAGATGTTTGATCCTAACACACCAGAGATGATGTGGGTTGTTCACCAAATCATACTTGATGGAAATCTAAATGCCCCTTTACATTTTTTGTGGATTATACACAATTGCTTGGTTGACACTGAAAGGAGTCAAAACGACGTCCTTGATGTAAAAAAAAGGTTTTCTGATTGATCAAATAATTAAAAAAAAAATGTTATTTCATAGATTTAAATATGAATTAAAAACTATTAATACTTGCATTAAAAATAACATAAAATGACCGCAAAATGCATCTAAATGCTTAAAAACATATTATGTATTCACATTTCCTTCAGAGGTACATAACCAAAATAAAAAAATACTAAATTAACCTGCTGCCTTCATAGCATAACGTTAACCTGCAGTAAACATATAATAAACTTGAAATGCAATACTGAAACACAGAAAGCCAAAAGAAAACAACACATTTAGGTTAGAGAACTATACAAGAAATTAAGCATTGACACAGCAGTGAAATTTAGAAACTTAAAGACGTATGAAGTGAGTTTAGCTGCTTGATCTTAACACAATAGAGATGATGTGGGTTGTCCACAGAGTCATACTTGATAAAAATGACCGCATCAATATTGTGGGTGGGGCTCTTTTCCAAGATGCAAGGGGCCAAGAGAGAGAGAGAGAGAGAGAGAGAGAGAGAGAGAGAGAGAGAGAGAGAGAGTATATGAAGGATAAATGGGGTATTCTGCATAGATATCCGTCAAAGCCAGAAAATTGTTTAATTTTTACACACTGTGTTCAAGGTGGACGAGGTTAAATAGAAAAACATCACAGTGTCAGAAGACAAAAGTTGGTAATTTGAACATTCATTATTACGAGAAATGTGGAGAACATAAAGACACAGGACATTACAATTTGAATTTTTGTAATGTTGCAGGTTTGTAATGATTGACACAACTTAATTAACTGCAACTTCTTCATTGATATATCAAGATAAAAAGAAACAAGTTATCAGGCATATGTTTTAATATTTTTTCCAAATATGTTGCTGTAGTTTGTAAAAGAAGATAATAGAAAACAGACTGTACTAACAAAACAAAATAGACTGTACTAACAAAACAAAATAGACTGTACTAACAAAACAAAATAGACTGTACTAACAAAACAAAATAGACTGTACTAACAAAACAAAATAGACTGTACTAACAAAACAAAATAGACTGTACTAACAAAACAAAATAGACTGTACTAACAAAACAAAATAGACTGTACTAACAAAACAAAATAGACTGTACTAACAAAACAAAATAGACTGTACTAACAAAACAAAATAGACTGTACTAACAAAACAAAATAGACTGTACTAACAAAACAAAATAGACTGTACTAACAAAACAAAATAGACTGTACTAACAAAACAAAATAGACTGTACTAACAAAACAGTATTGTTGACACTATCAATGCTAATAAAAACGCATTATTCATTTAATTTAATTGGTTACTTGGTTAATAAAGTGTTAAAAGTGGTTATTAAAATGTACATACTTGTAAAACGTTCTTAAAGAATCAAACTTTTACTTGCATATTCCTATTAGACAAACCTTTTTCCTGTCCAACATAAGTCTTAAACTTCACTAATCTCTTTGTTATATGTTTCTGTTACAACATTTTCTTGTGGAAAAGAAGCCTTAAACCTCAGTGATTAAATTGTTATATGTTTCTTGTACAATTATTTTAATGCCACAGAAGCCGTAAACTTCAGTGATCTCAGTGTTATACGTTTCTGTTTTCAAAAAATAGTGTGCACCAGAAGCTTTTAAAACCTCGGTGGTTTAAATGTTATAATTTTCTTTTATAATTTTGTTAATGCAACAGAAACCGTAAGCTTTAGTGATCTCAATGTTATATGTTTCTTTTTATAATTTTTTTAAAGTCTGCAACAGAAATCCAAAACTTCGGTGATCAAAACTTTATATGTTTTTTTTTTTTTTTACAAAATTGTCTTGTGCAACAGAAGCCTTAAATAAATCTCAATGATCCTAATGTACCCGAATGCTTCAGTTTCTAAACAATTTAACTTTTCCCGTGAAACCGTTAAAAAAGTGAAATCATTAGTAGTAATGGCTAAAGAGCATGAATTGATTTCTGGTGAATTTCTGTTCTATATGTCCACTATTACTATGATAATTTAAACTGTGGCTATTTGTCATGTGACTTTCTTTCCAAAGTGTGATGGTGACAATTTGTCCGTATACAGCAGTGATATCGTAATGCTAACACAAGAACAGTCATATGTACGACAGTGAAATCTTCATGCTAACACAAGGATAGTCATATGTAAGACAGCGAAATCTTAATGCTAACACAAGGACAGTCATATGTACGACAGTGAAATCTTAATGCTAACACAAGGACAGTCATATGTACGATAGTGAAATCTTAATGCTAACACAAGGACAGTCATATGTACGATAGTGAAATCTTAATGCTAACACAAGGACAGTCATATGTACGACAGTGAAATCTTCATGCTAACACAAGGATAGTCATATGTACGATAGTGAAATCTTCATGCTAACACAAGGACAGCCATATGTACGATAGTGAAATCTTCATGCTAACACAAGGATAGTCATATGTACGACAGTGAAATCTTAATGCTAACACAAGGATAGCCATATGTACAATAGTGAAATCTTAATGCTAACACAAGGATAGCCATATGTACGATAGTGAAATCTTAATGCTAACACAAGGATAGTCATATGTACGACAGTGAAATCTTAATGCTAACACAAGGATAGCCATATGTACGACAATGAAATCTTAATGCTAACACAAGGACAGTCATATGTACGATAGTGAAATCTTAATGCTAGCACAAGGATAGTCATATGTACGATAGTGAAATCTTAATGCTAACACAAGGATAGTCATATGTACGATAGTGAAAACTAAGCCTAGCTTATACAACATTAATCACAACTGAGCCACATTCACAGCATGACCTGTCATGTACTCTGTAAAGGCCAGCTAATACAATTGTAAAAAAAATGAGCTTTTTTTTCTTCCTGTGGGTTCAACACTGTGACTTTGTGATCTGTTATGTTAGAAATTGTTTTGCGAAAAGTGGCAAAAATACAGGTAATTCAGTCGCTAAAGTGTTTTCCAGTCCGAAAAAATCAGTTGTATTCAAGAAAAATTCGATCTGTTTCTGATGTGTGGAACATTTGACAGACATAAAATAATTACTATAAAAATAACACATTTTTATATATATTGAATATGAACACTGTTTCCCATATAGGAGCATATGTGACATACGTACACGTTTGTCTAACATCATTTGGTAGCACGCACACACACACACACACACGCACACGCACCCGCACCCACACACACACACGCACGCACACACACACACACACACACACACACACACGCGCACGTCTATTCATCGCTTAATGAAAATATCAACCTTTATAGTCATGATTATCTATGTTGGTGATAAAGAGTTTGCAACAAACGCTCACAAGAGCCCTTTATTGGGGGTGCCTCTACTATACAATGCCTGGAGACATGTCAATTGTGGGGTGCAGACAAAATTCAGATATAGCAAAATACTGCCCGTCCCCGCGAAATAAAAGATAGGACAGCGATCCCCACACCAGCATAATGTGAGTCATTTTTAAAACGTTTTAAAACGGGAAGAAATATGTATATTTATGTGTCGGCATGATCCCTTTGAATTTGTATGTCAGAGTAGATAAAAGATGTAAAAGATGTTTGATCCTAACACCAAGAGATGATGTGGATTGTCCACCGAGTCATTTAATGATGGAAATGACCGCATCAACATTGTGGGTGGGGCTCTTTTCCAAGATGCAAGAGACAAGAGAGAGAGAGAGAGAGAGAGAGAGAGAGAGAGAGAGAGAGACGCAAAACTTGCAAAATATTCTGATATGGATCTACACGAATCGTCAGTACGTTTTGAAGACCATTGACCAAATTCTGAGAACTATGTAGCACTGTCTCAGCTGGAAATAGAGCATGGCTATCATTAGTCCAGCTAATCACCCCCTCCCCAAGCATGTGTTAATACTCATGGACTATATGTGGATCTGATATCGCCTGTTTAAAAATAAAAGGTAAAATTGTGCTGCCTGCAAAATTGTCAGGAACAAACATACGTACACTATAGACACCGGAAACTGGTACCAGCCAAATCGAGCGCGAAATTCAAAATGACTACATGACAGAGGGCTGTGCTATTCCGTATGGATTTACAAGTCAAGAAACATAGGATTTTCTCCGGAAATATAATGTACATGCCCCCAAAAGAACCCTTTAGCCACCGGTAAGTGTATAAAATATACACCGATGCGTGCAACCAAAAGTGACTACAGAGTGCACACAATTGTATGTTTGACTGAATAGCTACGTGATATCAACCCCTAAATCGCGATCAATATCACAACAGGGCAAGGGCTGATTTATTGGTCTATGCAGTCATGACAATGGAACAAGTACTAAGATTTCTGTATTTGACCGTTATAGCTATATTTTGTAAAGTACTTACAATCTAAGGCATACTTTTTTTTGATAAACATGAATTCTATAATTAAATTAAATATGAGGTTTATCGATGATATGTCACATTTCTGGAATTTTCTCTTAGGGTATAAATGCCTAAAAGCAAAGCAATAATTTAATTGGATAAATATTAAATTCCACAATGTAATTAAATTCCTAATCGGTTTCAAAATAGGTCAGTACAATATCTTGTAATTTGAGTATATAAAGATAACATACTGAAAACTAGTTACCAGTGTATATATGGTACGTATGGGATGTATGCACACGCATTAAGTTAGATATGCATACCATAACTTCTGCATAACTTTGCTTTTCTTTAATTATCTTGCTTGGATACATTCAGGCAATCAAATGCGAAAAATCAACAACATTAAAATCAGATAGTACTACGCGATGATTAGGTGGTAGAAAATATAGAAAAAATACAAATATATGAACTTTTTGATCCAATTCCAACAGCACTGCTGCTTGTGTGCTTAGATCCAATATTGCCTTCAGTAACTGATGTTAATAATACCTCTCTCTCATCCGGGGAACTCCCATCATTTTTAAACACTCGACCATAACGTTTTAAAGAACTACCGCCTGTTTCGAATCTCCCGTTCATAAAATAAACTTCTTAGACAAAAATATGTTCTAACCCAACTTGTATCTCATTTGAATTCAAACATTATTTTTAGCAATGTACAGTCTGTATATCACCCTTGCCACAGTACTAAAACTACTCTTCAGAAAGTAGTCAATGATATTATCTCTGTAGCATGTGCCATGATATCTTACTTCACCGTCTCCAGCATGTATTTGGCATTCGCAATACAGCCTTGCTGTTATTTCAAGTCCTACTTAGTAAAGAGGATTCAAATTGTATCTGCAAATGGAATACACTCCAGCCAATTTGACAAATGACAGATGAAACTAGCAAACATACAGTCATAGAACTGCCGAACCATCACGATACATTTCCATGGGCAACCAATTTTGCCATGATCTTACATGGGTGACAGTTCCAAAAGCTTATGTCAGGTCCACGAATATCGTGTAAAGGTCGGAGTTCTGTTTCTGGAATTTCTCCTGGAGTTGACGAGCTGTGGTCCCTCACAGAGGCGTAGCGATGATATTTTGCGCCCGGGGACAAACTATGAAATTGGCGCCCCAGCGATCTTGTGACAGATTTATTACCCTTGTTTTTGTATTATAATGTAACGTTGCAAGCCTCATTTTGGCGCCCCTGTACCTTGGCGCCCGGGGACATATGTACCCCCCCCCCTCGCTTCGCATCTGGTCCCTCATTCTTTCTTGAAGCTACACTCTCAGGCATGAGACCTTGATCGATGTGATGTACAAGACCATTCAGCAGAATTCTGGGGAGGATGTTGTTGGCTGTTGACAGCATGATGTCACAGTGTGGTTATTGGATGGAATCACATCACAATTAATACTTCCAGTTCAGTACCACGAATGTAGTTCCAGTCTATTTTTAGAACATTTTTTCCTCTCTCATTTTGGTGGTGATAGAAGAGTTATATTGATGCATATTTGGTAGGGATTTAAAGGTAATTGTTTATTCTTGAGAATAGGAGCAGAGAGAGTGGTTGTCATTGTGTAATTTGGCGACAGTGCACATGGAGTAATAAGGCCTTGGTAATGATCCGGAAGTGAAATATGTGGTCTGTGTACATGCTGTTATGTTTACAGTGCAGCAGCTCAAAAAAAATGCCGGTCAACCCTTGACAATAATTTCACTGTGAAGTCATCTTTGGGGGCATTTTAGATTTTCATATGAATTGTATTGATTGTCACACTGTGGAAAGGTCAGTGCTGAGAAATATATGTAGAGAACATATAGTAAAATTAATTGTGGTGTATGGCCGGATGACTGTCTGTTGACTGCTACAAGTGGACGATGGTTAGCGTTAAGCATGAGATGTCAATTAAGGTATATTCTGTTCTCTTATTTATGGAAACAATTGGTAAGGTGTAAATATATTCAATTTTCACATCGTTACAAGACAGGAGACCGCATGCAATTACTATGCTGAATAGTTATCAATGAAACAATATATACTTAACTTATTTAAATGTTTTGAAATAGGCTATGGGGAGGAATTTTTTGGCACAAAAAAATATATAAGTGAACCTTTAGCTGAGTTAGCGGTTTCTCAGCGTATAAACCGAAAAGTCCTTGAGTTAACCTTTAGCTTTTGGGAAGGAAAAGCCAGAAAATTGGTTAATTTTGTGTGCGATGCTATTGCCAGTAAAATTGCGGATGAAAATGGTGGGGTAAGGTATCATTTAGTGAGTGGTAGTAATGATTTTTGACAGTATAGTTTATGACCAATGGCTGTCTGAAACGGGGATGTGTTTTTGCAAACAAAACTCTTCATAAAGTGACCTATAGTCCAGTGTCTAGCATGAGGGTAAATAAATTTCTGCGTGACAGTGGAATGTCATGTTGTACCCAATTAGTCTGCGGCCATATATCAACCAGATGTCATAATATGAGATAATAGAGAAATGGTAATAACCTCAATTATCCCTGATTAGCATCACTAGGTATTCTGTCCACCAATATTCACATCTTGCTCATTACTACTATCGGTATTATTTAAAACCCGCGATTGATAATTAGACATTGATAATTAGACATTGGTAATTAGACATTGATAATTAGATATTGATAATTAGACATTGATAATTAGACATTGGTAATTAGACATTGATAATTAGATATTGATAATTAGACATTGGTAATTAGACATTGGTAATTAGATATTGATGATTAGACATTGATAATTAGATATTGATAATTAGACATTGGTAATTAGACATTGGTAATTAGATATTGATGATTAGACATTGATAATTAGACAGCGTTGCATCCGTTCAAGCCTGCATACCAGAACCGAGTTGCTTTTGTTGTTATTGTTATTGTTATTATAGGTTTTACGCCAATTTTAGAACAGTATAGGGTATACATGGCGGCCAGTATTAATGATGGAGGAAGAACCCGAGAAACCCCCAGAAAGAACAACCGCCTCACGAGACGCAACGGGAAAGCTTTATCGCATACCCACATTGGCCGAATCCGAGAATAGAACTCGCGCAGATAGAGGTGAGATAGCAGTGATCCGTAACGGTGAGCGCTTTAGACTACTCAGTCACTCGGGGCCCCTCAGCGATATAGTAAATATAAACTACAAAATGGCCTCTGCTCAATACAAATACCAAGAAAGTCAAAACCATAGAAAACTACAAAATGACAAGACAAGTAATGTTCAGTATAAAAACCATGAAAGGCAAAACCATAAAAAACTACACATAATTTCTGCATCACTAAACTGCATCGTTACAATAATAATAATAATAATAATAATAATAATAATAATAACAATAATAAAAGACGTGTGCTTTTGGTTGTATCACGACAATTTGACTCAACTTTCTCCAAAATCCCATTGTAATCATTTTAAACCAGAAATTGACTTTGACTAATGTAATCTTGGCTCGTATTTAAGTTTGTTTGAAAATCATTGATCTTCGCAGTTGATTATTGTTTATTTACCATTATTTATTTGAAAATGTGAAATATTAACTTTTAATCGGTACTGTATTTACATTGTTATGGTGTCATTGTGAAACTACCTACCTACCTACCTACCCACCTACCAGCCCACCAACCCATCCAGATAGCTACCCCAAACCAATCTACCAACCCATCCATTTATCTACCTACCTACCACCCCCCCCTCTCTCTCTCTCTCTCTCTCTCTCTCTCTCTCTCTCTCTCTCTCTCTCTCTCTCTCTCTCTCTCTCTATATATATATATATATATATATATATATATATAAACATACATACATACATACATACATACAAGTATCTTAAATATTATAAGAAATCTTTTAGCCTATCAAAGTAGAAGTAATAAATTGAGAAGAAACATTAATGTCATTTTTGTAACAATTTTGAAAATCTACTGAAAAGCTATTATCATTGAACCAATCCTTGATATGTGGTCGTACGGTCTAGGTCTCTTACCTGTATGGTAACTCACTCACATCTCACCTCTGTTGACGTGAATTCGAGCCACGACTATATCAGCATGGGTATCTGAGAAACTTGTCAGTAGCTTCTCTTAGTCTGTGGTTCTTCCCATTGTCTTTCTCCGGTTTTTCTCCACCAGATATATCAGGCACCATACACAGCCTATAATGTGTTGAACAATTGCGTTAAACCCACAAACCTACCAAAAAAAACCCGACCCATTAAGTCAGATATACTCAACGAGAGTCACAAGCAGACAATGCAACAAATTTATGCATCAGTAATTACCTTGATTGCAGGTGATGTCTCAGATGAAATAAATGCAGTCATCTAACTCAATTCCTGTACAAATTCATGTTGTCAGAATACAATAAGGGATACCGACAAAATCCCCATGGGATAAAATCCACACAGGACAATATTCACCCCCGGACGAAATCCCCGTAGTACTCTCACTACGAACCCAGCAAAATGAAATCTTGGTATGCAATCGCTTAAATGAAGTAAATTACGATGCGCATGAAGATTTTGAGATAGGTATTCTATGAAGTTTAGATATTAATAATAATAAACCCTGGGGTCCACTTTATAAAAGGGCATGCCACACTATATCAGTGGATTTCGGCTGTGGTCATTCAGTCTGGAGAGGGGTGGTTTCCGCCAGGCTATATCTTGCCCTTAACACACCACATGAAGACAAACTAACAATTATTCCATACCGATTGGTTGCAGCCCGGGTCAACAATGACAGCGCCGTCCGCTGCACACCAGGACAGAGGTGACAACTGTTTGTTAGTCTTTCGATTCGACGAGGACATCTCTAGTCATCCGTGGATAATAGGGGCTAGTTCTGTTATGTACGTCCACAGGTCGCTGATGAGGCCAAAACTTGCGCGGAATGGTCGTTTGCATAAGGAGCAGGGGGATGAGTATGACATCTCCAAAACGGCTGATGACGATTGCTTTTCTGGATTGCCTATTCCGCTGTTCAGCTGCTGTCTCGTTATATTCGTACAACATGGAGCCTTTCTGCACAGAGGAATACCAAGTGACTCGATCGCTTGCTGTTTGCTCCCAGGAATCAGGATTTATGTTGAACGCTTTCAACACAGCTTTCAGATTGTCTTTGATTGTCTTTGAATCGTTTCTTCTGACCTCCGTAGGATAAATGCCCTTGCTGTAACTCGCCAAAGTAGCGTCTCTTAGGCAGCTCGTGGTCTTGCATACGTACATGTCCCGCTCAACGTAGCTGGCATTAAATCAGGATGGTGTGTATGCTAGGGAGACCTCCTTGGGCGAGTACATCAGTGTCTGGAACCTTGTCCTGCCACTTGATGTTGAGTTTCCTGAGACTTTTGGTGCGAAAGTGGTTCAGCTTCCTGGCGTGTCGTTGGTACACCGTCCACTTTTCGCATGCATACAGTAGCGTGGGGAGCAAAACTGCCATGTAGGCCTATATTTTGGTGTGGGTGCTGATGCCTCTTCCATTCCAGATGTTGGCATACAATCTGCTGAAAGTTGCCCTGGCTCTGGCAATGTGAAAGTTTACCTCGTCGTCAATAGTGATGCTCGGTGACAGTGTGCTGCCAAGGTAAGTGATTTTTTAAAACTACGTTGAGTTATTGGCCGTTGACAGTGATGTTGGGCTCAACATAGGGCTTTCCAGGGGCCGGCTGATGCAGGACTTCCATCTTCTTG
This sequence comes from Unio delphinus, assembly GCA_029339505.1. NCBI lineage: Eukaryota > Metazoa > Mollusca > Bivalvia > Unionida > Unionidae > Unio > Unio delphinus. Next base: position 346,215 of record JAQISU010000076.1, read on the forward strand.
GTACTGATGGTGAGACCAAAGCTTTGCAGTAGCTGGAAAACCTTTCAAGGCTGCGTTGCAGGTCGGCGTCTGAGCCAGCATTGAAGACGCACTCATCAACAAATTTGAAATCACTGACGGTTCCTGTCATAACCTTGGTTTGTGCTAGTAGCCTCCTGGGATTTAATAGTTTTCCATCTGTATGACTTGAGGAATACCATATAGATAAATACAATCACAAAGTTTGATGATTAGTTATGGTACGAGTGAGGTACTAACATAGATATATACAATCACGCAGTTCAATGCTTATTCGTGGTACAAGTGATAGAGTCTATATGGCGAGATACTAAAAGAACAAAATACAATGACAGTGTTATGATTCTTTATTGGTACCAGTGAAGTTCTAATATAGATAAATGCAATCACCGAGTTTGATGATTCTTAGTGGTATGAGTGAGGTACTAATATAGATAAGTACAATCGCCCAGTTTGATGATGTTTTACGGTGAGGTACTAATATAGATAAATAGAATCACCCAGTTTGATGATTATCTATGGTGAGGTAATAACATAGTTAAATAAATTGATCGAGTTTGATGATTCTTTGTGGTATGAGTGAGGTACTAATAGAGATAAATAGAATGACCCAGTTTGATGATACTTTACGGTGAGGTACTAATAGAGATAAATACAATCACACAGTTTGATGATTCTTTATGGTACTGGTGATGTACTTATAAATATAAATACAATCACATTGTTTGATAATCTTTGTGGTATGAGTGCGGTACTAAAAGATATGAATATACACAGTTTGATGATGATGTTTGATGTTGATCTACTAATATAGATAAATCACACAGTTTGATTCGTTATGGTGACGTACTAATATATAAATAAATACAATCACACAGTTTGATGAGTCCTTACGGCGAGGTATTAATAAAGATAAATGCAATCACACTGTTTGATGAGTCCTTAAGGCGAGGTATTAATAGAAATAAATACAATCACACAGTTTGATGAGTCCTTACGGCGAGGTATTAATAGAGATAAATACAATCACACAGTTTGATGAGTCTTTACGGCGAGGTATTAATCGAGATAAATACAATCACACAGTTTGATGAGTCCTTACGGCGAGGTATTAATAGAGATAAATAAAGTCACACAGTTTGATGAGTTCTTACAGCGAGGTATTAATAGAGATAAATACAGTCACACAGTTTGATGAGTTCTTACAGCGAGGTATTAATAGAGATAAATACAGTCACACAGTTTCATGAGTTCTTACAGCGAGGTATTAATAAAGATAAATACAATCACACAGTTTGATGAGTCCTTACAGCGAGGTACAGTTTGTTGATTCTTCATGATACAGGTTATGTACTTATAACTATGAATACAATCACACAGTTTGATGATTTTTGTGGTATGAGTGAGGTACTAATAGAGACGAATATACACAGTTTGATGATGATGTTTTATGGTGATGTACTAATATAGATAAATACAACCACACAGTTTGATTCGTTCTGGTGAGGTACTAATATAGATAAATACAATCATCCAGTTTGCTCTGTTACGGTGAGGTACTAATAGAAATAAAAAAAATACAACCACACAGTTTGCTTCGTTACGGTGAGGTAATAATAGAAATAAATACAACCACGTAGTTTGATTCATTACGGTGAGGTACTAATAGAAATAAATGCAACCACATAGTTTACTTCGTTATGGTGAGGTAATAATAGAAATAAATACAACTACACAGTTTGCTTCGTTATGATGAGGTAATAATAGAAATAAATACAACCACGTAGTTTGATTCATTACGGTGAGGTACTAATAGAAATAAATGCAACCACATAGTTTACTTCGTTATGGTGAGGTAATAATATAAATAAATACAACCACACAGTTCGCTTCGTTATGGTGAGTGTTACGTGGTTAGGCTCCAATAAACAGTAACATAGTAAGAGTGAAAATAACAAGCTTGTAAAAACTTAATAAACAATTTATTAAGCACAAATATTTTCCAGAAAAGAAAAATTAAACTTTCGGTTTTAAGAATCAATTCCAAAATTAATCCAAAAATAATTCAAAATATTATCCACTAGAGAAATTGCAAAAGTCGTGGTAATAAAATGTCCAAAAAATTCTAAGTTTGAATTCCAGCCAAGTATCCAAGATGGAAGACGATGTCAATTGATGAAGTCAGTTCTTGTTAATAAAAATCTATGAGCACAATTCTTTTCCAGAAAATAACAAAATAATTCCTCTTGATCCAAACGAATTGACATAATTTCCAGTACAAAGTAATTTATAATAACTCAAAAAGACACAACTTAATATTCTAACAGCCCAATTTTCTACTGAATAACTCGCTCCAAATCATAGTTTATATAGCTGTTTTTACGTAAACAAGAAAGGGGTCACGATCTTCTAGAATCTCTCAGAACAATTTTACGTTCAAGAAATCACGTAAACGGCGTATGACCCAACTAAAATAGAAAGATGTTTATACAAAACTCCAGTTTGTCCTTGGAACCAACCAATCATTTTAAAAGCTTGTTTACAACTCTGAAACCAGGTCAGAAATGAGGTCAACGCCTGGTGTTTACACTGTAAAGTACAGGTCATCCCCCTTTCAATGAACGAATCTTAAAACTTAAAATGCTAAATTTAAATCTAACAAACCAACAATAAAAATAAATATAAATGACTTATATCAAATATACGTAACACCTTCGCCCATAAAATAAAAATAAAGGTTTACATGTATATGATAAAACTTTTTTTTTACCACGAACCAATTTACACCTGAGGTTAAAAGAACTCGTATAAATTACAGTGTATAATATATTGTTATACACGGGAAAGAGAATCGATTGATTTAACTTGTCCATATCACACAATGTGTCCTATGAAAGTCACACTAGCACGGCAGAACTCACTTTTAGATAAATTAAATGTCAAACATCCATCAGTGAGTATGTTAAAGAATTTTCGAATTGTTGCTAGATGTTCTATCCAGGTGTCATTGTAGATGATGATGTCATCTATATAGGCATCACAATTTTCAAGAGCAGAGGTGATCATTTTCATGAGACGTTGCAATGTACTTGGTGATTCTTTCATTCCGAATGGCATTACTTTATGTTGGTAAAGTCCATCTGGAGTCACAAATGCAGAGATTTCTTTTGCCTTTTCCGTTAGTGGAATCTGCCAAAATCCTTTCAGAAGGTCAAATTTGGTGACATACTTGGCATTCCCGATTTTTATCAATACAATCGTCAATTATTGGTAATTTGAATGAATCTGTTTTTGTCACACTGTTCACCTTCCTATAATCAGTGCACATACGGAAAGTTTTATCTGGTTTTGGAACAAGTATGCATGGTGAACTCCAATCACTTTTACTGGGCTCGATAAAATCATTCTCCAGCGAATATTGAATTTCCTTTTATAAGTATTTCTGTTTGAGTGGATTCATCCTGTATTGATGTTGTTTAACAGGTTTGGAATTTACAATTTCAACGTCATGAAAAATTTTGTTTGTCCTTGTAGGAACATCTGGAAATAAGTGCTCATATTCAAATAATAACTGTTTCAGTTTATTTCTTTCTGGTACTAGTAAATGTGAAAGTTTCTGGTCTAGATCTTTCATAATTTCTGAATTACAAAGATTCGTCATTCCAATATCAATATAATCTGATGATATTTCTTCACTGAGTGGGACAGGTACAACTAAATTAATTACAGGTTTAACATGGCTATCTCTTTCAATATACTCTTTTAGCATGTTTATATGGCAGAGTTTTTTTTTGTTTGCGCCTCCAAGGAGTATTTATGATGTAATTTAAGTCATTAATTTTCCTGTCAACTGTGTAGGGATCATATTATTTGGTCTGAAGAGGATTTTATGGCATTGGTAAAAGAGCCAGGACTCTATCATCAGGCTGTAAACTCCTTTCCTTCGATTTTTTTATCATATCTTGATTTCATTTTAGATTGAGCTGAGTGCAGATTTGCTCTTGCGACCTCAAAAGCCTTTGACAACTTTTATCTAAAATCGGAAACATATTCAAGAAGATTGATCTCAGTATCTTCATTAGAGAGAAGTTTCTCTCTCAATAACTTCAATGGTCCACGCACAGTGTCCAAAAACCAGTTCAAAGGGACTGAAGCCTAAAGATTCTTGAACTGATTATCTAACAGCAAACAATAGTAAATGAATGCCTTCATCCCAATCTTTATCCGTATCAAAACAATATGATCGGATCATATTTTTCAAAGTCTGATGGAATCTTTCTAATGCCCCTTGTCTCTCAGGATGATAGGCAGAAGATTTGAATTGCCGAATGCCCAATTCATACATAACTTGTTGGAAAATTCCAGACATGAAGTTTGAACATTGATCAGACTGAACAGATTTGGGAAGGCCATACTGAGTAAAAAACTTTATCAAAGTTTTTACTATTTTTTTCAGATTTTATATTCCTCAACGGAATAGCCTCTGAAAACCTTGTTGACGCACACATACTGGTCAACAGGTATTGGTTACCTAACTTGGTCTTGGGTAAGGGACCTACACAATCTACCATAATTCTACTAAATGGTTCGTTAAAGGCAGGAATAGGTTGTAGATGAGCCTTAGGTATCTTCTGATTGGGTTTTCCTGCCATTTGACAAGTATGACAAGATCTACAGTATTTGGCAACATCACTTTTGATTTTTGGCCAATAGAAGTGAGTCAAGATCTTGTGATAAGTTTTATTAATCCCTAAATGACCAGCCAAAGGAGTTTCATGGGCCAGATTAAGTATTTCCTGTCTGTAAGGTTTTGGAACTACTATTTGATAGTTCACCAACCACTCGTCACTAGCAGGTGCCTCGGGAGGTCTCAATTTTCTCATAAGAATTCCATTTTTAATGAAATAACAGACAGGAACTTCAGTGGCTTCAGTCTCACTTATGACCCTTTTGAAACAAACAGGAGATCTCAGGATCTTTTTCCTGTTCGACGACAAGTGACTGTCGTTTATCACCCGATTAGAATAAAGAGAATGAGTTGTTAAAAGAAGATCACTATGATCAATACCTTCTGATTGATCCAAACAAGGAGTCAAAGTGACCTCATCAAAAGCCTGACCTATATACGTGTCAGCTAAAGGAATACTGCCCCCATCAACATCATTCTCAAGAGCTTTTTTTGCCATCGCTCTGGTAACTGCACAAGCTTTAAATATATCAGGGAATTCTTGTTCAATTGGATCAACTTTCTGATCCAAATCAGGCTTGTCAGTTACAAGTGGATTAACCACAACCTTGTCTCCAGCTAAGTCGTTGCCTAGCAATAAATGAATGCCCTCTACGGGTAAAAGCGAGACTGTTCCGACTGTCACAGGTCCTGACACTAAGTCTGATGACAAATTTACACAATGGAGAGGAACATTAACAAAGCCGCACTCTACTCCCTGAAAAAGGACACTTTCATTAGAAGAAGACTTCTCAGAAAAAGGCAAAGTACCTGACAATAAAAACTCTCAGAAGCTTCTGTGTCCCTTAAAACTTTATTAGGGGTGGGATTAGCTGAATCACCCAAGAGTGATATAGAACCCTTCGATATGAATGGTTCATAATTCTCCATAATAAAATCAGACTGGGATTTATTAGATCCATCAAATGTATTGCTTTCAATACATGACCGTGAGATCTTGACCTCTTAGAAATAAGAGCATTCGGAACAGGTCTGTCTTGATTCTGATGCCTATTTTAATTTGTAGCAATCAGAAATAAAGTGTCCTTTTTTTGCAATAGGTACACGTCGGAAGAGACAAGGTTCTAGAATCAAGCTTCTGTGAAGTTTATTTTTTAAAAGTTGTGCTAGTTTGAGTTTTAAAATGGCTGGTATTAGGCTGAAAACATTTTCTGCCAGAAAACTGTTGAATAGAAGTCTTGTTAACAAAATTAACTTTATGTGTCAAAGAATATTAGTCAGCAGCTTGAGCAGCATTCTCCAAGGTTTCAATCCTATGCTCATCGAGATATGTTTAAACGTCACTATAGACACAGTTTTTGAACTCTTCAATTAATATCATTTGCTTGAGATTTTGATAATCTTGTTCGACTTTCTTGGCTAAACACCATCTATCAAACAATTGCTCTTTTTCTCTAGCAAATTCGACATGAGTTTGTCTTGCTTCTTTTCTGTAATTTCTGAATTTTTGTCGATAAGCTTCAGGGACTAACTCATAACCCCTTAGAATGCATTCTTTAACCACATCATAGTCACCACTTTGGTGAACAGACAGTGAAGTGTAAATCTCACTAGCCTTACCAGTGAGTACACATTGCAATAACTGAGTCCAATGCTTCTGTGGTCACTTTAAATTTTCTGCAACTTTTTCAAAATGAATGAAGTATATGTCTACTTCTTTTTCTCGTAAAGGGGGCACTAATCTAATATTCCTTGCTAAATTGAAACTTAAATTTGGATTTGAAGTATGAAGGTGTTTTTCACTTGCCAGCTCTAATTCTTTCATTCTATATTGATATTCCCTTCTTCCCTCTCTTTGTCATATTGTAATTGTCTTTCTTTCTCGTCTTTGTCATATTGTAATTGTCTTTCTTTCTCTCTTTCCTGTCTCTCTCTCTCTGCTCTTTTTCATATTGCAATTGTCTTTCTTTCTCCCTTTCCGGTCTCTCTCTCTCTCCTCTTTTCATTATTGTAATTGTCTTTCTTTTTCCTCTTTGTCATATTGTAATTGTCTTTCTTTCTACCTTTCCTGAAATTCCAGTTTCTTCAACTCTAATTCCGTCTTGAATTGTAATTCTAATTTCTTGATTTTTATGTTAGAGTCTGATGCAGACTTAGTGACCTAAATCAAAGCACTTTTTTCCAAAACATTCTTTTCTACCAAATATTGGATCAAAATCTTTTTGATATCTTGTTTCGTTAAAGAAGCCTTGACTTCAGAAAGATCATATTTTCTGGCAAGTTGAATCAACTCATCTTTTTTGAAAAGATCTAATTGCTCCCGAGTAGGATTAGAAAGAAATATTTCTACTTTAGATGTCATTTTAATACAAGCCTGTCAATCTCACCAAAGATTTTTAAAAAATTTCAAAACCTAGGGGTATTCAAATTTAAAACAAAGGTTTTCTGAAAATAATTCTAGCCAAATTCCAATCTATCTCAATCCCGGAAGAGGTCCCATTTTCCATGTTACGTGCTTAGGTTCGAATAAACAGTAACATAGAAAGAGTGAAAATAACAAGCTTATAAAAACTTAATAAACAATTTATTATGCACAAATATTTTCCAGAAAAGAAAAAAATTAACTTACGGTTTTAAGAATCAATTCCAAAATTAATCCAAATATAATTCAAAATATTATCCGCTAGAGAAATTGCAAAAGTCGTGGTAATAAAATGTCGAAATAATTCTAAGTTCGAATTCCAGCGAAGTATCCCAGATGGAAGACGATGTCACTTGATGAAGTCAGTTCTTGTTAATAAAAATCTATGAGCACAATTCTTTTCCAGATAAATAACAAAATAATTCATCTTGATCCAAACGAATTGACATAATTTCCAGTACAAGGTAATTTATAATAACTCAAAAAGACACAACTTAATATTCTAACAGCCCAAGTTTCTCCTGAATAGCTTGCTCCAAAACATAGTTTATATAGCTGGTTTTACGTTTTTCTGTCAAGAAAGGGGTCACGATCTTCTAGAATCTCTCAGAACAATTTTACGTTCAAGACATCACGTAAACATCGTATGACGCAACTAAAATATAAAGATGTTTATACAAAACTCTGTTTTCTCCTTGGAACCAACCAATCATTTTAAAAGCTTGTTTGCAACTCTGAAACCAGGTCAGAAATGAGGTCAATGCCTGGTGTTGACACTGTAAAGTACAGGTCATCCCCCCCCTTCAATGAACGAATCTTAAAACTTAAAATGCCAAATTTAAATCTAAATAACAAACAATAAAAATAAATATAAATTACTTATATCAAATATATGTAACATGCGGTAATAATAGAAATAAATTGAACCACACAGTTTGATTCGTTTTGGTGAGGTACTAATATAGATAAATACAACCACACAGTTTGATTTGTTACGGTGAGGTACCAATAGAAATAAACACAAACACACAGTTTGCTTCGTTATGGTGAGGTAATATTATAATAAATACAATCACACAGTTTTCTTCGGTATGGTGAGGTAATAATAGAAATAAATACAACCACATAGTTTGCTTCGTTATGGTGAGGTAATAATAGAAATAAATACAACCACATAGTTTGCTTCGTTATGGTGAGGTAATAATAGAAATAAGTACAACAACACAGTTTGATTCGTTATGGTGAGGTAATAATAGAAATAAATACAACCACACAGTTTGCTTCGTTATGGTGAGGTAATAATAGAAATAAATCCAACCACATAGTTTGCTTCGTTATGGTGAGGTAATAATAGAAATAAATACAACAACACAGTTTGATTTGTTATGGTGAGGTAATAATATAAATAAATGCAATCACACAGTTTGCTTCGTTATGGTGAGGTATTAATAGAGATAAATACAATCACACTGTTTGATGAGTCCTTACGGCGAGGTATTAATAAAGATAAATGCAATCACACTGTTTGATGAGTCCTTACGGCGAGTTATTAATAGAGATAAATACAATCAAACTGTTTGATGAGTCCTTACGGCGAGGTATTAATAAAGATAAATGCAATCACACTGTTTGATGAGTCCTTACGGCAAGGTATTAACAGAGATCAATACAATCACACTGTTTGATGAGTCCTTACGGTGAGGTATTAATTTGGATAAATACGATCATATACTTTAATGATTTTTTATGGTGAAGAGCTAATAGAGATAAATTCAATCACATCGTTTGATGCGTCTATATGGTGAGTTACTAACAGAGATAAATACATTCACACAGTTTGAATATTGTTTATTGTTTACTTGAAATACTAAATCTAGCAGAGATACATACAATCACATAGTTCGATGATTCTTTATGGTGAGTTAATAACAGAGATAAATACAGTCACACAGGATGTTGATTTTTTTATGGTGAGGTACTAATAGAAATAAATAGTCACACAGTTTGTTGATTATGTATAGTGTATTTGAGATACTAATAGGGATAAAAACAATTACACAGTTTGATGTTTTTTTTTTTGGTGAGGTACTTATAGAGATAAATAAAATCACATAGTTTGATGATTCTTTATTGTACGGGTAAGGTAATAATAGAGATAAATAAAATCACATAGTTTGACGATTCTTTATGATACGGGTGAGGTTTCTTGTATGCTGGCATCAGTTGGTCTCGAGAGACGATGGAAGTGCTCCCATGATAGATGTCCATTTTGGTGGTTTTGCAGCGTATGTAATGGCTTTGTAGCCCAACACTAGAGTGGCAGTCTTTGCGGAACTTGAAAGTTTAGGGATGTGTGTGTTAGAGCCGCTTCTTCTTCCTCAGAGATCTCCTATCATCCGCTATCAACCGTAGCTTGTCCTCGCCTGTTTTCAAACCAGTGATCAAAGCGTGTCGCCTGCAAGGTCTTCCCAAGTGTTGACATTGTTGTCAAGGGTTTTCATGTCGCGCTTGCAGACATGCCTGACGCAGACAATGTGATCGTCCGATCGATCATTTGCTTGTGAAATGTTCCGAGAAAAACATTTTTGGGGTATGCGTCTATCATCTATCCGAAGTACATGGCCCAGCCACCTGATGCGACGTTGGTGGAGGAGTGTGTCCATACTGGGAACCATAGTACGTTCAAGGACCTCGTTGTTTGTTACTCGATCACTTAAAGTGATCCCGAGTATGTGTTGGAGACATCGCATGTAAAGTAAATGTCGCTCAGTCTTTTCGCTTGTGTTGCGTACAGAGTCCAGGTTTAACTGGCATACAGGTGAGTGCTTAGCACGCAACGACGGTACGCGTAGATCTTAGTGTTCAGGGTCAGCATGCTGTTATTCCACACTCTCTGCAACAACCTGGAGAGAGTTGTTGATGCCTTTCCGATCCGCTTGGTGAATTCATCATGGAGCAATGAGTTATTGGTGTAGGTACAGCTGAGGTTCGTAAACTGACTGACTACTTCAAGTTCGTAGTTGTTGATAACGATGATGCTTGAGGGGTCGCCATTCTGAACCATCACGTTTGTTTACTTTAGGATGGTGGTCAGCCCAAACGCACTGCATGCTTTAACAAAGCGGTCCATCAAGTGCTGTAACTTAGCTTCTGTGAGTGGCTAGGGCAGCATCGTATGCAAAGAGCATGTCCCTGATGGTTCATTCACGCTCTTTGCCTTAAGTCGTGCCAGGTTAAACAGTTTGTCCTCTGGCAGAACCCTTTTTGAGGATGTTCCAAAGGTATGCTTGAGCAGGAAAGCGAAGAAGATGCAGAAGAGAGTGGGGGTTAGGACGCAACCTTGTTTCACTCCGCTGTAGATGTTGAAGGGGTCGAATGTTGAACCATCGGACTGCGCTGTGACTTTTATTGTGGAATGACTGGAGCATGCTTAGAAGCCTTGAAGGGAATCCAGTCTTTATAGGCATATGAAGAGTCCGTCTCCGCTGATCAGATCGAACATCATTGTGAGGTCTATAAAGACCATGAAGAATTTTTGTGTTGTTCTCTGAATTTCTGCTACAGTTTCCTGACAGAGAAGGTCATGTTCATATTGGACCTCTCTGCTTAGAACCCGCACTTTGACGCTGTCATCAGGCGTCTGCAGTCTGTTGATGATGACTCGTGCGAAGACTTTACCCACGATACTGAGAAGGAATATGCCCCTGTAGTTGCTGCAGTCACTTCTGTCGCCATTGTTCTTATATTGGGTTACAATGTTGGCATTTCTCATGTCCTGAGGCACTGCACCCATCTTCTAGCACTGGCAAATGAGGTCTTGCAAGTGTGTGACCAGCACGCTACAGCTGCACTTGATTACTTCTACTGTGATGCCATCCTTTCATTGGGCGTTACCTAGGGACAGTTTCTCTAAGGCCTTCTTTTGTCCTGCCACAGTTGGTTTCTCGTCCAGTTCGGCGATGAGCCGGATTTTTTCAATGGCGTTTAAGGCATCGATGATCACGTGGATTTCTGGAGTACAGTGTATAGTTGTAGACCACTCAACGTTGCATCTGCTTGCCCTTGTCGTGGATGGTATGGCATGCGGAAGACTTAATTGGTGCTATCACTTTCATCGTGAAACTATCGTGCTTGCCCTGGTGATTCTGATGTCTGCTGCTGACTGCATGATCTGACAGAGTCGAAGGCAGTATTCAATGGCTCACGGCCGTGTTAACCTCTGTACTTTGCTTCTGGTAGACATGTCTGCCTTTATAATCCTTTGGCGGGGGGAAGGATCATGTGTATTTCAGGTGAGCAGTGCGACCCTCTTCTATGACTGGCATGAGTGTGGCGGAGGTAGCCTCACTCCAATCATTGTTCGTTGACTGTTTTTTCCCAAAGAACCGTGTGGTTGTTGCTGTCAACAGTCTTTCTAATGTGATCCCATCACTCTTTGACTGCCACTAAGAGGTTCTGAATCAAACGTCATGTAGAGGTCATAAGTGAATTCCTTATCCTTGTCTAGGTATGACATCTTGCTCACGTCAATGCGTGCTTAAGCACCTTGCCTAGAAAGTCGTATCTTCTTTGGCCGAAGCTTTATTTTTCTACACACTAGCGAGTAGTCAGTGTCTCAGTCTTCACTTTTGAAGGTAATGCTCAGATTCACACCCTTCATGGCAGGCCGTTTCGTAATGATCACGTCCAGTTGGTGCCAATGTATGGACCATAGATGCCTCAAAGACACTATATGCTGTGTCTGTGTCTGAAACAAGAGTTGGTGATGCTGAGGTCGTGGTACAGACACATCTCTAGGAGTCGGAGTCGCTGCTCGTCCTCATTCAACTTCCAAATGCCAAGCTAGCGAAGAGAAAAAGGTGAAGGGTCATTTTCATCACTCACCCAAGCGTTTAAGTCTCAACAGTAATATCAAGTTATGTACCTTGGAAATTTTAGCGATGAGCGCATTTATTTCGTCGTAGAACAGACCCAGTTGTGGTGTGGAGACAGAGGGATAACAGTCCGTTTCCTTGTTGGCAGGGATATTTAGTCTCCAACAGAGGGTTCCTGACGGTGAATCCAACACCAAACGCTCTGGCATCGTCAGCGCTCTTTCCGTGCCAGAAGATCGTGTTGTTTTCTTCTCTGATTAACCCGGAATCTGGTAGCCGTGTCTCCTGTAGTGTGGCGATGTCGACCTGGAGTCTTGCAAGTTCGTCATTGATGACTGAAATCTTTCGAAAATCGCTGATTGCCTGGAGATGATCTGATAGTCCAGTCAGCATGGTCCAGATATTCTAGGCGTCTAGCCTGAAAATTGGAGGTTCCCTTGTTGGTTTTCATTTGTTATTTCGTGGAGCAATGGTTGCTGTCCGCTTTGTAAGGTATTTTGTTACTGTAAGCCATACGCACCCAGTAAGGCAGACATACTATGGCAGGATAGCACCGTTTTGTCTGTTTGCTGCTTTAGGTGGCGTTGGCTGCCTAGTGAGATATCTTGTGTCTCCCACCGTCGGAAGCAACCCCTGGAGTCTGACTCTACGCCAATCGAGCGATGACGTATAAACGGTAAACTTCTGATTCCCGTGTCGTGTCGACGTTGTGAGGCGGCGCTAGAGTGTCCTCTCCAGGACGCAAGCCTGGGTAGGGTGATATAGAGAATCCCTTGTTGCCCATGCAGCTGATTCCCCCTCTCTACGCAGCTGATGAATCCAAGGGAAATGACAATCCGATACATCGTGGCACCAGCGGCGTTGCATGTGTTGCCGGAAAAACACGGAAAACAATACCAAGTTGCCTTAAGAACTCTGTCTCCGGATTTTATGTTAGGGTTTACTCTTTCAGCCTTTCCCTTGGATAAGGTATAATCGCAAGGCAGGAATAATTTCAAGTCAGAGTTTACCTTCTCCTAGATTGACGACCACCCAAGGTTAACGAACTCCATCTCCCCGAAGAATCTGGTTTTGAGGCGCCAGAAACTCGCCTTGCATACTCTCCAGTCGTTTAAACAGGTTCCTTCAGGCTTAGTTAAAACACCCGTGAAGGCCTGGAACTTTATTTGGTTGTCAGATTTTCTATCAGATGCAAGACATTGCGGGTTGTCCAAGGGAAGTGGGTGCATTTCTCCCACATCCACCACAGCGATAACAACCCTTGGAATCCAAACGGGTGTTGAGCTACTAATATAGATAAATACAGTTACACACTTTAATGGTTCTATCACGAACACAGCTATCGAAATAAACGCATAGACTTTAAGCAAAGTAAGTGAAGCGTAAGATAAAGTTGACAGTGACCTCTTGTGTGGTACGGTTGTGGTTTTAATACTCAAAACGATTTCTTAATACCAGTTATAAAAGTATTTACATCGTCCGCAATAAAACTTTAGCTAAACACTAACATTAACCAAGAACGTCAGCTAATGTACATATTTGTTTTAGTATACATGTGTATATGATTTTTAGCGCCAACGCTGACTCCTGGGCGTGGTAGTGCAATAACTGACTTCACATTTGTAAAAGAGATATAGATGATATTTAAAATTACATACCCGCTTCTTTAATAAGCTATGTGGGTAAAATATAAAAAAGAAATATGTATTCAAGCATTCTTATAACTATATTATGGCCAACAACCTAATTAGTCTTCTTTTGATCGAAATTCATCCCATAAAGTCTGCGGTTTTACAACTGTGTACTATTGTTTATCCTTTGTGTAAGGTCTCTGAAGAAGGCAAATAAATTAGAGTGGTGCTTTGTTTAATTAGTAAGGTATATAACAAATTCTAGTATAAGGGTTTAATTTACAAATTTAGAAATATTGGAATTGGTGATAAACTATTAGCTGGGATTCTTTGGTAAGATAACGCATAAAATACACTGGTTTGCCTCAAGGATCTATAATGTGACCATGGTAATTTTCAATTCATATTAATGATATTGTTAATAACATTCACTCCGATATAAGACATATTTGCTGATGATACTTCGTTATCACAGTTAGAGGAGGCCTTATCCATGGATGTTGCTCCTCTGAACCAAGCCCGGTAGGTAAACATCAATTTGATCTGTGGTTAGATGACTTTAATTCAGATAAACCGAGAAAAAAAAGAGCATGTCAAGAAAATCTCAAAGGCAGCATCACCCACAAGGTTTGATGAATGAAGGTTTTTATGAATTCATTTTTGATATACACTCAGATCAAGCACGTGATGGAACTTATCTGCGGTTAATTATTACCAAACAAGGAAGAGGTTACGAAGTTAGAAATTCAAAACTTGTTAGAATGTCATCAGAGCTTCTTCTATATTTCACCTTTATATATCTGTTTTGGAGTACAGATATATTATTAGGGAAACATAATCAAACACTGGATGAATCGTTTGTTGAGAGCATTTTGTTCATTTAATTTTGGAAAAGGTACAATGGGGCAAACTCTAAGACGCAACAAATATAGAATGATATCGTTTTGAAAATATGCATCATGACATGGCTCCTAAGTACAAGCCGACTTTAATCTGCATTTTTATTGTAAAACTATCCTGTCTCGTAGTTTTCCATCCTTTGTATCCTGTATTTATGAAGTTTTGTGGTGGTGCTTCGTTTTTATTTTAGTTATTTCTGCTGGTTTAAAATTGATTTAAAGTCTGCATTATTATTATTTTTATGTTGACAAGAAATCATATTTTTATTCCATTCTGAGTACCGTGATATCTACATTGACTGTACGTATGTATGTATGTATGTATGTATGTATGTATGTATGTATGTATGTATGTATGTTTGTTTGTATGTATGTATGTATGTATGTATGTATGTATGTATGTATGTATGTATGTATGTATGTATATACGTGTGTGTGTGTGTGTGTGTGTGTGTGTGTGTGTGTGTGTGCATGTATGTATGTGTCTGTGTGCATCGATATCTGCCTGTTCAGACTTTATGTACCTGGAAGGCGAGGGTGTACAAAAGGTTCTCAGAACTATGTCAATTAGTTAATTAAAAAGGTTTTTTTTTTTACATATTTTATGGAAGATTTATTTTAAACTTTAAATTTTACTCACAATATTGCTAAAATCTGCTTTGTCTCGTTCTTTCTTGTCCAGAAGGACCTCACCGTCTATTTATTTCGAAACTAAAATCGTTGCTGATTCACGCATTTGGAGGTATCTTGACAACAACACTAATTCCTAATTTCTGGCTGAGTGTGCAATAAACCTCAGATATAATGATGACTACTTATATTTCATTTCATATCTGATATTCGAGACTGGAACAATGTCGGATTCTTGGCCTGAGAAAATTATTAGACCCATTTATAAGCACAGCCGGGGATCTCACTCACCTGAATGAAAGGTTATTGTCCAGTAACAATTTTAAACTATAGGTAATTTGTTTGACTGCTATAGTAAATCACATATTTAAAAGCTGCATTTCATTGTACAATATACTGGAAGAGAACCAAACTTGATTTATATCCGGATGCTATACTTATATGATTTAACAGAAATTCTTAATTTCAGAAATAATAACTATTGTCACTTTGTCCATTTTAGTTAAAAGTTTGATTCTTTTGACGTAGTTATTTAAGAACAATGTAAATGACACGGGTTTTTGGCTGAATTATTTATAATTTTGATAGAAACATGAAGTCCTGTGTCATATTTGCCGGATTTTTTTTAACGATGATTGTATGGATATTGAGAAAATCTATTATTATTATTCTTTCGAAACATAACGGAATCATTGCTCAGCACACTCAATGTTCCGAAGTGAAAATAGATCAAATACGTTATGGTACTTGAGTTGATTTCATTAATTTTATTTTAATTTTATGCAAACAGTAATATTTTGGAATGATACTAACATTTTACACGAAAACATTAGTATTTGTTTCTTTTTACGTGTATGATGAATGATGAAAACTAAATATTAACGTTACAGAACAAAGATCATGTACATGTAAAACATTTTTCTTTTGTTTGGTTTGATCACAAACGTTGGTACAAATACTATTTCTGCAAAAATCTTAGATTCTTTATAAGGTTGAAGAAGCGGATGAGGCAATAAATATTCTTTGTAGAACAATACTCAACTTTCACATCCCATTGGTTGCAATTACAACACACCAATCATGCAAGTTTACTTATTTTGCTTCCTGATTGTAAAGAACGGGCTGTTGTCAAACACTCAGTTACTTTGAAAGCTTTCTCGATGAAGACCTCGAGACAAATCAAAGGTCATCTCCCCGATGAGCACCGACCTCACTTTGGTCTTTAAGCGCAGTCGTGCCAGAATTAACAGCCTCCCGTTCGACCTGGTGTATAAATATACGCCATCAGTGTACAAGTCGAAGGCGTAGGAGAGGATCAGCGAGGAGAAGATCCCGAGAAGGGTCGGTGGCAGCACACAGCCCTGCTTTACGCGGCTGTTGATGGAGAATGAGTCTGAAAAGGATATATCATACGGGACTGTTCCCTTAATATCAGCATAGAATGAGAATATCATGCTGCACAGTTGTGATTTTAGTGGGTTGGGGTGGGTGGGTTGCAATCGATCTTACTAAGAAGATCAAAATGGCTCTTCCTAATGACCAGGTCGAAGGCTTTGGTGAGGGAGATGCACATCATGCAGAGTGGCTAACCTTGTTCTCTGTTATTCTCTTGGAAGGAGAAGATCTTGACTGATGTCGACCTGTCTACACTGAGGTCCCACTTGAAGATGATGCGGGCATACACTTTGCCAACGATGCTCAGGTGCAAGATTCCTCTGTAATTATTACAGTTACTGCGGTCGCCCTTGCCTTTTCACATGGTCACACTAGTGGTGTCGCGCATGCCATGGGGGTCTGCTACTTCTCTTAGCAGAGGCTGCGTAGCTTGTTGAGCAGCTGAAGCAATGTTGGTTTCACACGTTTGGTATCTTCGGGCGGGATTTTATCGTTTTATGGTGCTTTGTCATTTTGAAAAGAGTCGTTTTTGCTAAGCTCCTCCTAAGGTGGGCACTTTGTTGAGCTCCATCATGGTGGCAGTTTCTGTATGCTGCTAAGAGTCACATTGGTGACTGACATTTCTCGGGAGTATAGCTCTGAGTAGTGCTCCACTGATCTCGATATCTGTTGATCACGGTATGTGATCGTTTGTTCCATCAGATATTCATCAGAGATACCTTGGATGTTTTCAGACGACTCGGCACTGTGCTGGATTCCTTCATACAATTGGTGCCAGTACTTATTCGCTCAGTGGCTAGCGATGAGTTGGATGATGCTTAGGCGCTTCTGAGGTTAGGAAGTGTCCGATCATTGGGGTATTTGTTTTAAGCTATGAAGGTTTATCGCTTTTGTCCTCGATTTGTGTTTCCATCCTTAAAAGGTGTGCGTTGAACCAGACCTTGTTTAGCCGTTCCTTCTTACCAAAGGTAGACATTGCAGTGATGTATATGGCACCATTTGTGGCGTTCCACTTGGTTTTGTCATCGTACACTGGCAGGTTATATAGCGCCTGTTCCAGGGTTAACATATACTCCTCCACCTTGAAGGAGACTAATATCTGCGCAATGCTGATGCGAGGGTGAATATTTGGTTTTGAATGGTGTAGTGTGTGTGGCTGTAGGTGCATCCTGCTGTGCACGAGGTCGTGGTCGGAGTTGCCATCTGCACTGTAGTAACTTCTCATGGAAAGGATACTGATAAGGGCAGAGCGCCTGATGATGACCAAATCGTGCTGATACCAGCAACGAGACCTTGGCTGTTTCCATGACACTTTGTGTTGTGGTTTACACGTGACGAAGGTGTTGTTTGTAACGAACATGTCATGGTAGGTGCATAGCTTCAGCAATCTCTGACCGTTTCGATGTTATTTCTAGTGCCATTATGTACAACGCAGGTAGGCCATGACTCGCGGTCCGTACCTACTCTGGCAGTAATGTCGCCGAGGAGGAATAGTGACTCGTGGCTGAGGCATCATTTGATCTGCTTTTCTAGATGACATATAACTGATCCTTTGTACTTTTGAAGACGTGTGGGCGTGGATGTAGACACTGAGGATGTTGAGAGGACTACAGCAGTGACAAGGCGGATGGACCTGAAATGCTCAGTGTCTCATGAGAGAGGCTCAACCGATACAAAGAGGGTGCTTATTATTGCAAAGCCCACACTGTAATGGCAGAGATTCTCAGGTTTTCGACTCTTCAGAACAAGGTGTAGTTGCTTCCTCTGATGGAACCGCTCAAGGCAATCCTGGGTTTCTGGACGGCAGCTACGCTGACATTTTGTCTGGTGGGCGATCTGTCGATGATGGTCATCTCCCTGGTTTCGTCCACCTTCGAATATTTAGAGGTTTTGTTGGTTTCTTGTTTCTTTTATCTTATGTCCAATTTTCGTCTGCTTCTCATGCTGAGCAACACACTGAGCTCCAGGCACCCATTCAAGCAGGCAGACATTGTCGGGTCAACACCTTATTGACCAGTGGTTGCCCTGTTTGATGCGGGTGGTAGTCAGCCAGTGGGTAATTGTGATCCTTCCTACCGTCGAAGCTGACCAGTAGCGCCAATTTCCTACACGAATCGGGTGGGACGTATTACCCATAGACTGCCAGCTTACGTTTTGTTTCCTCACTTAGTATCGAGGCTGTAGTGGCCTCTCCAGTGTGCAAGCCTTGCGTTAAGTATAGAGAGCCTGTGCTTTATCACACGTCAGGATCCTCATCTCTTTCTTGCTGATGTGGTTCAACGGAAAAGCTGAGCCAGACATTTTTGGGCACCCGTTAGAATGCAGGAGCTGCCGGAAAGACGTAGTTAACACTCAGCCTCCTTAGGGGCTCCACTCCGGATTTTTTGTCTTGGTTTACACCAGTAGCATTTCCTTCGCCGAACATTTCCATAAGGCAACGAAGCCGACGAAGCCATCATCCAATGGCTGAGACTTGGTGGATTTTCAATCAGAGTTTCCTTCTCCTAGACGAACAGCCTGGCAAGGCTAATGAGCTCCATCTGCCAGGGTTTGAAGTCAGAGCTTTCTTATCTTAGACTGGTTGTCTTTCTGCCAAGGCTAACGAGGCCAGAACTCCCACACAGTTATACTACTCGATCGAGCCATATTAAAGTCTCTGTGAAAACAGGTGGCCCCGCGTGATTGTGATGATGTATATACAATAGTGTATGAGAGGCCATTTGCAAGTAACATCTAGCCCAGCAGAACCAGACAGTGGTTCCTTGGCGATCACTACACCTGGAAAGGAGAGGCTGTGAGAGACGCATCACTTTTGTATGGTGAGTTGGACGTCAGGCCCAGTCATCGAACGAGTTTTGCGTATGTTCGTTTGTACATGTGAGTTATTTTCAAATAGCCTGAAATAGCTTAACCTATTTCGACCTCTCATGTAGTTTTAGATACTTTAAAATGGATTATTAGTCGACGTTAAAGCGTCATCTTTATTAGATTTGTGTTTTGCAGATGTATTTGCAATTTTTAGGTTACATCGAGTTTATTTATGAGGATAATACCTCGAATGTCTGTCGATAAATGCCAATTGCTAAATACATTTAAGGACTATTCAAATAGCTACAAATGAATGGATTACAGTTTTTAATTCGTAACATCTTAGAGAGTCTTACAGTCATTACAGTTGTAGAAATGGCCGAGGTAATACTAATAGTATGCGGTTCGGTTTATGTAAGATCTTTCTGTAAATTATTACATGGACATACATCTGAAGCATATTATTGTCTCTCAGAAATAGCCGTGGTAGTTATGAATGAACTGAGTAAAGCATGTTGCGGACTTACAGCCGAGGTAGTTCTGAATGAATTAAGTAAAGCCGATATGAGACTGACATCCGTTCTATTTTACCAGCAACACTGGAAATGTAGTCATTGAGGCATAAAAACTAGTAATTGCCCCTGCTAGAGAAAGGGTTTCCCACGAAACACGAGCAATAAATCACTCACAAGGGTCTGTTACTTAGTAGACGTGTCCGATGTGTATGTTATTTAGTTGACGTGTCCGATGCGTCTGTTATTTAGTAGACGCGTCCGATGTGTCTGTTATTTAGTAGACGTGCCAAATGTGTCTGGTAAATCTGCATGATAAGATAACCTGTATATCATACGATGCATATGTTCAGTAGAGGATGCATGTATAGTTCTTACGCAAATGACGAACAGCAAGTTCCTACAATAGAAACAGGTAAAGTGCCAGATAATTTACCATTGAAAGCAACCTGCATAAAATTGAAGAAAAGAAAAAAAAAACTAAATCAAACAGCTCCATTAACGTCACAATGTGTATCTTATCTTTTAATCGCCTGTCATATATGATTATACTCCCTACTCCACTCCCGCTAACATATTTCCCATTGGTACTTTGCATGATTAGCACTTACATCACATGATATAAATATTGACCAAAAGTACATACTTGATGCAAGCATTGACCTATTTGTTTTCATGCTTTTCACGGATTAAAAAAAAAACTCAAGTTGGCTTCTGAAGTTGGACATACATTAAGTTATTATAGTGTCAAATAATGGCAGTACTTCATTAAACACGAAATGCATTTTCTTTGCTTATTGGTAAATCTTATGTACAATAATCACAATGTATACTGTATTAAAAGATAAAACCCTTTTAGATTGCAAAGTAATATCCTGTCATTTCCTGGTGATGGTTAGATAACGTGGTCCATACTTGTATGACGTAATACTTACTGCCTAACATACTTCTAAAGAACATTCGACTTCGAATTACCCGTGACTCGTCACAATCTGATCATGATAAATGTGAATTTGAAACTACAAAATATTTTAAATGGCACCGTATAACACATTTATTTCCATTTGAAGCAACGCTGTTTTTTTTAAAAATAATCGAAACCGTATGTTAGTTAAAACCAAAAGCACAGCGTTAGTTCTGGTTCATGTGTTGTGATGCTGGCGATGCTAATTACAGTCACACTTGTTGCCTAAGTATTACACAAGGGGAATTGATTCCTTTTAACGTGTTTGTCATGTTTGACCAAATATGCTCTGTACATAGCAGAATGAAGTACAAGTCACAACGATTAGAACAGAATATGTGCCCGACAAAAGTGGACTGTCTTTCGCATACTAATCCAAGGCAAAGTTAAGTTATAATAGCAGAATACTGTACCCCACTCTCACAAAGACAAATATTAGTGTATACAACAAAAAGAAATTTGTATCGATGAGATCGTGTCCACTTTCTGTGTAATGTGCATACATAGTGCGGAAGTCGGGTGTGATTAGCAGAAACATAGAAAAACAGAAGTATCAAAGCAAAATGCATGATCTTAAATGAAACTAAGAATAATTGAATTCACATAGATTGATCTTATTTGCGCCATGTAATCCTTCTTTAGTCAGACATAGAATCCTTCTTTAGTCAGAAATGAAATCTTTCTTTAGTCAGACATTGAATCCTTATTTAGTCAGACATAGAATCCTTCTTTAGTCAGAAATGGAATCCTTCTTTAATCAGACATAGAATCCTTCTTTAGTCAGACATAGAATCCTTCTTTAGTCAGACATGGAATCTTTCTTTTGTCAGATATGGAATCCTTCTTTAGTCAGACATAAAATCCTTCTTTAGTCAGACATGGAATCCTTCTTTAGTCAGACATGGAATCCTTTAGTCAGACATAGAATCCTTCGTTAGTCAGACATGGAATCCTCGTTTAGTCAGACATGGAATCCTCCTTTAGTCAGACATGGAATCTTTCTTTAGTCAGACATACAATCCTTCTTTAGTCAGACATGGAATCCTTCTTTAGTCAGACATGGAATCCTTTAGTCAGACATATAATCCTTTGTTAGTCAGGCATGGAATCCTCCTTTAGTCAGACATGGAATCCTTCTTTAGTCAGACATAGAATCCTTCTTTAGTCAGACATGGAATCCTTCTTTAGTCAGACATGGATGTTATGGTGTTGCTCAAAGAAATCGGGCATTTTTTAAAGGGCATTGCATTGGCGTCGATAGCCAGTACAACCCTGTCAGAATTACTGCTGTATCGCCTTGTGAGTCTTTCATCATGAGCTGCTGCCTGCGAGTACGCGTGGCTCTGAGAAATTTCGAGAGAACACATGTATGTTGTTTGCAGCTCTTCGACTAAAAGAGAAATGCTAGGAAAATACCTCAGACCTTTTCACGACATCCATCGACCCGTCCATGATCCCCTGTTACTGATGACTGTTGCCTGAACCCTACATCTGAATCTGTCCTGTAACAGAGCATGGGCCATTTGTTCCAGCTTGTTACAATGTCGGTCTCACTGTCAGTATTAAGAAGACAGAGGTGATAAACCAACAATAACCAGAAAAGCCTTAGGTATAACCTACCATCACAGTAAATGACTAAACCCTTCTGAAAATGGACAAGTTCACCTCTTTCAGATGTCCAGTGTCATACACAGTCCATACATGTGCAGTCCATATCCACGATGAAACCAATTTCTGAAATGCTTAATCAGCAGAGAGGGCGAACCGACCGAGTTTTATTAGGTTCCATTTAATATCGAGGTCACACCCTCTCTGCTGCTGTAAACTAAATCATTTCCTTAACCAAAGATTTTAACAAGACCGACTACGTATCTTGATCTAGAATCATGTAATTTATTGTTATAAATCCATGCGGGGTTGACTAAGCCTGACTAAATAAATTTCTAAACTTAATTATATCCATAGCTCCAGCTACACCTAGTCTGATGAATATTTCGAAAGGTATGCTTATCAACTCCATTAAATACGGCTAAAATATTACAATTGTCTCGATCATTTTTGGTAATTGTGCATACCGCTGAGTAACATAAATCACATCAGTAGTTTTATGTCTGCCTCTAGAAAATATTCTGGCTGGATTGAACTGTTTATCCAGCATTACATCATCCTACCACTAAATTATTAATAAATTTGTGAATATCATCTACAGATGGCGCTTCATTGATATTAGTAATTAACTCGGTAACATCATGACGCCGCTCATGCAACAACTTTGAGTTTTCGATAAAATCTTTAATTATCTCTTAGCATCTGTGACCATCCACAGACGGAGCAACTAAATACAGTTTATCCCATTTCAACCATCTCATTATAAAATTAAGTAACAGTTGGGGTTTTCCACTCCTGGATGGACCTATTATGACCATCCGGATAGAATTTGGAAATGCTGCATGATGTTTTACCGGTTATCGTTTTCTTGTCGCCAAAAAATCAATTACATCCAAGATATATAATAAATAATATGGAGTTATATTGTGTTAAATGTAAATGGATAATGCGCACCCACACAAATGAATTAACAACTATTGCAACAAATATAACAGAGGAGCACTTACAGGTAAGTGTCAACAATGTGGTACAAATAAATTTAAATGTATCCCCAATACAAGCCAAGAAAAATAAAAAACGAAGAGGTGATATTGCAGCAAAATTAGGAAATTTATCGGAGACTCCGTGCCCTAAATACCCAGGAGAAAAACACCTTCCAGGATCTAATTATTGTGGTCATGGCACCAGACTTGATATCCGACTTGATAATCAGGATCAAGCAATACCTGGTTAATATCCGAACAATGCAATGGATAAAGTATGTCATGCTCATGATGTAGCTTATAAAAGTAGCAATCTGCAGCATAGACATATTGCTGACGTAAAATTAATTGATGCGTTAAATTCCATAAAAATAAATCCTTCAAGGAATCATTAGCAAATAGGTTAGCAAGATCGGCGATGCAAAGTAAACTGGTATTAGGAGCTGGTATTCAATATTATGGAATCAATTCAGTATAGTTCAAGAGGATATTGAGAGGCATTGAAACGATTAGCAAAGTCGCGGAAGCATCAGGTGCCAAACGTTCAACTGCTGCAGATTGGTTTTTACGACAGGCAATATGGCAAATTTATCTAGCACCGCTTATAATAATCGAATATGCGCATTTTAATGTAAGTGTAATTAAGGAAGTTCATCAGGCTAATATTTTTTTACCACATGATACTCTCAAAATTGGTAGACCTCAAATAGCACACAAATATGCATTGACTGTAGTTGATGTTTCAAGTAGGTATAAAGAAGCAGAGCCGTTTTTGACAAAGATAGTAGTAAAAGTTGCTACTGCGTTTGAACGAATTTATCAACGAGTACCCTTGCCTTGGCCACAGCTACTATAGGTCGATCCTGGCAAATAATTTCAGGGTGTAGTATCATCGCTGATGAAGCAGCATGATGTTTATTTACGACGAGGACATACTGCAAAACACCGTAATCAGGCAAGTGTTGAGCGATGTAATCAAACCATTGCTAAGCGGTTATTTGGAGATCAGCATGCAAAGGAAATAATTCAAAAATATAAGATCTCGAGAATAGGTTGCAAGATTACCAAGTATGATAAATTAATTAAATAATGAAATTACTCGAACTACTATGCTGAAACTTATTAACGCGATCACCAAAAATCTATACCTACACAGCGACATGATTTTTTCAAAACAACAAGTACTGGGTAATGTTACTGTAAGGTACTTATATGAGCCGGGAGAACTTGAAGGTGGTAAAGAAAGAGCAACTTATCCTATCTGGAGTATTACAACACACAAGATTTCTAGTTTAGTAAAATCTATGGTTAGACCTCCAATATGCAGATTAGATTCAACTGCTCCTCAGCGTGGATTTACACGTTAACAATTACAAGTACTACCCGAGGATACACAATTGCCACCACGATAACTTAACCAGTACCTCTATGTCTGTTAAATTCAAGACAGGTCAACGTCATATTTTCATGTGTATGACCAAGACTACTATCTTTTCTATCTACGGTAAATTTTCTTGGATCATTATTCGAAAACTACCACAGCATTATTATGTTACAGCTCACACAATGATTATTCTGTTTTTGTTTCATCATCATTATAAATGCAGCATCAATATCAATGTTGCGATTATTTTTGTCACTTTGTTTCTATTTTTTGTTACTATATCACCACTAACAATTTCGTTGTTGGTGTCAGTAAAATTAAAAATAACCCTCCGGAATATATCGATCTTGACACATCGATATAGACTAAGTTTGACCACTCGATACGAACATCAATAATTCAAACAACCGTATCTGAAATAGGTAATCTCTGAGATGAGTCGATTGTCATTCCGTATCCCTGTGTCCATGGAGATTTGTCAGCGCGTAGTGCATCCTCAAGAGCACCGATATCAACTGCGTTAACATCGTTGACTACGAGATTCTATTTCCCTGATGATCCTGGTATGTTAACTTTAATATGCAGTCGTCTTGTATCAGCTGATCTATAACATAACGGTACAGGCAATTCTGAAAACTTTCTTTTGTAACTGAGATAATAGCTGCTGAAATGAATCACACACTATCGTTATACTTGCCTCTATCAAATCGTTTGGTTTCCAGTTATATCAAAAATCGTTTATAGAAGTTTTGTATTCTGATTAATTTCTTAAACTCTCTTAATTTGGGATCAAACGGTCTCTGAGCATCAGTTATCTTCTAGTAATACTCTATAAAATCCTTCAGCCAATCTTCCAGAGACAATCCAACCAATGGTGGTGGTTGACCGTGATCGCCATACATTAAGAAAGTTGTGTTTATTTAACAAAAACCAATCAAGAACATTTTGCAATATGTCAAGCGACAATACATATTTCATTAGTCTTCCTTGTATATATTTCTCACCCATTCGGTCAGGGGTCAGTTTATCGCCCTTATATCGAAAACAGCTATGATAAATACGTGCCTTTACACATCTCTCTTTCATTTTTATCGCAAGTATGTGGGTAGAAGTTAACACAATTAAATCCGAATTCTGTCATAATAAATCGATCACTCGAGTTGTTTTGTCTGGATACTCGATCGGATATATATATATATATATATATATATATATATATATATATATATATATATATATATATATATATATATATATATATATATATATATATATATATATATATATGGCGCAGACGATAATTCTTATATTTGATTATTTTCACAATAAATATCTTCGATTTCAACATCTGTAGATTTAGAATAATCACATCATCACATAACATTTCTTGGTTTATTCTCCACGATCCTCACTGTGCATCAGTCCTTGTAAAGCATAGTCACTAATTCTGTATATTTGTGTTCGATATAAAATAAATCCGTTGCATCTCTGACCGCAGTGTCAAGGATTCTAATTATCATCGATAGCAAGTTTATAGAAACATAAGCGAGCATCGAATATCCTAGATGTTTATACTGTGGAGAGACATCATCGATATAGCCAACAATTGTACATAATCGTGTTCTGCAAGACAAGTAGGCGTTTGTTGACTTACAAATATATCTCTCTTGTCTCCATCTGCGATTATAAAATCGTATTCAACGTAATCTAAAATTAATCATGCATAATGTCGTTTATGACCATATGCACCACCTTGAATACGTTTACCGATGAGTCTTCTACCGTAATCCTTTGCGGTTTTATCATCTTCGTGTGGTAACCACAATTTGGTCAGCGCCCGATATGATATAATTGCCTCGCTTAAATGTAGCGATATCAGTATTTTACAATCAATCATATATCGTAAGCGTTTCAAACCAAACAAGAAATCGGGTGTAAATTCTTAGCAAACTCGAATGATATAATACGAGCAAATCCAGTTAGATTAAAATGAGATAGTGGTCCATTAATTGCCATTCTGGTCATTTCGTGACGGTGATGTCCAAACCGTGCAAAATATCCAGAACATTCTCCCATCCCTAAAAGGCGTCCTGGATAACCCGCAACCATATCCACGGATACAACTTTTTGTGGTCATACTTGGTATTCCACAATCCACCGTGTCCTTATTCGATGCAACTGTGTTGTACAACATCGTCAAGAAATTCAAATTGTCTTGGTTTCCACGAATTTTTCTCTCTTGCAAAGTGAGCTGCAACTGACGTAACGATGAAAAAGTTGTTTAATAACTCGACAATATTGTCAGTTCAAAATTTCTGCGCAAGATTTTTAATTTTTTCGCGGAGAAATTCTAGACGGTACATTTCACCATTATGTCGTACAAATGAATTATACTTGTCCTCACTTTTAAATTGCAATACTGTTATAGGGTTTTTACTTATTTCGTGAATTTCGTGAATACGTACTGAGGATACAGTATAATCACATAACATTTCGTCTCGTTTATCTTCTTACATCTTAGGATCATTTAACCCATATCGTGTTTGTAAAATCTTCGATTACTCTCTCATCTACAATTTATTCTTTAAAACTTCATTGGAGCAAGATAATCAATATCAGGTTTATCATTCAGTGGATATACCCCATCCGGTCACACTTGTCGCGGATAATCCACACAGTAGAATCTGTTTCCGATAGCACAATACATTTTATTCTGAAAAATATCTTTGATCGTTACGATAATAAATATTGTTTTCGCTCGCTCATCGTTCTAAGTAATCAAGAGATCGATCAAATTAATAGTCACAAACTTGATAATTCTCTGGAATATTTACAAGCTGTTACAAGCGGTTTTATTTAGTTCGTCTGGGCTATGCACGCGATACTTACATTTTGGTAGATCATTCTTTGTTTATTTTTATTGATCTGAATTAATTACCATTGTATGAGCGTTTGAAGAACCATTTAAATACCAAACTGTATTTGATTTAATTTTTCCATTTGTTTGATAATATTATATCCTGACGATGATAAATAAAACAGATACTCGGTCAAATATCGACTCAAAATTTCTCGTTGTTTGTGAATTTCATTATAGCAATAACAACTAACGGGCGAAACCGCCACTAATACTATCCGTACCTAGTCTATTTCTTCTTTTAAACTCGTACACTTTATCATCGTCTCTGAATACACGTTTATCATCACACACACACACACACACACACACACACACACACACACAGAGGAAGATAATTTGGGATACGCAGCTGCCACGGTATTCAACTTTATTATATATTCTTGTATTTTGATCTGGATACATGTATATATTTATTTTGCAATTATTTTAAGAACACAAGCGATTGTTGTCGCCGCTGAAACACAAATTGTTAGAACTGTTAAGGAAATCTCTAGTTATGTTATTGTCCATAGCAATTAACCTGTTCCAGCAATAACAGCTGACACCGAATTTACAATTATTTCAACAATGACCACACGCCTGCGATATTTTTAATACTTTTATTGTATAATGGTCCAAGATATGTTTCAGTTTAGTTTTTAGTTTACAATTCACGCACTTGAATGTATATATACTGTTTATCGCTCATTATAGTATGAGCTTATATTAATTACAAATTCTGCATACCATGTGAGCATTCTAAATATTTCAGTTGACCCATGTTCTATTATTACACTTACATTATTAACGCAAGTGTATATACTTGATGATACATTAAACTGTGTAGGTTAAATCACCGTTAATCTGTATATTCCTCGAACAGATGCAGTAACTTAAACGGTGTTGTTTTAGGTGTCCAGGTGAATGGTCCCCACTGTATCGATTACACGCTATTGATAATTTGTTTATGTGGTAATTTAACCTTATCAAGCCTTTTTAATGATACCAGGAACATCACTACCAATATTATCCTGTGTTCGTTTAATAATTTGAATAATTGACTTGATATCAGAAAGTTTCATGAAAACAGTCAACGGAGTACCAAAGAAATTATCTGCGATTTCATTAATTTTTATAAAAATTATACGGAGATTAGCAAAAGCGTTTACATGAGCATCATACTCGGCCCGCAACGTTGATCATTTATTGTCTAAGTTTCTATAGTTGATATATACATAATTTTTTGTTGTCGCATCCTTGTAGGATAGTGGATCTCAAAGTACGGCCATTTATTCCCGTTCATGTTGAGTTTACCTGTCATTGTATCACCGGTTTTTTGTACTCACGCGCGAATAGTATTCGAGATAGTTGATATAAGAACACCCGGTTTAACTTTTCCGTTATTATGAAACACAGCGCTAGCTTTTTTGGTAACTACATTAATTTTGACGATAATATCCTGCAAAGAAAGATTACTCGTTTTTTGATTTTCCTTGCTTATCCTTATATACAACAATTTCGTTTGGATCTATATTTGCAAGATTAAGTAATTCTGATATTTCGTTGTTAATGATTTGTTACACTCTCTTTTGATATTCCGTCAGTGTTTGTTTTTTTTTTCGAGAGAGATATCCCGTAGATATCTGTCACTATACTTTACGATATGTTTACAAAGCGATTACTCGTTTATTCGTGTACAACTTTATGGAGTGGTTTGGTTGATTGTGATACAGACTAGAGTACAGCAACTACTTTTCGGCCGCATATTGGTGGGTTAAGTATTGTCTGTGTTGTTAATGTTGTCAGATTCCTACTCTGTGAAGATTAACATCCTCGATCAATTTGTTTGGCGGGGCTAACTCATACGAATCGAAATAAACAATTCCACGTGGATCGATCGCTTTTGCGGTCCAGTGAGTTCCAGGTCTAATGGAATTATCGAGATTAATGTAACCTGTTTCAATATTATTTGGTCTAGAAGGCACCTCGTCTAGCATAAAACGCGTCTAAAGTTTTCTATTTTAGGTTTTTAGCAGCATCGATTAAATCAAAATTTGACATCGGTGTTATTGAATCGTCACTCGACGTATCACACCTTTTGCGTACGGGTAACGACTCCCTGGTAATCTTAGGCCTCTTCCGTTCGAGTAAAGACTCCCCGGTAATCTTAAACCTTTTCATTGTTTTGTATCCTTGCCCCGTTGCTTTCTTTAGTGCCATTTCCACTACTGTACCGACAGCCCAAGGGCGGCTGCTTTTAAGACAGCAGGGGCCTAGGCTACAATTAATGCTGGTATTTCCGAGAGGACCGGAAATATACCACCTGATTTAGTTATATCTGGAATATCACCCGCGGAAAGAGTTATTCTTCTTTCAGTCGTGTCATGTTTGGCATCATTTAAGTTTTGTCAAAGACTGCTTATTCTGACCACCTGTAATCTGACTGTTTTAGTGTCATTGTAGTTGGGTGTTTTCACCGACTCGGTTTGTAGTTGTTTAATCTGACCGGGGTCAGAGTAACATTTATATGAATATATGGCATTTAAAACATCTACTGGTGCATCAATGATTCTCATTCGTCAACGAGCACCTTTAGGTAGCATTGATTTATCACTAGGTATATCATCAATTGCTCTGTAATTAATACCAGCAGGGTTCACGCGAGCTCGGAAGTGTATATCGACGACAGTCTGGTTAAATCAAGATTTTCCAGTGAAAATAATGGATCGGATATAGATTATGAAAATATAGTTGTGATATTTGCAAACCAGTATATATATATTCTGATCACGTCCCATAAATGTCATGAAACGATGATATGCCACCCAACTGAAGTTGATGCTACCATCCATGGAGTAGAGAGGTGATGTGAAATCATGGATGACATGTAACAAGCTGCAGATGAATGATGATAAAATTGAGGCCAGACTGATCACAACACAAAGACTTTCTCATTCACATCCTATATCTCAGACAATAAATATCAGCAACGCCAACATTAAATTCACACAGTCAGTACGAAACCTAGTGTTACTCTACACAGAACTCTCACATTTCACCAACATGTCTTGAACATATGCAAGGCTGTATATCTTGAATTAAGACGCATCAGTTCCATTCGCAAATATCTTTCAGCTGACGCCACCAAACACTTGTGTTTCCATTGGTTCTTTCAAGACTGGACTATTGTAACTAAATTCTCTCTGGTTCATCACAATATCTACTCCAGAAACTTAAAAAAGTTCAAAACATAGCTGCTCGGATCATCTTTAGAATACCTCGATCAGAGCACACCTCACCACCGCTCTGTACCCTACAATGGTTATCGATTCGATCCAGAATCAAACACAACATTTTTTCCTTGTGCTACGTTTAAGTGACAGATTCTCGTCCAACATACCTATCCGTCTTCACCCATGTGTATACACCAGCAAGATACTTATGCTCCTCTTCTGACAATCGTATACTCATTGTTCCCACTATAAAAACGAAGTCATACGGAGAACGTTCTGTTTCATATCAGGGCCCGGCGATGTAGAACGAATTGCCCATTGAAATTAGACACAAAGACACAGTTGTAACATTTAAGAGTGTTCTTAAAACTCACCTTTTTCAACTGCAGGAACAAATGTAGAGACCTAATTATGTTTGTATCTTATACGTTTCAGCATGTTTTTATGTTTTCCAATTTCATGGCTTTTGTTTTTTGTTTTTCTGTTGTGTAGCCATATCATTATAGATGTTGTAAAGCGCTTAGTGCTTCTAAAGATTAGGCACTATACAAAGTCCTCATTATTATTATTATTATTATTATTATTATTATTATTATTATTATTATTATTATTATGTTGTGGCGCAGAAACACCTTGTTGTAATGCATATGCTATGTAAAAATATTGTTAATATTACTCTGAATACGATCTGTTGTTGTTGTTGGCCATGAAATTAATAATTTACCACCTGTACTCATAAATGATAATAGTTATTTTTCTTTAGTGATTGATAGGGTCATTACTAGCATCCACAATGAGAGTTTTGATAACACTACTTTACAAGCATCGACTCCAGGTTGCCAGATAGCATCATTATCATCACATTTTCGTACGAGTACAACTGGATGCTTGGCTCCGAAAATAACCTTTCTAACATTTCTACAAAAAGATGTGAGATAGTGGTATTGGACATAAAATCTTCTATTATCACCCTTCTATTATCAACCTTTAACATTCATCTGTGTGTAAAGAATCTTAAGTTGAATTTATCATTCATCGGTAGTGCTGCAGGTATTTCTTCAGCTCCTTCATCATTTCTTACATTAACGATAGTTACGTTTTATTACTATCTTGATTATTAGAAGTATCGTTACCAAACATCATTGACAGACCGGCTGATCTTGTATAATCGTCGAAGTATCTAGCTAGGCCTAGTATTGTTGTAGCAAAATCAACATCTGCTTGAATCGATTCAATATTTCTTGCATCAATCATATATATAGCGCTATCAAACAAAGCCATATATTCTATTATTAATAAAACTAACCATAGCATCAGCATTATTTGCCGCATCATCAGTTTTACAAGTTCACCTTCTACTTCAATAAACGCTTCGGCAGGTAAGAAATATCTACTTGTACCACGAACTTGTAGTTCGATCCTTCCACGCTGATTTGGTTCTCGTGCCTCATAAGAATAATACTGATAATCACGTATCGATTCATCTTTAAGAACCGGGCGCCCATGGATGTTTATGCTTGACAGTTCTAATTCTTGTAATTTTAATGGCATTTCCATCTCTCCTTCTTCTTTTTACATTTATAATTTCATCTGCGTATCGTTATTTTTCTTTGTAATTTCATTTTAGTCTCTCCCTTTTGCAGATTAATCTGTATATTTTTGTCTTTCTGAAGTTGTCTGTCTTTTTCTCTTTCCTGAATTTGCATCTATCTTTATGTCTTTATTTCTATGTATTTAAAATGTGATCTTAATTACTTTTTTCTGCTGTTTCAATTTGTCTCTCTATCTTCCTTTTTGATCTTTTTCAAATTCAAGCATTATTAACTTCCTTTCATTATTGTATTTTAATTTCAATTCCATAACTTTCAAATTAGATCCAGATTCAGACTTACTAACCTAAAACACGTTTATCAAAACTATTATTTTCTACCAAATTTTGAACCAAACTGTTTTTCTTTTCTTCTTGTTTTTGCACAGACGGTTTTGCCTCGAATAGATCATATTGTCTGGCATGTTTGAGCACTTCGTCCTTGAACTTTAAACTCTAACATTTCTTGGCTAGGATTTAAATAGTTTTCGACTTGAGTTGATATTGTTAACGCTTCTTGGTTTCACTATGTAAAATCAAAAGATTAGAAACTAAGAAAATTCCGAAAGAAAATGAATTTAAATTTCAAACCAATTCAATCCGCTAACATTCTTACTCCGTACGAGCCCAGAAATTTACGCTAGGACTCTATAGTCAAAAAGTAGGTAACATAATAAATCAAAACCAAGTTTTATAAAACTAAACTATTTAGTTATCAAAGCTATAAATGAAAATGGAAAAGGAATTTAGAGTATTATAATGCGATTGCAGAATCATCCTGATAAAATTTATGAAAGTCCTAAATAAATGAAAAGTTCTGTATACATTTCAAAACCGGAACGGCATTGGTCCGCCAAGATTCGTGACGCTGTTAAGACGGCGTCCGCGAAAACTACATCAAATAATCCACAACAGTTCAAGGCTAATAATAATTTCCCCAAAATGACCACTTTCTATTTCAATCAACAATAAAGACAACCGTTTTTTTCTCTCGAATAATAGCTAAGTACAATATAAACCACTTATGCAGACCACACACACAACATGGAACCGAACTGCCATCTCACCTCTGTCTGCGTGGGTTCGAGTCTAAGATTCGGCTAATGTGGTTATGTGAGAAAGCATGCCAGTAGCTTCTCGTGGATCGGTGGTTCTTTCCGGGGTTTTCCGGGTTCTTCCTTCACCATTAATACTGGCCGCCATATATAGCCTATCTTGTGCTGAAAAAAATGGCGTTAAACCCTAAAAACAAAAACAAAAAAACACAAAAAAATGACACCAGGTCGATCAGTCCTAACACTAACCTCTTAATACTGAGTGCCAAGCTATACAGCAGTTAGTACCATTTTTATGTCTTTGGTATGAATTAGTTGATGATCAAACTCACGACATCCCGCATATGAAGCGATCGCTCTACCAAAATCATAATGAAACATATTGCTGAGTTGTTTCTTTAAATACACTGTCTGTTGCGACTAGATTTCTCTATAGACTCCACGTGGAGGATAACACTACTGATTTTGTGTATTCATGTGACCTACCCCATCCAATGTGTGTGTGTGTGTGTGTGTGTGTGTGTGTGTGTGTGTGTGTGTGTGTTATTCCAAATATAACATTGCTGAAGTGTTTATTTGCCTGTAGTGGCTGGTGGTTTCTAATGTGCTAATGTACCAATGTCATGAACTGCAATGATGTATCAACAATCTTTTGATAATCACAATAATACAATTCTAGAACTCCTTGTTTGATATGATTCTAATTACTAGTTAAGATCCTTGCCCAATAATGATTTTATGAACACTTTGCATTTTCAGTGAATAAATAATTTGAAGAAAAAAATTCACCCAAACAAATACGATTGCAAAAATACAAAAGAGTCTGCAAGATCTTACAGAAAGAATAAATACATTTTTGATAAATAATATTATAAAGCTCTCTACCTGACCTAGGTAACAATTAGCGTTCTATGAACATACTATGACCTAAAATAATTCTTCCATTCTAGAATATTCTGTTACCAAAAGTATAATACAGAATGTGGTAAACATCAGGTAGCCTACGTATTTTTTTAAAAAGGGATTTCACAATTAGCGTTCTATGAATATACTATGACCTAAACGAATTCTTCCATTCTAGAATATTCTGTTACCAAAAGTATAATACAGAATGTGGTAAACATCAGGTAGCCTACGAACATGTATTTTTTTAAAAAGGGATTTCACAATTAGCGTTCTATGAATATACTATGACCTAAACGAATTCTTCCATTCTAGAATATTCTGTTACCAAAAGTATAATACAGAATGTGGTAACCATCAGGTAGCCTACGTACATGTATTTTTTTAAAAAGGGATTTCACAATTAGCGTTCTATGAATATACTATGACCTAAACGAATTATTCCATTCTAGAATATTCTGTTACCAAAATTATAATACAGAATGTGGTAAACATCAGGTAGAATACGTATTTTTTTTTTTCAAAAAAGATTTTGATTAAGCTAGACCCAGAACCAGATAAATATGTTTACTTATATTGCTAATGATCCCATGATGAAACACACACTCATTAATATTAGTTATTTATTAGATGTTTGCAGAATACAAAATCGGTGATTATGATCAGGTAAAACGTGATCTTCATTTGGGACAAGGTCAACTACAAAATATTATTTTACATAACCCTTAACCCTAAATGAATAACTTCTAACAAACAATACAAATTAAATATGCATAAACACTACACCGTAAACGTCGCTCGTGACCGCGGCGCATAAACTAAAAGGCTCAGCCTCTTTCTGGTCTCATCCAGATCGTGCTAAGTGACACTGCATCCTGACATATGCATTACCACTAATATATAGATGATACACTGACACTGCATCCTGACATATGCATTACCACTAATATATAGATGATACACTGACAGTGTATTCTGACATATGCATTATCACTAATATATAGATGATACACTGACAGTGTATTCTGACATATGCATTATCACTAATATATAGATGATACACTGACAGTGTATTCTGACATATGCATTACCACTAATATACAGATGATACACTGACACTGCATCCTGACATATGCATTATCAATAATATATAGATGATACACTGACAGTGTATTCTGACATCAACATCACCACTCATATACATATGGTGCACTGGCAGAAAATCGTATACAAGCATCATAATAACGACAACTCACATTTCATTCTTACAGCTAACTAGAAAGGCGGAATCTTACGCACATATCACTCTGTGCAAATGATTCCAATCGACTTTTTCAAAATCTAAGGCGTTATTTAGGGCTCCTCTAAAAGTATACATACCAAATCTAACTGGCTTAGCTCCTGCTCAAAGACGCAGACAAATGACTTATAACCAATACTTCAATCCTTCAATAACCACGAAGACACAACCGTTATCCATCCTTGTACGGAGCGAGAACTAGTGACGGAAGTGCGTGCGTGCGTGCGTCTGTATGGGGGTGTCAGAAAGTTCTTCTTTACCAATCACACACACGACACACTACCTAATCATGGCACCGCATGGGGCGAAGCTCATTACAAAATCATATTGTTTATTTTAATTCCCCCACGAGTGATTATGAGGCTTCGTTCGCGTCTTAGCTAACTGAAATTACAATTAACTGAGCTAGTGTCATGTCCAGAGAAAACACGTTTATCACTGACCGACTTTGAGGCAATCAATATCGAACATAATTATACTCGTTTCCACCGCCAGATTCTAGCCTATCGGTAACAACATCTCTTAAAAATACCATATCTACTCATATATGGAAATTAAAACAAAGACATGGATTTTCTTTTTATTATTTAAATGTTGCCAGGGGTGAATTTACAAGTAAGTTTTAAACATCCCGGAAGACGCGTTTTACTTCATAGCCTGATTTTGAAAATCAACCTAATGGCATGAATAAATATTTCAAGTTATCTGGACTCCCACCGCTGCCATTAGAAATCTTTCTTCTTATATGCAAGGGGTCACGTACCGAGCGAACCACAGCTGCTTGTGCCTGGCTTGGTAATCTGTTTCCCGTATTTCTAAGGACCCCAAGAAAACAGTCTATGACAAATGAAATGTTCTTCATGCGCAAATATTAGTCCTTTTTCCCTTTTCTCCCAATAACCACACATCGCTAAATTCTAATTTCACACGTGTATGGTTTTACTTGTTTCACAATCGAAATACCGATATTCTGGCCCCTCGCGGTCATGGTGGGCCCTAGACCCAGCATACTCCTAGCGCCGCCTCTGTGTAAAGTACACCATAGTAATTCAACAACTTAGTATGTCACCTCCTCAACAAGACAATGCCAGTCGCCCTTCTACTCGCACATGACACTATCATTGTCAATCCCACACCTCCTACCCGGTGATTCAAAGCCTTTAGACAATACTTTATTTTAGTAATTACGCAACCTCTCGCCAATCATCGCCTTGAGCTATCACCCAGCTGTTTAAGCTATCCAGTATAATCTTGCAAACGAAATGGCAACATACAGGTATTTCAACCGTATTAAAGGCAATATCACCGGGGTTAAATATACGCGTTGAGGATACGAAGACTACGCGTAAACAACGCCCAGTTTACGAAAGGAATACATTATTTGAGACAGCTAAATGGGTACAAAATTCTACCCATAATCCATTGGTTGCGGGTATTTTACCTGCCCAGGTCGGCTGCCTCTGTTTGTATTTCAGAAAGGTACTTGGCTCTCATTCCATCGGCATGATATATCTAATAATGTGTTAAAAATGCCGTTAAAAACCAATCTACAACAGCAACGTTCAAAGTATGTGGGTGTAAGTACATCAGAGGTAAGTCTCCCGGTCATTAGTGTAAGCAAGCTATTAACGATAAAACGTAGCATTAACAAATTATCAGCTGCAGTGGAAATAATCTTCTACACTCTTGTGAACCTTTCTTTTTATTCATATGGACTTTTACTTTTTTTATTTCAGTCTTTTGTTTCAGTCATCGATGCCCATTCGATCTCCTCTCTCTCTCTCTCTCTCTCTCTCTCTCTCTCTCTCATATATATGATTGTATATTTTGAGAACTTTGTTTGCTTTTTATTTGCCATCTTTTTCTGCATGACTTTTCCTTTAGATGCACATACATACATACATACATACATACATACATACATACATACATACATACATACATACATACATACATACATTTGTAATATTCATGCTCTGTCGTGCTTTAGAATGCTTTTATTTATTACCTTTATGAAGGCAAATATATGTAATTGGGTGGAAGAAGTTCATTTCTGTCAAATTAGGAATCCTTGAATTTGCTACAGAGGAAAACCCAAGGATGGATATGTATTTTTTGTCTGTATACAAAAATATATGGTTGAATAGATGGAGAGGTTGACACTAACCTGAAAATCTCAGTGAGTTTGAAAAATGTAGGAAAAAAATATGGCGATGTGCTCTTTCTTCCTTGGCATCGTACTAATGTTAGGGTTAGCACAGTGAAATTATCTTGATCAAACTGTTCAAGTATCGTTTGCTGAAGTCGGAAACTATATAACTGAACATTCTTTAAACTCCCTAAGTTATTTTTTTCTACCTTTAATCATTTCAATTGCAGAGAATAAATGTTTTCCCTTCAATTAGCAGATATTCACGCTGTCGTCTTTTTATAATTAGTCACAAATGGAACCCGTCCTCATTTTTCAAGTTCGATCACCGTATTACGCATATGATTTATAGTATGTTTCATATGCAACATTGGTCAGATAAATTTAAAAAATGATTACTAAAACGCACGTGTAACTATGTGTGTGGTGGCTGTAACCCCTCATTTCTAAACCTAAAATGTTATAAATGGGCATTAATATGAGGATGATATATATATATATATATATATATATATATATATATATATATATATATATATATATTTATATATATATATATATATATATATGTGTGTGTGTGTGTGTGTGTTGCTTGAAAAAAATGATGCCGGTATGTATGACCAGGGGCTAGGACATGATTACACCGTGTTGCGGTCCAAACATGTTCACGTCAAACTAACAGGACCGCCGCTGTTTTTTTTTTTTTTTTTTTTTTCCCGTCCTAGGTGAACAGATGACTTAGCTCCACCCCCCCCCACCCCCACACACACACACCGTCGATACAGCACTGTTTAAAATCCCTACGCCTTGGACGACTGCCTGGTTTGCATATATGATTGGACCGGCATATATACAACAAATAGCAAAGTAGGTCAGTATAAAGTTTCATTTTTAAAAAAAAAAAACAACATATCAATGACAAAAATATAGAAAAAAAATGCGTATCACGAGAAATAACAGTAAACAGTGTAATTGTAAATGAAATAATAAACTATATAAATAACGTTAACGAAACTTGTCTAGCCGGTCTTAAGTTTTCTGTCGACTTTTTGGAATGTCTCGAGATGAATCTA
Source organism: Unio delphinus (assembly GCA_029339505.1). Taxonomy (NCBI): domain Eukaryota; kingdom Metazoa; phylum Mollusca; class Bivalvia; order Unionida; family Unionidae; genus Unio; species Unio delphinus. The sequence goes on from JAQISU010000076.1 coordinate 385,230, forward strand.
TTATATGTTGTAATAAATCTTAGAATCCTCAAGCAATTGATAATCATGTTTACTTGACCCCTCACCCCCACCAAACTCGCGCACACACAGGGCGATCAACTTTTGACTGTACCGATTGGCTCTATTTGACGCATTGGCATTCAACAGTGCAAAACCATAAAATACAAATAACACCAATATTGTTAACTTTAATAGTAATATGTTATTTATTTACACTGATTCAAAACATTCATATCAATTAATAATAAATGCAGTTAACTAAAGCATTTGGCTCAACGTCGAAATCTGAGTGTGGTATCCGGCGCGTTGCACTATGGGTAGAGGCATATAAAACAGGCTGTCGTTAATTTCCCTCCACGCATTGAGCTAACGGAAGATGCAAGTCTCACCACTGTCGCTTGAGCTTAGTTTATTTGATTTTGAAGAAGATAATAGATTTATGTTTCACGACGACAGGAACAACAAATTAGAGGTAAGATTTAGCGTAATGTTGATTTTCTATTTTGTAGTCAACAATTTATTTGCGTGGTTCGGCCGGTTGTTGGACTTGGCCAAATGCATTCCACCTCGGATCAAGAACGCCGATTGAAGTTAGCATTAAATTTACGTTGTTTAACCCAAAATTTCTGCTAGGTACGTTTTTTTCCGATTATAAAATGACTTTTATTCCGAGATGTTGGTATTCGACCACTGTATATTTCTCTGATCTTGAAAAGTAACAAAAAGATTAAGATTCATTCATCGAATACGGCGTGAAATTTAGCTATAGATACGATCATCCTTTGTGCCACAACTAGCAAGAAATTTTTCGGGACTGTAACGGGGTATTTATACTACTAGTGAAGTTTAATCATGTGATGGGCACTTACTCCAATGAAAATGCCGCGTGATAAGACGAGTCCATTTACAAACCAATCAGCGTAGAGCTGCTTGGAGTTGAGAACATGAATGAGTAAATGTTTGCTAGGTCAAGGTAACTATTGAAACCTGCGTGAGCCGGTCGCAGCTAAAATGGCAGCCTAATTTTTTTTTTTACATACGTCACGGTCTAAAGACCGTACGTTGCCATGTACAGTAAATGAGATTCAGATTCACTCAGGGCGAAAACTTTTTGTCATGCAACATTTACTAGTAGGTACAGAAATTAGTTTTGATATTGATTCTATTCTCAAATTCCATTCGGATATATATATATATATATATATATATATATATATATATATATATCGGGAAAACATTGGATCACATGTTATTTTATATTTAAAAATTCATTGGGTATCAAGAAAGAACGATTGTACTTAAGAAAGGTGATAACCATAGATTGTACAAAATTAAAAAATATCTCAAAATTTCGTCTTTAAATGAATATGAAATTGTCATTTCAGAATGTCAAAATTAGACTCGCTCCAAGACCAACAAATTGTTCTCCGCCTTTTTAAATTTTTTATTTTGACTTTGCGGCGTAGCAAAGTAAGAATTTAAAAAAAGAGAGAACAATTTGTTGGTCTAGACTCGCACCTTGGCCTTTTTGAATATGTAACCCAAAAAATCCTATTTGTGTATCGTTTAGAATGACACAAATGCATTATTTAAAAGATAGAAATTTATACCTTTAAAAATTTTGCATCTTAATCCAAGTTTCCAATTTTGCACGAAGTTGTCCCACATGTACAAAATTTTTTCTACCCTTAGGCTAAATGTCAACTTACATCTAGAATGGGCTTCACCAAAAAAAAAATCGCTGGCATGTAGTTTGTTTATAAATATTTTAGTAATTTTTCACCATAAATGAGATTATATAAACACGGTTCATTGTTGTTTCTCTTTTAATTTAAAATGTTGAACTTGAATATTTTTTTTTACAAGATTGATTTAGTTGGTTGAATGTCTTGCCATTTATTGACATTGTTACATTCAATTTTGTCAGACTAGCTATAAACCTGACCAAATTACTCAACTGCTGACAGAAACAGTCCAAAGTAATGTATTTCATTTCTATAACCCCATGGATATTTTCAAAGCTATGCACAGAGTGGGCAGACATATCCAACATCATGAAAACATTGGCGTGGTATCCCACGTGTCTAGTATCAATAATTGATCTGGTGACAATTGTTTCTTTTCAAATGGTAAGCAGTGCAGTATTCTATTTTCGTCAGTTGGTCAAATTTGGTGTTTTGCTTCAATATTGGAGACGGACACCTTATATGCACAGATATGCCATACAGCATACATTCATTCATTCATACATACATTATACATACATACATACATACATACATACATACATACATACATACATACATACATACATACATACATACAGTATTTCATTATCAGAACAACAGTTTTAAAACAACAAATGCCATTAACAAACTAAATTTACACACATCTAATTATTTACATCTCTGAAACTTCTATTTCATTTCTTTTGATTTTCATTGTGTTGTAACACACATCATTATATGCAAACAAGTGCACCCTTTTCACTTTTAAGTGTCGTCGGGGTTTTTCAACTGTGTGCAGCAGGTGGCAATGTTTATGTTACACCAAAACTAATGTTATTGTCTATATTCACGGACTTAACACAATATGTAAGCATTTTTTCATCATAAAAATGATTTTTCACAGTCTGCATTGTTGTGAGGCTAGGTAAGTAGTCGCTGAATAGCGGATGTCACCAGTAGTAATTTTCTGACTGATACCCAGTCGAAGCTACAAAAGTTCCTTTTCTGGTGATTGTCTGTTAATTCAGGCACACACTCGTAAGGCAGCATGCAATAAAATCCTCAAACTCATCGTTAAGTGCTTCATGATCCAAGTGAGTTGCAACTCAAAATGAAAGTATTGCTACTAGCACACACAAAAAAAAATGTTTAAGTTATTTTGAAAGGAATTATAAGTGTGTAATGTCATCTTCTGTGGAATTTTCATGGTCTCTTTTTTACATATTTATATTTGTCCTCAGTCCTACAAGATAAGAGCTTGACCTGACGTTTGTTTTTTTTTGGGGGGGGGGGGTTGATATCATACTTGTATTGCTCAAGATGATGTTCCAACATTGATTAACTTCGGAACAATAAGTTAAATTTTCAATAATATCTGGTACACTCTTTCATTCCTTATCATCACTTTTCTACAAATTAAAATTGTAATGTTTTACTTTTAGTCAGACTTTACTTGCACTGGTGTCTTTTTACCTCATGAAGAAAGAATTCCCACACAAGCAAATGAACACGTTTTCAGCTGGCTGGAATGCGATGAAAGTTGGAATTACTGAAATCTGTTTTAAATGATCATAAGAATCTTGAATAGAACAAGCTATCTAAAAACTTTCTTCGATATTTTTTTTTTATTCATTTCAATAAAGACATACTTTCAATTAACCAGATTTCAGCATTCCTGTGATGTTCCCATGTTAATTGCACTTAGCTTAAAAAGATTTTGGATTGTGCTCAATTTAAATAAAGAAAATAAATCCAGACTCCCAGGATTAATAAAAAAAATTTATAAATACTTTTAAAAAAAAAACAAAACTTGAAATTGTATAATACATTTTTCAATACAAATTATGGGTACACTGTACAAGTTGTCCATTATGTATATTTATGCACACACACATTTTAGTGCAAGTTGTTTGACTTGTAACATTTTACAAGTTAAATTTAATGTGGTAATCTGTTTGGATTTTGGTTGCAAGTAGGAGTTGACTTTGCTTTCAATAATAATTCAGATACAAAAATAAAAACTAAAATTGTTGCTTTTTAGTAATGATACACATTTTATTTGTACTTTTTTGCTTTGCAGAGTCTTGTCTATTTTTATCGTTTGAGTTGATAGTGTTTGTTTTCAATCAATATAAGAGCCATATGTCCTGTGGTTATTTTTAACTTAGTACCAGATTTGGTTCTTAGTTAATACCGATAAGTAAGGAAACTACACGAGTGTTCTGGAATGATTTGCATGAATAATAATAGGTCATTGTATTGAAACGGGCAATCTCAGACAAAACAATCATGAAAAATCATAAAATCATGTTCATAGTATGATATATTTGTGGGTCTGATTTATCAAACAAGATACAAAAGTATGATGCAGATCTTCAAGTCAAGTGATCTGACAGTTACATTATGAGCCTTGTTAAATTGTCCTCAAAATATTTAACTTGTAGAACTTGAATTATCTGGCACCCAATTACCCTTTAGTCTCAGACTCTGTTAACTGTCAGGGCATTGTATGTGAAAATATTTCAAACTGATACATCTATGTACATGTATGTAGATATAGTGATTTTTTTGATGACCTGATTTTTTGATGACCTGGTCTGTTGTATAATATTTAATGTACATCTCTATTCTCATATCTGTCATGGTCTTCCATATTTAACAAATGAATGAGGAATCAGACAGTGAAAAAAAATGTACAAGTCATTGCATGCAGAAGACTTGGATCACATTCTTTTTGTTTTAATTTGAAAGTTTACAGGACTTTGCAGCATAAATTCAAGACCACCGGAAAATTTGTTAATAATTAAGGGAGTTGATTATTGAGAAGTCTGGCTCTTTGTTTGGAGTCTAATAATGTGAAAAACAAAATTACAGATATCTTGAGAAGTATGATATGCAGTGTGGCTGCAATGTGTTTGCTAGAAACAAAGGTTCATGCTTAAACAATACTACATACAGATATAACTTAGAAAATTAAATTACAGAAATTGTGCTGGTGGCCGGACAAGAAAACCAGCATCAAACAAGTTTAGTCTACAATAGCTACCAGATGCCTTTATGCAAACAGGTCCATCCAATGTCTAGGGTAGTTTAAAACTTGTCTATATTTTATGAATTTGGGCTTTTATATGCCAGTAATTTTTTTCTTCAGGAGGTGTTCTTTACAAATGGTGAATCTGACTCCCCTGATGAGGTATTTGATCCGCTTGACACAGATGAAACAAGTGTTCCAATAACAGGACAGACGTCTCCTCCAGCAAAGAAGTGTGGGAGACCTGCCAACCCTATACCAAGGCACAAGAGAGAGTCACATATCAAAGCTGAGTACAAGCGACGCGATAAAATCCAGGTTTGCGTTCTCAAAATGAGACATTTATTTTCTTTTGCATCAAATCACGACTGAGATGTTATTTATCCCTGATTGTACTGAAAATGCAATGTCATGGAGAGTGGTTAATTATTTTGGCTTATGGTAAAAGCTGACTATCATTGTGCAGTTTTTCTTATGTTAAGTTGTAAACATGTCCATTTATTTTCAGAAGTTTGTTAAATTTCTTTCCATTTTGCTGATGAGATGGTCTTGGAGATGGAGAAGATTCCGTTCTGGAACATGGATGTTTGGGATTATCACAAATGTCGAAAATATGGTGAAAAAAAATATCAGCAGGATTTGTTTAAAGTCATGAAAAATATTTTTAATATTTTTTCTTCATTATTTCCTACAACATTCTGAAAATTCTTAAAATGGAGAGAGAATATCCTGCTAAATTTATTGTTCTAAAATTAACCATTTGTTCAGATGATTAAACAACATACCAGTTATTTGTAGTATTTGTCATATCTATTAGATTTTTCTGATACTGAACCTATCCCAAACCTCTGCTGTGTTACCATACATGCCAACTATTAAGCTTTTTTCACTAAATTACCTGTAAACATATATGGATTACGCTTTTTCGGCAAATCATCTCTTCCCCCCCCCCCAATCATTTATTTGTTTTCTTGTTTTTATCAACATGCCATTAATCCCTATTTAAAAAAAGATGGCATTTATGTAACTACAAAATAAGAGTCTGCTTGTCTGTGGACATGCGTGCAGTTATGTAACAATATCATGTTCTATTTATAGCTAACCTTGTTCTACTTTCAATCTTTCAACCTTTGATTATATTTATAGCATCTGTATAACTTAGTGAGGAGAAAACAGACGGGTTTTCTAATTTTAATCTTTACGTGCATATTGTTGGTTCTAATTGATATTTACTGCAGACCCAGTATATATGTATTTGGCACTAAAAAGTATATTTTATTTTAGTCGATGCATATGTGAGAGAAAATATATCTCCTTTAAAAAATTTCACAGATGGATTAGAAAAAGGCAAAAAATAAAATGAAAAATAGCAATCCTCTAATTATGGCAACACGAATGCAGCATCATGTGACATCTATTTCAGGACGTATGGAAAGGATTTTAATATTTGGCACTAAATGTTTTAAGATGGATTCTAGTCTATGTGCGTGTAAAGCTAGAAGTGCTACATATGAAATCATGAACCAGTAAAGGATGTTAAAAGGCGCCGGGCAAATATATCCATGTTTATTGAAATTTTAGAATTTTATATGTGGATTACACTTATTCTGCTTTTTGACCACTTGGATTACGCCGTTTCCTCTTCAGGGGTTGGCATGTATGTGTTACTGCAGTATTTACTAAAGATACCAGGGATGTGGTGCTCAGTTGTTAGATAACCAGGGATGTGGTGCTCATTGGTTAGAATGGTGGACTTGAAACGTGGGTTTGAATCCTACCATTGACTAGCAAGGTTTGGTTACTATGGTATCTCCCTGGGCAAGGCTCTCTACTTCATTTTGCCTGGGCACTATATGAACATGATGTGTTGCTCTATGGCTTCAAACAAAAAACTTATTTATAAGCCAGTTGAAATGTTTTATTAAATAGAAGGTCAATATTAGCATTGTTGTCCCTCTAAATTAGGTTTAGAAATATTTGAAGGTGTATTTTTGTTTATTTATAGTCATATAATATTAATACTGTCTGTGCAAATATTTTTCTTTTACTTTGTACAAACAGTTGTTTCTATTTGCTTGTAGCAAATAGTTGAAATATTAACGTCTGATTATTTTTCGTGACATCTTTCAGATACAACCAAATTTAATTTTTAAAGAAGACCTTGTTTCACTTGGCTGTAGTTTCAAATGAATGATAAAAATTGTCATGGATTAATTACACAATAAAACAGTATGGTCAGTCTGATTTGAAGCCTGTATGTTTTGAATGTTGTTATATAAACAAACCTTTGATTTTTCTCGTCTCTATTCAGTCCGAGTTAAATTTACACTTTAATTTTTGTTTATTGCATATATTTTTTTCAGAAGTCGGAATTTTTGCATTTAATGTGAATGAGTTTAGAACTAAATGAAGGAAACTTAAGCTCTGATGATGCCATATATATAGAAAGATGTACAAGAAACATGGCTACATTAGGCTTACTATTAATTAAAAAAAATATGGCCTAAATTGGTTTTGTAAAGCAAAAAGGTGTACAAGAATAAAAAATGACACCATTATAATTGTACTTTTCACATGTTCCTTCATTTAATTCATATAACAACCTGATTAATGATTCAGATTTTGTATTTGTTTATACATTTCAGGACTCGTAAAACGTATCTCATTTTAACACATATCTCATGTATGAAGGTTGTTAATATCATTACAGAAAGGTTTTGACACTCTGAAAAGTCTGGTGCCTGAGTTGAAAGAGTCCAGCAATAGCAAAGAGAGCAAAGCATCAATGTTATTCAAAAGTAGGTATCAATTACATATTTCCGAGGTTGCATACCTTGCATTTTGTGTATATTTAGTATAGATATGTCTTTGTGTGTACATGAAATTGCATATATTTTGCAATTGTTAATTAGGGCACCTGTCTTGTTAAATATTCACCTTCCTCATAGCTGTCAAAACGATGGTAGGCATCCATTATCGTATAAGAGATAAATATAAATTCGGATTTGTAACCAGATGCAAGATTTTAAAATCCAGGTATTTCCAAAATATGTGGCATTATATTGAACTAAAAGTTCAGAACTGCCAATAAAATCTTGATGAAAATGTTTGTCAAGAAAATTGCATTGTGGGAATAGCAGTTTGGAAGGAGAATACTTTTCAAGAGACATGATGTTTTAATAGAGTAGGCTTGTATTTGTGCCCCCTCATTATTTAGCGAGGGGGCGCCCTTTCCCATTTTTCTGACTAATCTCCCTCTTGTAGCTGCCCATCACGTTGTGCGGCTAAAAGCCGATTGTGCCCGCCAGCAGAACGAGATCTCGGCACTCCGGCACGAATTAGAGGTCCTCGGTAACGAGACACAGTAAGTCCCATGTATTTTTGTCAGTATGTAGATCTAGACCCATGTAAATATAATTGCATGAATGTCTTTAACTACAACTTGTTAAACATTCACGTTAAAGAGCTCACAAATTCAATAACACTTTAAAATATATGGAAAGATTTACCTGGATTTGATGGAAAAACAATAATAGCAAAAATAATTTCCATTCTTGCACCTAATAAACCTTTAAGAATTTTTTCTATTTGTTTTTTTACTGCACAGGAATATTTGTGGTACAGAAACATTGACAAAATACTTCATACTGATAAAGTAAATAGCATTGTTTTAGCAGTATTATCATACATCTAAGTTTTTGGCATAGATTCATTTATTAGCTAACTATTGTCAGAATAATCATGTTGTAAAAATATTTGAGCAATTAAAATTGCATTTTTTAATCCCACTTAAGTATAATAGTGCTAAATGTCTTTAAATTTTAGTTCTTTTGAATTGATTGTATGTTTGTGTGATGGCCAGGATGTATTGTCATGGACATTTTGCAAATATGAAGCTTTTTCAGAATACTATATCAAGCTGTTTGAACATCATTATTATTTATACATGCTGTGCTAATTTTAAGCTGCAGATTTTTTGAGATTCCACTTGATATTAGTTTTATAAAATAACAATGTACCTTCAGCATGTTGAAATAATTACACTTGAAGCCTTCATCTTTCATTAGAAGTTGAACCTGTAATTTTTACAGATGTTTTGGTTGCTAAAATATCACATTTAAATGCAATAAAGGCAACAGTGGATTGTAATTTCACATATCTGCTAAATTTGTTTCCATTATATTTCTCCAGTAGTCATTTGCAGTAATCTTCACACTCTAATTAAACATTCTTTCATAACAGGTACAATGCAAGTAAGAAGTAGGTATGGTTTATTAAAGTGTATTTGTATGCTAATGTTTATCTTGTACATGCATTGCAGAGACCAGTTCATTAATGTATATGAATTTTATTTTGATTTGCAGGTTGCAGATAATGTTTTATATATTTCCATTGATTTCAACAATATTTATTGTACGTGTATGTTTTTGTTATTACATGCATAAATAGATTCGATTTACCTGTCTTTTCATCATAGACGTGCTGAAGGTACACTGTTTATATTCAAACAGCTTGGTTTTCTTGCCGAAAACTGTTATAGAATATAAATTTTGTCAATGATCTTAGAAGAAAATCAGTCTAGAACCCAAGTCAGGGCCCCCCCCCCCCCCACCTTTTTATTTGTTTGTTTGGGTGTAAAATTGATGCAGTTTGGCCCAGATCTGCAAACTCCCTACCCAACAAGCATTTACAAAACAAAACGTCCAGAAGCAAGTTTGGAAATCGCAAATTTGGAAATCACAAATTTGGCCTGATTTTAAAACAGTGTGGGTCTACATTTCACAAAACTGATGTAGACTGAAATAGTGCCCTGGACGGTCACTTTTGGTTTTTGGTTTCATGTATATGTATGTGTGTGTATGTATATATATATATATATATATATATATATATATATATATATATATATATATATATATATATATATATATATATATAATATCTGTTTAGAAATAATTTGGAAATAAAATTGAAAATTAAGCTGAAGATACAAATGTGCATCATCCAGGGTGAAAATTGTGGCCAAATTGAATTGTTTATTAGTACTGATAGCATTTCATTGTTTATATAATTTTTTTAAGATACTCAAAGCATTCAGTTGCATTGGTTTTGATGCATCTAAGAAATGGGTTTGAAATGCTGTCAGGTTTTATTTCTGAACTTAGTACTCATTTTTTTGGCATTACTTAATTTTTCATATTTTGATTACTCTTATAAAACTGCTCTTTCTGTTGTCATTTACCTACAGCTGTCTGCAGAACAACTTGCCAGAAAATGGTCTAGTCAAGATGGAGAGTCCACCCTGCAAGATGGACATGTTGTACCAGGACTATGTAAAGACCCAGACGGAGACAAACTGGAAATTCTGGATTGTATCCTTTCTTTAACATTTTTCAACTGTTTGCAAACGGCACTTGCTTTCTGTAAGATTTTTCATTATAACATGGGTCCCATTATAAAGTATTGACATTAATAATTCCATTTAATTAAGTGATACTATGATGTATTTTGATATGAGGTGGTCTTACTCTGGCTGCAATGTACAATTTTCAGTTGTAAGAAATGCTATCACAGCATGGTATGGTATGATATCTTTGTCATTCCTTCCATCATCCTACATTGGTAACTGGATCAACTTTTAGAAATTGTGATCAGCAAACCCTTAATATTTGACTGCATGTGTTAGGAAAATGACCCTTAAAATACATACTTGTGAAAGAAAGCAAAACATACAAAAATGTGATTGTTTTGGTAAATTCTGGATATTGGCTTGCTCATGTTTGATTTGAATCAAGTTTCTTATTAGATTTAGTTGGGTTCATCAAGGAACCAGACAAACTTCGTAGGAGTACCTCTGACACTTTCAACTGCATATTTTTTCATGCAAAACATCAGCTTTATGAAGCTGTTGCTTATATACTTTTAAAAAACTTTGCATCCAACAAGCAGTACATGTTGAAGATAAAAGGGAAAATAAACATTTTTTAAGTACAATAGTACAGAATAAAAGGAATATTCTTTATGGGAATAAAAGCATGAAGGGCAATGGTTTCATTTATTTGACGTGTTGATTTGAGTATGTCTCATGATGGGATATGATTGCTATTGATAAGTGAAATTGAAATTTACAAATATCAATAAATTTTGTCAAGTTGAGAGATAGCAAGAAGCCAGTGAGTTATATAGGGTATGGAACTGCAGTGTGTAAAACAGTACTGTAGGTAATTCATGTATATGTGCACTTTACTAACATTTTTGTCTAATTTTAATGGGTAATTCGTTCCTGCTGTCACACAATTAGTCTTGTCAATTCTGAAATTTTTAAAGGCATGTTTTCTGATGTTACATTAGCAGTACATAATACTTTGTTCCACCTTACAGACATCTTGCCAAAAATTAAATCAACTGACCTACTGAGAAGGTTTTGTTAGGTTGGAAGGTCTAGTTCAGCCATGAACCATGAATATATTTCTTGTCTGCTTTTTCTGCTTGTGTTGTCAGTATTTTACCTACCAGTCCAGTACAAGATTTTGCTTGATGTAAAAATTTGATTTTTAGATTCAGTTTGTTTGTTAGATCACCATTAAGACTTTATAAAGGTCTGTTGAATTCATTTTTCTTTATACAAGAACTTTCACACATTAAAAAACTATTAGGATTGAGCATAATGGATAATGTCAAGATTGGGTCATCAAGCTTGGTACTGAGTTCTCTGGATTTATTTATTGCTTACTTCACTAGGTTGATTACATATATCTGCACAATACCATTTGCATGAAAGAAAATTTAGTGCAAGCTTGAGGTATCTGGTTTTTATTACAACCATCATGGCCAAAAGGAGGATCATATAAATTTTAGCTGTTTTAATTTGCATATGAAGCGAGGGAGACAATTTTCCACTTGAAGTTTTTTGTCTGGTAGATAGCGGTATTGTGTAACATAGAAAACAGGTAAAATACATTTATCACTGAAGTATTAAGATCTCGTTGCATTGTGCAGCCCTGGATATGGTTAGTGCTCCTTGAACATTCCATGAGTGTAACCTTGGCCATCTCAATACTCCTGAATGGATGGTAATATCAGCATTGGGTTTTCACTAGAAGATTTATTATGATTTCTGGTTGGTCCTAAATGAAACGTTGGCTGATCTGGTGTCCAGTGCAGCCACGACAGCATTCATATATAAAATTCTTAATTGCATCACCATCTAAATAGAAAGTATTATCTTGCTTTAAAAAAAATGTTTCTTAATTTTAAAGAAAAAAAACAATTAAACATTTCTGTGCAATTTTCTGTTTAGAATGGCACTTGGTTCTCCAGGAAAGAATTGAAAACAGATTGGGAGGAATTATGCTGTCTTGTTTATATTCGTGAAAATTGTGTAATATGTTTTCACAATTGGCATCGAGGCACCCATGACATAAGAGCAAAATAATGCTGATGCACATTAGCTTGCTGCTTCATCATCAATAACTCAGCCAGAACTAATGACATATATAACTGCTCCAGTGGTCTAGTGGTTAGAGTGTCCACTGCGGATACGGGAGGTCATGAATTTAATTCTCGGCTGAGTCATACCAAAGACATACAAAAATTGTACTTACAGCTGCCTCGCTTGGCGCTCAGCATTAAGAGGTTAGTGTTAGGACTGGTGTCCAGATAATGTAACTGGTTGGGACATCATGCTACATGTCTGCGGCATGATATCCCACTGCTAGATATCACTATAAACTGCCTCACTGCAGACATCGTAGCGATATGACTGAAAAATTGTTAAAGCTACATTAAAAGTCCAAAATCACACGAACAAATAAACAAATATGATGTATATAAATACCAGAGACAACCTTGATGTAATTCAATCAAAATTTAGTTTATTAAATTCATTTTGGAAACGAATCTTCCTCTTTCAGTTACTAGTTTTACTAGCGGTTTATTTTCCATGTTTTCCAGATAGCGCAATCACAAACTATTGCTCGTGTGCTAGAATGAAAACAGTAAGTAACAATGTCAATGGTGGTATGGATATTAGACAAAATCAAAGGGTATATGTACATTGCAATTGTGCCATCAACCTGCCCCCCCCCCCCCTCCTTTTTTTAAAAAAGGGTTAACACATAAATGGATGTAAAATATTTAATTACCAGATTACGTGAATGACCTTGATTTCTCAAAAATAGCATTGTTGATCTCCAGGAATGAAACGGGAAGGGGGAGGGGGGGGCCTTTTTTTCTTAGGATCTTTAAAGTTACGGCTTGGAAATTCACAAGAACCAGTGAAAATACTGCTAGAATAGTATTTTATGAAATTCTTGTATCACTGTGCATTGTTTGCTAAAATTTCCAGTGACAGATTTTTTCAAGTGGAATAGAACGTATTGTTTGGTCCAAAAACAATGTTTTCAGAGTTTAAAAAAATGACAGAAATCGATTGGTGCTTTTAATCGAGCCAGTTTTGTTTAGTTAATCATTATAATATGTATGATGTTTTAAAAGGAAATAAACAATCCTTACCAAACCTACCCAAATTTTAAAACCAGTGCACTACGAAACAAATATTTTTGCCTCATTGAAGTTCTTTTTTTTTTTTTAAATTATGCATCTATTATGTTGCCTTAACTTTATGTTAGTTCAGCTTCTTCATGCGCCCTTTGTACAAGAGCTATAGGACTGCAATGTCTACTTCCAGCACTATGGCTGACTTCACCCATGCTGTCCAAAATTGGACACGGGAGAACCTTACACTAGTCAACCTGAGGCCAGGTATGTGGAGCTTCACGATATACAAGCACAGAATTAGAAGCAGAAAGACACACATACATCGTACATGCCAACCATTATGCTTTTGATATAATCGTTACAATTTTTTTTTCACTTAATTACGCGTAAAGTATATGGATTACGCTTTTTCGGTACATCCACCTTCCAAAACATCAATTATTTGTTTTCTCATTCTTGTTAACATTCCATTAATCCCACAGACATTCCATTAATCCCACAGACCGAATTATGAAAAGACTGCCTAACAGTATTATATTCTATTTATAGCAAACCTTGTTTTCTTCAAACTTTTGACCTCGAATTCTATTTATAGCGTCTCTAATGCTTAGTGAGAAGAGGACAGATTGGTTTTCTAATTGTAATATTTACGTGTAGATTCTAATATATATAGTTACAGCAGAACCAGTCTTAAGGTATTTGGCACTCGAAAGTATATTTTATTTTAGTCTATGCATATATGAGAGCAAAAATAACTCCTTTAAAAAATTTCACAGATGGATTAGAAAACAGCAAACAAAAACATAACATTCCTCTAAATATGAAGTCATGAATGCAGCAGGATCACATGACATCTATTTCAGGCCCTGTGGAAAGAATTTTAATATTTGGTGCTAAAAGTCTGGATACTAGTTGATGTGTGTAAAGCTAAAAGTGCTACATGTGAAAACTTAAAACAGTAAAGGATGTGAAAAGACAAGTGGGACAAATAAATCATTGTTTATTGAAAATTTAGCATGTAATATGTGGATTATGCTTTTTCTGCCAGGATTACGCTTTTTGACTACTTGAATTACGCCTTCTCCTCGTCAAGGGTTGGCATGTATGATACACAAATTCAAACTTGCAGGTGTATTCATTACAAAAAAACATTGAATAGGAGCTCGTCTTACTCCACACAGATCACTTAAAATACATATTTTTCAAACTTGAAATTAAATAATTTTATCGAATGCACAGCTGATGAGGGTTTCCATGCAATCGAAAAATGTGGAAAAAGTTGTGAGAAATGATTGTTAAAATTCCTGACCATGAAAAGTCTTCGAATTTTGCAAATATTAACTAAAGTAAGGGAAAAATCCAGGAATTTTTTCCCACAATTTTAGGGAGCCCCAAGTGGCAGAGTGGTATAAAGCGTTCTCCTTTACAGACCACTGCCATCTCACCTCTGTCTGCATGAGTTTTAGTCTCAGATTTGGCCAATGTGGATATGTGAGAAAGTTTGCCAGTAACTTCTCTTGGGTCGGTGGTTCTTTCTGGAGGTTTTCCCAGGTCCTTTGTCCACCATTTATACTGGCCACCTTGTATAGCCTGTGTGCTGAAAATGGCATTAAACAACAACTCTACAACTTGACACCCGAAACAATTACTTAACCGAGTCATAACTGAACTGATCGTACGTTAAATTTATCCAGTTCTAACCAGAATATGAGGTTGCAGAATGGATCATTTGGGTGCTTGCCATAAATATATTTGTCGAGACAATCTCCATGCTCAGTGGATTAGGTTTGTCTAGAAGACTTTTTGTTTCACAGCTAGCTCAATATCTCTCATCTTTTTTTGTGGAAAGTATGAAAACCAGTCTTGGATCACAAGAGGCCACCATGCGTTTAAACAGTTGCTTAGTGGATGGGGTTGTAAACTTAAACATTGTTAAATCAAGTTATACCTGCTTCATGCTTTCGTGATTTCATATATATAAAAAAGAAATTCTCAGTAATTGCGAGGAATAAAATGGTTGTCTTTCATCTGCTGAAAGATGATAAAACTCGTGCGTTGATGACATTTGAGCTCATACCGGTGATTTGATTGCACAAAAAATCTCAGCCTTCATTTTCAAATTATAAAAAGAAAATATTAAATGAAAATCATATACTAGTTGTAATTAAAAAATACAAAAACGAAAGAGCACAAAATTGTATATATTCCGGAGTTGTGCTGCATCACATGACTACCACATTTACATGTGCTCTCTCACGCAGGGGACTACTCTGCTTAATGACTGGCCAAGTTTCTTGTGTTTTTTCTTGAAATAAATATGCTGAGAATGATATGTTCTTTCTGGTTTTTACAAAAGGTATCAGACTTTCATTTATAATATTGAAATTTTGTACAACAATATTAAAAATGAGTTGTTGATATCACATGACTATTGGACTTGTGATGTTGAGAGTTGTGAAGTCATGTGACTATTAACACAAATGGTGAGTACTGGTTCAAGTTTCATCTATGCAGAGTTTCATCTAGCCTGTCCGCAGATTAAAGACATTGATTATAATACTTGACATTTTTGAGAAAATAATACTTTTCCTATCAATTTCATACAGGTATAAGTCTATATAAGATAGCTCAAATTTGCTATGCCTGCTGTTAACCTTATGATGGCAGTAGATTAAACAAATTATATATATAATTGCTCTGAATCCTAAATGTCCAAATGTGAAATATGGGAATGGAAATTTTGGAGGGAACCCATATTAGAACAATTATGAATCTCTGAGCTCAACTTTGCTGCGAAACTATTATAAAGTAGCCTGAAGCATTGGTTTTACATCTTGAATAGAATGCTGTAGAAGTGGGAAATTGTCGTCCCTTTTATTATATATAAAGAAACAATAAGAGCCCAATGTATCAATATAGGTTTTGGGACTGGTTTATTGAACTACAAGAGGAACAGTTGATTTTACAGAAAATGCTGCTCTTTTATAAGCAATAATATATATGGTCTTTTATCAAAATTTAAATCAACCCTTTTGTAAATGTCTTTAAATGATGGAATCTTTAACAAAATTATCTTAAGAAGTTTAAGTTGGTTGAAAAATCTTCAGGGTTAAACCTTTTGATTCAAGATAAGATTCTTATACTTTGCATTTATTTGGGGTTTTTTCATACTGTGATAGGAATTGTTTACATTGTATAACATGTACACATTGCTCTAAAATTCTTGAATTAAAGATTTGAAAGAAAACAAAATAATTATGCTCATTAGGTTGTTTCCATATAACAATGATGCAGGTCAGCAAATTATTGTACTTGCAACATCATGCAGGCCAGCGAAGTTAGAATTTGTATTCTGAATTTGTATTTGTGACATGGCTTTAAATGCCAATTTATAGGAATATGGTAAAATTTGTTTCGTGTGACTTATTTTGTGGTTTTTATACATGATCATCATATCTGACACGTTTTGGAGAGTCATGAAGAAAACGAACATCTTCATATTTGGAAAATGCATGTTTTATAATCCAAAATGTTCATTACTTTCATTCAGTAATGGTAATATGTGAACCGTGAAAAATTAATTTCATCATGAAAAAGACATTTAAATTTATATTTGGAAAATCGTGGGAACCCTGGTCTTAATAGATCACTTGAGCACATGAAGCTTATTTGTGTAATGTTTATGTGATTGTGCTGTGTAGGCAAGGGCACTGGTCAGTGGTCAGTGAAGACTACTATACACGTGAACACTAAGATGTGTCAGTATTATAAAATATATAGAATCCTACCAATGAAAATTCTTTAGAATTAGGGTTCTACAAATCATTTGCCCCTTCACAACCTAAATAATAGGTCTGGGCTACATGAATAAAAGTGGCTAACGTAATACCTGATCAAAGGATAACATATTTTGAATTCTATTAGCAATGATATACTTATAATACTGACTTGTAAAATTATTCTGTATTATTTCAAGAAATAGCTTGATTTCATAAAGGAGAACATTTGTCATCTCCTAACAAGGAGAAAGATACCTTTAATGTGGCCTATTGAAATGGCCTATTAAAAAATAAAAATAATAAAACAGTTTAGATGCAGGGAGTGTCTACACCAGTTGGTACATGGAAAATGTTATTTCATAATTTTTTTTTTATTTACACCATGTAAAAATTTTTAAACTAGCCAGGAGAAAAATAATTTTTGTGAAAGTGGACAAGTAATGATGATGATAAACTTTTGTAACTTTACTGAACGGTTCATACAAAAGACCACCTCTGTATTGCAGGATTTCTATCAGCGCTGCGGAAGATAAGCACACAGACCAGCATCATGACTAGTCCACAGAAGCTCCAGGAGGAAGCCATGTTGAATTGTGTTGACCCACATGTTGTACCAGAACCAGATGATCCGATTAGTCCAGTCACAACCTCCACACCAACCAGTCCTAAGAAGGCACAAGTCAAGCCAGCCAGCTCTGAACAGCCACTTGCCACTAAAATCGGTAGCAGTCCTGCAGTGAGTGCAGTTCAATCACCAGGTAAAAGATCTGCTACCCCATCAGTACCGTCCTCTGTGATGCCTAAGATGACATCCCAAGTTACAAAAGCAGCACCTGACCCTGTCATCAATGGTCTGCCTGTGCTCCATGTTGGTCCTGATGTGGATTCAAATGATTCGTCTATGCCAATTGAAATGCCTTCATTTGATGATCACACCTTTTCTACTCTGGTAGAGTGCCTCATATCAAGTAGCACACAGTCATCATCTTCAGCACCAGGTTCCTTTATGCAGATTGAGAATCAGGAATTGCCCACTTCTAAACTGCATGGGAATCAAATGATGAGATCCAGTTATCCATCGACATGTTATTCACAAGTGCTGATGGGGAGTCAGGTTTTCTCTGTTGCCTCTTGTACCACTCAGTTGTGTAATCCGTCTACAATTAACATTAGGGACTCCAAGCCTGAAAATGTCGGTACCACCACAGTAACAAATACTCAGTTCCACATGGCTGTTGATCAACCAGGCTCAGAAGAGTCAATCAATGAAATAGATTACCTTTTGTCAGAACTGTACACTAAACCAACTGTGATACCAAACACCGCCTGCCATCCTGAACACTCAGAATCAATGGAACTGGAAGAGATTTCTCTTGATGGAGTTACTCCGACAGTATTCACTACAGCACAGCCAACCATCATCTCTCATCACAATACTGGACATTTTGCACCACATAACGCGTATCCTGCTGGTTCAGGCTTTCTTAACACGCACACAGAGTATGAGAGGAAACCCTATGTCAGCCTGTTGATGCAGATTCTGGGTGATGATTCTGATTCTATGTCACCATGCCCTTTTTCAACACCCATTAGCAAATGCAAACTTACAAATTCATAGTATATGCTCCAATTTCTTTCTAAAATCCAGCAGTAGTAATGTAACATGAAAGTCTATTTACATAAGTTTTTTTAATGCGCAGTTTAATGTGCAAACTTGTGATACATATAATAGTAAAGAATACTTGTTTTTCATTTCAAGAAGAAATTTTATTTATTTTTAAAATCAGAATTTAGTGAAAGTTTGTACAGTCAGCAAATGAATTTCCTGGATTCGCTATGATTAAGAAAATAAAATAATAAAATGAGAAAATAGGTGTGATAATGTAATAGGAGAACTATTGTAAATCACAAAATAACGAGTAAGATATATTTGCAGAAATAATTTTGCCACATGGCTTTAATTGTTTGCTATATTAAGGATTAATTGTCAGTGATTTGTCAAAATATATTGATAAAATATTTTAATTTAAATAGTAGCCTTTTGGCTCAGTTGAATTTAATTTGTCAGCAAACATCAGCAACAGAGTACCCGTCTCGATGAAAAAACTTTAAATTCCTTTCATTACCCAAGGTCCATGGGCAGTATTTTATTGTAGACTCATTATTTAGTTCTTACAAAAATCTTTTATTGATTCAAAATGCTCACTTTCTCATGTAAAGGATTGAATGGAATAATGAATTAGCAAGAAATTGCTGTATTGGATATACCTGTGAAATTACTGTATTGGATATTCCTGTGAAATTACTGTATTGGATATACCTGTGAAAACTGAAAGGAATACACATTTAGGTCTTCAATTTAAGTAGATGATTATTAACCTATTAAAAATAAATAATGTATTATGCCTAAGCGACGTCTCCATTGTCATTTTTAATGAGCAAAGTTTTGAAAATGGTATAATTCTAGATTGAATAGTATAAATGAAGTTTGCCTTGCCAATACAAATCCCAAAGTGGCATTGGTTTTAAATTATAAAAAAAGATTATATCTCTTTCAGAGAAATTCTTAAAAATAAGAAAAGGCAGGAAAATGTTTTCGATTAAAATATTTGTTGTGGCTTGAAAACAAAAACCTTCAAAAAAACAACTTAAAATCCCCCACCTCACCCCACCCCAACGTGGCAATGATGAAATGTTCATGGAAAAAAGTTTGATAAAATGCATCATCATTCCAAAGCATTTTCTGGGAGTTGATTATGTCATAGATTTATGTCTTGTGTTCACAGCCTGTGCACTATTATATTTTTTTTACTGCCATTATATGCTTCTTGCCCATATCAAGTGTAATGTACAGTGCAGGAACATTTTCTTGTATTTATATACTTTGCTTATATTGGCAACATTTGATTTTAAAGGGGTAAGCAATGCTTGGAAATTCCCATTGTCTACTTCTAATTGTGAGTGTATTATGCAGTATTATGTATAGTATTGAATCAAGAAACTTAATGCACAAGTCAAAGTGCTGAATCCGTGTAGGACAAGTAGTCTACATTTTTTTTCTTCTTCGTGACAAGTCCCCTTATTTTGTATTAAATTATCTGTTCCTTGTATGTAGACTGTGCCATTTTATCTGGACAGCTATCAATAGTATTTATCAGTAATCATTACTAATCTGACAAGTAATGTACCGGTACTTGGACAAGGATAAGTCAATATGAATATTGCATTCATCGTGCTTCTTTTGTTTCTCTGCATAACACAAGTACTCATACTGGTACTGCATACATGCCAACCATTACGCTTTTTGTGTGATCATTGCGTTTTTTTCCCCCCACTAAATTATGCCTATTGCATAAATGTATTCAGATTACACGTTTTTCGTAAATCCCCCTACCAAATTTGTTGATAATTTGCTTTCTTTTTTTTTTTATGAACATCCCATTACTTCCACAGACATTACTGTATTAAAGAAACGGCTTCTTTGTAACATTGACATAAGAATATGTTTGTCCGTAGACTTGCATGTACTTTCCTAACAGTACTTGTAATATGTTCTATTCATAGCAGCTGCCATATTTCCAAGAAACAGCTTTCAAACTTTTGATCTCAGTTTCTATTTTTAACAGATTTATGGCTTAGTAAAGAGAGAACAGAATGGTTTTCTAACTTTTAATCTTTGTTTGCCGATTCTTTATTCTAATTCATACCTGGTACAGAACCAGTCTGGGGGCATTTAGTGCTTAAAGTCAAGTCAGATATATTCTAGTCAGTGAATGTGTTAGAGCAAAAATGTTTTTCAAGGACACTCTAATTGATAATGTACTTCATGTCATCTTATTTCGCAACTAAAAGACTGTAACTGGAAGATATAAATTTACAGAATATTGATTTTTTATGATTATAATGGTGACTAGGAGAGATTGTTCAGTATTGTTGACAAAAATAAAACAATTCAGATCCAGGCCCTGTAACCCAGCACTTAGTGCTCTACTGGTGTGCTAAACATTCATAGTCTAAGCTGGTACAAAGTGTTTTGAAATGCAGTATGAGAGTCTGTTGCATTTTAAAGCTCAAAGTGTTGTATGTTAAAACTTGAAGCAGTAATTGGTGTTAAAAGACCAGAGGGTACATAAATAATTTTGTTAATATGCTCCTTGAATTTTTTTATCATTTTAAATGTGGGTTGCTCTCTTTTTTGGGGGGTCAACTTTGATTGCACTTTTTCATCGCCAAGGGTCGGCATGTATGGTACTGTACAAAATCCAAAACTTGATGAGCATTATAAGAGTTTAGTGATGGTTAGTTTATTTGCATGTTTTCAGGATCTTGTAAAATTGCTTGCTAAAAATCAACTCAATGTTGGGATGTTTTAAATCATTTTCATGTGTAACTTGAAGTTCATCAGACACCTTAAAATCTGGTCCAAAAATAGCGTAGTCAATGCATTTGAGATGTACATAATGTTGAAATTCAAAC
This sequence comes from Unio delphinus, assembly GCA_029339505.1. Lineage (NCBI taxonomy): Eukaryota > Metazoa > Mollusca > Bivalvia > Unionida > Unionidae > Unio > Unio delphinus. Next base: position 406,742 of record JAQISU010000076.1, read on the forward strand.
TTGTTTTAACATTCTTGTCATGCAAGCAAATGCAAATATGTACAAACCTTGTTTTGTATGTAAATTTGAATTTTTGCTGTGTAAATTGATACCACCTTTATCAATGTTGTTAAACATTTCAACATGTCTTTCTTTGTAATATTGCTAATAAATATTTATACTTTTACAATCGTGATGGATGCAGTTATAAAGCACATGCATTTGCATTGGTTGCAGCAGTTTGATGTGCAAAAGAAAATGTGGATGAATAAACAGTCCTTGTTATGGGAGCTGAGGAATGATTCTGACTTTTAAGACTTATCATTTACTGACTCTCTCCATCTCTCTCACTGTCTTGTGTATAAAGTTGTGCATTGAGCAATTTTTATTAGAAATAATGGCCCTGAAACTTAGTTTTGCTGCAGATAATTGAAAATTAGGTCATGTTGAACAAATTGTTGTGAATGATGTATATAAATTATCAGATGGTATACACAACTCTTTTGAAAATCCATAAAAAGTTGATGAAATGAACAAGAGGTATAGTTACTTTTCTCTTGCGTTTTGACATTTCAATGTTCCTACTGAAGAACATAAAATTCACATGATGCACTGACAGATGATTTATTAGAAAGACTGGTTAACCCATGGTGACAGTAAGGCATCCACAAATAATTATATCCACATATTTACATATATTAAATCAAATATTTATGTACCGCTCTGGTGGCAGAGTGGTTAGAGTGTCTGCCGCAGAAGCGGAAAGTCGTGGGTTTGATCCCTGGCTGTGTCGTACCAAAGACTTTGGTACTAACAGCTGCCTTGCTTGGCGCTCAGCATTAAGATTTATAGTGTTAGGACTGGTCGGCCTGGTGTCAGGATAATGTGACTGCATAGGACATTATGCTACATGTCTGTGTCATGATGACCCAGTGCTAGACATCACTATAAACTACCTCACTACAGACATCGTAGCGATATGACTGAAACGTTAAGCTATACGATGAAAATCCTAATCAAACAAACAAACAAATCAAATATTTATGTTAATGTAATAATTAATCTCTTCAAATTTGTTCCTTGTAGATCGTGCATAAACATGAGCTACCAAACAGGTATAACTGTACCAATTGTACAACCCCAGGTAGGCAGAGCTTAAAGTGTAGGGAACCTTGCATTCAGAAATAAACAACACTAGCTGTGATCGGTGCATTATGTAAGAGTTGTACTTTGTTAGGCTAAAAAAAAGTGTTTAATTATGTTAATTCACATCTAAATCATATTTTGTATTTTTTTTTAATGTGGGACACCTGATTGAAACGGGGTCTGTTGTGACTAGATAACTCTTAGCCCTGTCTAGTTCCAGCAGAGTTATCTCTTAAATGCAATGGAGTACCTGGTTTTGTCTTTGTCAAATTGAAAATCTACGATTGTTCTCTGTGCCAGTGTGTAACATGCGTGCTAAAGTGGGATAGAAAGTATATTTATTTCACAAAACATTAGCATTGAGGTCTGTGGAAAAAAACAATTGGTACCGTGATAGCAGCATCCTATTTTTTTTAGATATTGCATGCAGAGCGAGATAATGTCCAATATACAAAGAGACAATCCATGAGAGCCACAGTTGTAGATGTGTAAGAATTGCCTCCCATGTGAATTTTTTTTTTTTTTTTTTTTTTTTTTCGTTTACCTTCAAATTTCGAATCTCGGATTTATTAGTAAACTCTATTGAAAATGTATTTTCTGTACTCATGAAGTTATTCAATAGTATTTTTTCCCCTCACGCAGGTGCAGTATAATAAAAACTAGGAAAGTAGGGCCGGATCAGATAAAATGTTTGGGTGGGGAAGTCCAAAATATCAAGTGGCACCAAAGTAAATGTCTATCTATTTACTCAAAGCGTGCCAAATACCCAATAAACTTGTGCAAGAATAAAACGATGGTAAAATGACAAGTGACTACTTTTGTATGTGTGTTTTAAGTACTTTTTTTTAAAAACCGGGGTGGGTCTAGAAACACCCTATCCGTCTCTGAAAAGATTTAACGATACCATGATATAGGTATTTGTCACAGTATACGGTATCCCTTTGGTATTTAAAATCACAGTATTAAGTTTCATTTGCCTTCCATTGATATTTTAAATTTAGTTCTTCCTAAACATACTTAGAACGTCAAAACGAAAGATTGTACAAAATGTGACTTACATAAACCCAGTATTTTATAGATGTTCTCATTTTCTTAACTTGTTTATCTCGACCTTAAAAAGTGTTTTCTGTTTAAAATCATTTCAATTATCGGATTTCCTCATTTAACGTTTAGAATCATGCCCTGTCGTGCAAGAAAGAAAGGGACATAAAATTAGAATTTGAACTGTGGAAAAAGCAGTTTTAACAGTCAATTGTATTTTTTGGAATGGTTGTCATTGTTTACCTGTACTTAAGTGCCCACATCCTTCAAACAAAATCACTGCTACTGGCAACGCCGAAGTATGAACTAACAACGTAGCGTGCATTATCACGTACAGTATAAGAAGTTCGACCGGTGTAAATGACCACAGTTATACACATTTTAATCCTCCCGTGTCATTTTTACATGAACACTACGTGATATTGCGGTTTCACAATGATGTTTGTTCACCCTCAGCAATTTTAGTATTCTTGGTGTGTTTTAGGTACACGGGCGGGGCCCCAAGTGGTTTAGTGGTCTAAAGCGCTTACTGTTACGGATCACTGCCATTTCATCTCTCGTCTGCATGGGTTCGAGTCTCAGGCTCGGCTAATGTTGGTATGTGGGAAAGCTTGCCGGTAGCTTCTCGTGGGTCGGTGGTTCTTTCCGGAGTTTTCCTGGGTTCTTCCTCCACCAATAATACTGGCCGCCATGTATAGCCAACCTATCTTGTGCTGAAAAATGGCGTTAAACCCTAAAACAACTAGGCGCACGAGCAGTCTAACAGGAGCCAGTGGGTCACATATGCAGATACTTTGCATTTTTTTGCAATTTTAAACGTCTCGTATCATTTTGGTACAATTTGAACTAAATACTTAAACTCCTTTAAGAAAATTCTGCAATTACAAATGGGAAGATGAATCTCCGATTTTCCTTTGCTGTCAATTTACTGGTGACTTACATTAAGTAAAGGTGACATGCATTAAATGTTTAAAATTATGCTGCAGATAACAGACAAAATGTGTGGCATTTTATTTCTGTCGAGTTTGCCTTTAAATATTTTATAAGAGCATGCAACTTTTTTTAATATAAAACAATTAGACTTTTCAATTTTATTTAATTCAAAAAAGAAAATTATTGCTTGTCTGCAATGTGGCAGATGTTTGGAAATAATGTGATAAACTTGACCATACTTGGTTCATCGAGTTTCGTACAGTAATATTGTTATACTGCAAAAATCTAGAGCAGGGGTCTAAATCTCAAACCACCCCACAAAAAAATCCACAAAAAAAATTAGTGTATTCGAACACAAAGTTGTATAAAATAAAAATGGGTATATAATTGCTGCCTGTATCTTGCCGTACGGCGGTGGTTTGGTACCGTGGTTTTCTACGAGTTCTTCCTCTACAAGTTATATCTGAAGAATTTCATGGTGTTTCACGTTAGGCACAAAATAGTGCAATAAAGTGAGTAAAGCAGAACAATTTACAACAATGTACTTTATATCTGCGAACAAGGTAGTAACTCACTGAATTAAAGTGACAGGAATTATGACACTGTAATGAATATTATGGTCGTCCAATATTAAATATTACAATTTTCACGTTTACACGTAGCATCTATTTACAAAAAGAAAGTGTAATGATGTTTACGTATTTATGATAGTGTCTTTGTCTTGTTGTTTGTTGTAGTGTTCTTTTTTTTTTTTTGGGTGGGGGTAATAAATGTAAGTTAATATTTGAACCACTTTTGTTATTGTTATAGGGCGGGGTCCTTCTTACGAGTCCGCCCCCTCCATCCATTTACTCTGTGTGTTTGTGTGAGATAGTGAGATTTGGATTTTTAACTTAACAATTCTTCAGTCATAGCACTATGATGTCTGCAGTGTGGCAGTTAAAGTTATGTCTAGCATCATGCCGCGTTCATATCCCACTCAGTCACATTATCCTGACACTAATCTCTTATGCTTAGCGCCTAGCGAGGCGGCCGTTCGTACCATTTTATAAGTCTTTGGTATGACTCAGCTGGGGTTCGAACCCGCGACTTCTCGTATTGGAAGCGGATGCTGTAGCCATTAGGCCACCCAAGCGGTCGCTATCCATTTACTACACCGTTATTTAATTTGTAACGAGTTCCTGCCACAAACTGCCACAATAGCGATATGAGTGAAATATTGTTAAAGCTACGTGATTAAAACAAATCTCATATCATGCCTCAACCATTTTAATTTAAAATAGCATTCTATAATCTTGGTATTTTAATTTTTTTTAAAAACCATTATAAAGTAGTTTGATATTTTAAATAAAATAACATCATTACATAGTCTTTTGGTATTTTAATTAAAGCAGCACTAATCTATAGTTTTTTTTTTATATTATTGACATTTTAATTTAAATAAAAATATTCCATTGTTTTGGTATTTTTTTTAAAAATGATATTGTTTTGTATTTTAATTTAAATACCATTGTCTTTAGTTTTGGCATTTTAATTTAATTAAAATCATTATAATATTTTGGTATATTAATTTTTGTGGATACAATCACTTTTCACATTAAAAATTATTATCTTCATTGAATCTTTAATCTTACTGATGCCTTTCAGATAATTGTTTTAAAAATTCTCCAGTACATTTAGTGTTTTCTGAAAGTCTTCGCAAACTGAAATGTTCGATGTCAAGATCACACTTACACCGACTATTTTCTAATGCAATGCGTTTTTTCTTCTTCTTCATGCCCCCCCCCCCCTTTCCATGCTACGCATACTAGCTTGTCCGTTGGTCAGTTGACAGTATCATTGTTTGACTTTAAGATTTATTTTAATTGTTTAACATTTAAGCACTGTTAATTCTCTAGGCTATAATCGATATATTTCCCACGTTCTGGTATATTGATTGTTTATAAATCTTCCAACATAGAGCGCCTGTTTTAGGAATTTCAATATTTTGCGAGATAACATGAGCGCGTCATTTTCATTTTATTTGGGCTCCTTGCATGCTTCCAGCTAAGTTAGCTGGTAACCTTTCAGGTATTCCCTCCCCCATTGTGCCCGAATTTTGTGTATATTTAGCTCCCAGAAGTATATGGTGTTGTTTCTTCGTTACAAAATACAGAATTTGGATTTAAAAATGTATTTAAATAGATATTTAAAATATGGGATTCAGTTTTTCCTAGCATTTTTGTTGGTACTTGTCGAGTACCAGAAATGGTTCCTCAGCGTTCCCAAAAGAGATTATGGAGGTCGTACTTCCTGCTTATACTGGTATTGTGACGCTAATAAGTTGTACGAGTGTTTCTATGCAAGCCACGAAAGGTAGGTAACTCCATGACAACTGCAATACTTTAGTGTGAATTGGGAAGATAATAATAAAAAAAAAAATCATTGTAGTCTGGATCGGCCATTTACTTTCGAAGGATCAAAACACATAGATCACCATTAAAAAAACATCCCGAAACAATCAAAACCCATTTATATTGAATTAGTAATGCGTTGAGATTGTATACATTTTAACTAAACACATTCTCTGTAAGCAACAAGTCAACTGCGGGCAATTACAAACATGAATTCGTTTAGCCATTCAACGAGTTAGTGGACAGGTTTATTAAAGACGCTAATAATATTAATTCTTGCTCGTTTGTGTGTGGTTTAAATAAATGCCGTTCTAGAATTGGGGGAGTGGATGCGTCAAGCTTACGTAAGCAGACGTGTGTAAAAAAAAGTACGCATGTGTATGGGGAGGGGAGAGAGGTCAAACTTTGCCAGATTTTTGCGTACGTACTAAATGGTTGGCCTCACATGAGGATTCGTAATACTGCGTACTTTGCCATCCTTTCGCAATAAATGCTCTAAGTGTTTGAAGAAATCACAGCTGCTCATTCAAAATATCGTATCCACTCAGCCAAGAAATTGGAGCATCTCAACCATGGAGACTAGCTGAGGTGAATAGTTACTAATTTAATATCTTTGGTGCGCATCATCAAATTTGCTAAACATTAAGCATTGTAAAATTAGGTTAATTCGGTTTGTCTTGATTGTGACACGGCATCTCTAGCTGTTTAATGTATAGGCGGTCGGTGTAAAGTTATTTGCACTAGGACATAACAAACTAGCCTAGCCGGGATCATCTAATGGTAGGACTTTAACCCATACCGTTTTGGTCGCGCTTCCGGCACGTGAACAATCATCTGCATAAAGTCGCTTCCAGCCGGACGCTGCCAGCATAAAAAAATACGGCCGAGTCAAGACAGTGTGATGTCTCTAATCATCCCAAATGCAAAACTATGTATAAAAAAACGTAGTTCATTAAATCCCAATGCAATCCAAAAGTTATGATGTGACTAAGTAGTTTGACGTTGTCGCTCACTATTAAAGCTACGAACAAATCAAACAGGATTATACGAATATAATCGCAAAGGAAAATATATTAAAGGTCATTTAATCTTTTTCTTTCAATAAATCACAATCGGCATTATTTATTTGAAGAACATTTGAATCTTGTTCCGTTTTTATTGTCATACATATTTTTTTAAACAAATCTCTTTAATACTATGCTGGCTACCTGGTATTTTCTAACTGATTAAGGATATTCACGTCGAATGAAAACTATTTATTCCATTTCTTTGCTGAACATTTTGGAGTAGTCTAAAATAATCATATACGATGTAGTTTTAAAAAAAATCATATACGGTGTAATCTAAAATAATCATATACGGTGTGGTCTAAAATAAACATATACGCTATGGTCTAAAATAATCATATACGCGATGGTCTAAAATAAAAAAATACGGTGTGGTCTAAAATAAACATATACGCTATGGTCTAAAATAATCATATACGGTGTGGTCTAAAAAAACATACGCTATGGCCTAAAATAATCATATACGCTATGGTCTAAAATAATCATAATACGGTGTGATCTAAAAGACATATACGCGATGGTCTAAATTAATCAAATACCTGATGGTCTAAAATAATCGTATACGCTATGGTCTAAAATAATCATATACGCTATAGTCTAAAATAAACATACGCTATGGTCTAAGAAAACATATACGCTATGGTCTAAAATAATGATATACGGTGCAGCTTAACATAATCATTTACGGTGTGGTCTAAAAATACATATACATTGTGGTTTAAAATGATCATATCTGGAATGGTCTAAAATAATCATATACGCTATGGTCTAACATAATCATTTACGGTGTGGTCCAAAATAATCATATACATTGTGGTTTAAAATGATCATATACGGCGTGGTCTAAAATAATCATATACGGTGTGGTCTAAAGTAATCATAATACGGCGTAATCTAAAATAATCATACACGCTATGGTATAACATAATCATTTACGGTGTGGTCTAAAATAATCATATACGCTATGGTCTAAAATAAACATATACGCTATGGTCTACCATAATCATTTAAGGTGTGGTATAAAATGATCATATACGGTGTGATCTAAAATAATCATATACGGTGTGGTCTAAAGTAATCATATACGGTGTGATAAATATAAACATGTATGCTATGGTCTAAAATCATATTCGGTGTGGTCTAAAATAATCATGTACATTGTGGTTTACAATGGTCATATACGGTGTAATCTAAAATAAACATATACGCTATGGTCTAACATAATCATTTACGGTGTGGTCTAAAATAATCACATACGCTATGGTCTAAAATAAACATATACGCTATGGTCTAAAATAATCATATACGGTGTGGCCTAAAATAATCATATACGGTGTAATCTAAAATAATCATATACGGTGTGGTCTAAAATAAATGTAATCATATTCGGTGTGGTCTAAAATAATCATATAGATTGTGGTTTAAAATTATATACGGTGTGGTCTAAAATAATCATATATGGTGCAGTCTAAAAAAATAATTTACTATGTCTAAATAATCATATACGGACATATAAGGTGTAGTCTAAAATAATCACATACTATGTGGTCCAAAATAAATTGAGACTGGTATTATTAATAATAAATATCATATGCAGCAAAACAAGAAGGAAAATAGACCAAGAAACAACGATAAACATTTTTTAATCTACGAAATAGTATTTATACTATCATTTTGATAGTTTGGCCGATTTAATCCACAAAGTTTTGATCGTATCATGGAAATCGGAGTATATTATTACACTGGAGGAGAATATGGAATGACCCGCTATTTTGAACATTATATGAAAAATATATCATATAATGGATCAAGTATACGTAAAATATTCAGAAACTACGAAAAGAGAAAAAGCATAGAAACACGATAATTTCATGTAGTCTCATCGAGGTACATGTCTCATCACGATACATGTCTTACCGTTGTACATTATTAGGGCCCTATGTGATGATTGCAAATAGGCTTATAACACTAGTGTACACTTCCGGACAACATATTCTGCACAACGTCAAAATGCTATAATAACACACACCTTTCTTGCAAATATTAGTGTAATATATACTTAATTATTAGAGGATATATTTTTTTCCTACGTTAATATTGGATTTATTTAATCGTGTGGTACCAAAATCAAGGTATTAATAAGAGTGGCGAGTCTCTATATTTCACACTTATATACACAATAAAGAAACTTAATGGCGAAATATTTTTTCCAGTCATATATTTTAACGTGTGAAAAATATACATTTATATTTTCACATGTGAAAATAAAAGATTTCCCATCCTGCCCTGCTACGCTTGTTTGTGTGTACCTATACAATTTGTACTTGCAACAATAACAACAACAATACAATTCGAGTACTTCGTGAGCTAGAGCAAACAAATGAAATTCGCCATACTTTTCAGACATGAAAATTAATCTTTGATAATAAAATTTGACTGAACTTGAAGTGACGTTCCTTAACTCTTTGATAACAACCAAAACCACTCGTTGTGACGCACTGCTGCATTGGAGATGCATTGTTTACCGATAGGATCAAATAGTTTACAAAATCACACAAATCTAATTTACTATGGTATGTAATTCTTAATCCAATCCTCCCGCTTTCTTGCGTCACGTATATTTGTATGATTAGGCTATGAACGTGAATTTACTAAAAGAGGGTTGGGATACGTGTTGTGCTGAAGATCGGCCTGCAGTGTAAGACATCGACCCTGATAGTTATGTTGGGGGAGGAGGCGAGTTCTTACTGCCTAAATGACGATGCTGTTTAGCGTGTTCTGATGTCGACTAACATCGTAACGAGAATTCAAATTTTCAGGAATATCTCACACACTTGGCAGCCCATATCAACACTTTTCTACAAATTAAAGTCATGATTTTTCAGTTTGACTTTTCTTATTCTGATGTCTTTTTTTTTTCTTCTAATAAATTCAAATTCTCATTTCAGCAAATGAACCTATTGTCAAGATCTGTTGGCGTATATTTCAGTTGCCTGAAATGCAATGGAAGCCGGGAATGTCGAAATCGGATGAAGTTGATGTCTGTTTCTTTAACGAAAGGAATAAAACTATATTATATTGAAGAAACTGTTTAGATATAAAATATTTAATGATAATTTGACTACATTAAAAAATAGATTTAATGATAATTGGACTACATTATAAAATAGATTTAATGATAATTGGACTACATTATAAAATAGATTTAATGATAATTGGACTACATTATAAAATAGATTTAATGATAATTGGACTACATTATAAAATAGATTTAATGATAATTGGACTACATTATAAAATAGATTTAATGATAATTGGACTACATTATAAAATAGATTTAATGCTAATTGGACTACATTATAAAATAGATTTAATGCTAATTGGACTACATTATAAAATAGATTTAATGATAATTGGACTACATTATAAAATAGATTTATTGATAATTGGACAACATTATAAAATAGATTTAATGCTAATTGGACTACATTATAAAATAGATTTAATGCTAATTGGACTACATTAAAAAATATATTTAACGTTGCGGTCATACTAGGTTTTCACATACTAAATCGTGTACTTTGGTAAACTTTGTCATGGCATATTATAAATTAAATAAACTATTTACGAATTACGGGTTTCTTTCCATTCTTGCAATTTGAAAACTCCATCTGAGAATCTAACGTTGCAAACAAGTCCTTCAGTCACAGATTTGCGTGAGACTGAACTCCTGTTCTCACTTCAAACACGTTAATCCATTATAACTTCTCTCAGAACAAATTTTAAAATTTGGGGAGGTGGATTATTGCAAAGCATGCATTCTTAAATACCGGTCAAATTTCACTGAGACTTACTGACACCATAAATGTATTTCTTAAACTATTTACTGGGACGGTTTATAGCCCATGTCACCATTGCCAAATAACGCCACAGAATCGCGCACACCAGAACATCTGCAATTATCCTGTTCTTGTCTAATATTTTAAGTTACTAATCCGGGTGCAAAATCAGAGGGTAATGGCTTTGAACAAAAAAAAATCTTTAAGCTTTGAATTCATGATGATTAAACATATTTATTGAAGTCTGATATTAAAACACACATAAATACAGAAACAAGTTGGTATTAAAGTTCCCAATATAATACATGGTATACATTACTTATACAATGCAAATAAACGCAATAGAAAACATATTTTGGCCTGTTCGTATGTCAAAGGTCAGCGCTTAAACGAGTGAAGTTGGATCGACATGATCCTAAGCACTTAATTATATTACAAAGCTCTTTCAATATATATATATATATATATATATATATATATATATATATATATATATATATATATATATATATATATATATATATATATATATATATATATATATATATACATATATATATATACACACACACACACACACACACACACACACACACACACACACGTTTTAGTATGTTTCATAACACTACAAAACGACTGAGATTGTAGTACAATGGAGTGGGTACATACTTAATTATATCAATACAGTTAGTCAGTGTATGGTATTACTCGGCGAGGGTCGATTAGTAATACATCCCAAAAATGGGATTTAAAATATGAGTAACATTTTATTCAATCATCCCATTCAACGGCAGATTATCTAATTAAAGTTTACTGACATTCCAAAACTAAAAGAATATTCAGCCTTTTACATTGTTTTATATATTGTAACATTTGTTATGTAAAATTATTATATTCATTCAAATCGACCACCCACACCGAATACGATGGTTTCATCCTGGGAACAATTTGGAATGTAGTATATGTCCCATACAAAATCAGTGATCAAAAACAAGTCATTGTCTTCCATCGTCTGAGTAACATTTTTACAGGAATGTTGACACGTATACTTTGGAATCAGTATTAGCTTCATATTACCTTTGATCATCATCACCATGGTTACAGAAGAGTATAGCTGTATACGTTTAGGGACAGTACCGTCAAAATCAGAGCAAAGCATCACCCAGTTGGAGCCGTCAAGTTGCAGCATCGCCGGCAAAGATGGAGGACGCGAGTAAAACAATCGGAATTCCTTTGCAGCAAGCGTATCACAGTTCTCCCAGTGAGCGTAGAACTTGCTAGAAAATTGTTCTGATTTTATCATATTCATTAAAGAGTACTGCTCTTTGGACCTACCTCTTAAGTTGCTTGAGAAACCGCATGCATGGTAGAGACTGTGTCTGTCATCCATCATAACTTCTCTGGCAAATTCTCGAACACTAGAGATGTTTTTCCTGAGAACATTAAGCGAACCATTGGAAATTATCAGCGGTAGTTCATGCGTCAGATAAGAACCAACTTGTATCTTTTCAGAGATGGTCAGGCGTTGAATCGAAGAGTAATCTTCGCACATTTCACAATCTTGAACGGATAGTGAAAACGTGGTGTATTTCGGATTATCCACCAGACACCTGCTGTCATAATACGAAGGCCAATTCCAGTAAGGCAGAGCAGAAATCAGTAGGTGCCTTATTAACCAATTCTCATAGCCACACGACATTCCATATTTGATGAGTACAACAGTTAGCAAAATTAGAAAAGCAATCAATGCAACGATTTTACCTCTTAATTTCCAACGATGCAAGCAAATATCATTGGTAAAATTCTTTAAGTATCCACGAATTTCTGACTCCTCATAGCCTTTTGCATTGCAAAGCTTCAGACAGTTTTGCAATTCCTTGTTGAATTCTGTAACACGGGTAAGTAAATTCTTTTTCCCATATTGTTGTCCCCTTAATTTCCCGGATGGATTCATCTTCTCAGTCAAGACTTTGATTCTTTAATGTTCTTTCTTCCTTTCCAAAAAAAGCTACAATTTTATCTAAAACTGCACGTCAGGAATAAGCAACTCAACTAAACTGACAACGTGAATACCAAAATCGTCTTTGAATTATTGTTCCTCCAACTTTACATCATGTCATCAGTTTGTATATGGAATTTCATATTCAGCTCTGCCAAATGCCCGATAAAATGCATTGACAGACCGTAATACAATTGTTCGGCTCGGTAATAGGAATTACTAGTTCGGTTTAGTTGATTGACATATTCATTTAAATAGGCATTCGACCGAGAAAGTGAATACAAATGTTATAAACTATTTATTAAACTTGAAAGGTAATTGAATTGTTGCCATAACGTATGTCATCAACAAGTTTGATACAACTGTACAAAGTATGTGATCGATTATTTTGGTTTTGTTGACTAAATCTCGCGAGTCTCAACAAAGTCTCGTAGAAGAGGATCTAAGAACGCGTTAAATAATGCAGATGCCATATATATATATATATATATATATATATATATATATATATATATATATATATATATATATATATATATATATATATGGGGTACACGCAGATTTTGATAAGCATAATTACAAGAACCCCCTCTTCATTCATAAAACTTAAAAACATACAATTGATATGTTGTGAAACACGATGTATTGCGGTAATCAGTATTGTGTGAGTGTCAATTTATCTATGCTATGTTTATATAGATTAAATGTTGCTTGCATGGGTTTCTTATTACTAAGAACACTTGTTTGTCAATAATAGGTTACTTTTTGCAAAGGAAAAACAGCTGAATGTAATTGACAGGCTTAGGCTACTCCGAGGCTAAATTTGGCGATATATTCTAAGATATGACTACTCCGAGGCTAAATTTGGCGATATATTCTAAGATATGGCTACTCCGAGGCAAAAAAAGCTATTTTTGCATTCAAAGACGACAGAAGATCATCTTATTCACAACGGGTTGTATGCTTAGATATGAATGCGTATATCCTAAGTCTCAGAGAGAGAGAGAGAGAGAGAGAGAGAGAGAGAGAGAGAGAGACTTTACATTTAATGTAATGTACATTTGAAGGACCTTGTTAACTATACAAGGAGAAAGGTTGGGGTCAGTTCAAACTATTGAGGTCATACGCTCTCGAGTGAGTTCACACTGTTGAAGTTTTACGTTAGGGAGTGGGTTGAAACTATTGAGTTTTTATATTCTGGATTGAGTTCAAACTGTTGAGGTCTTACGCTCTGGCGTGAGTTCAAGCTATTGAGGTATCTGATTCTGGAGTTAGTTCAGTTGGGGAAACAATACGCGATAAGAAAGTCACACAAGAATAAGTAAATATGTTGATATGGGTCATGATTTTGGAGATTCATAAGTGAATTTTGCAGGTTATTGTGTTGTAAATAAACAAGGCTCATTAGACCATTCTAGAAGGTTATTTCCCATTAGGTAATGGTTGTCTTTAGAAACTGCTGATTGTGACCTGAGGTCAAAAAGAGAACTATATTACCTTGTGACTGTGCGGATTTTACCAGTCGTGCTTTAACATTTAACCCTTTACTTTGCATTTTATTGTGACCACTTTTAGCTGAATTGTTTTCTCTTCAAATTATTGAATTGAAGTGATTATTTTCTCTGGAAATATAAAAGTGCTCTGATTAAGTTCTTGAATAAAGACATTAATTTGAATTTATACTGAATTCAAACCTAGAATAGAAATGTATGTGATTCAACAAAGAATCTGTTGACACATCAGCACTCCGTAGGCATTAATATACTCGTTATCGTTTTAAATTTTTGATCTTTTTGGTACTGAGTTTTATTCAGGACTTATTTTCATTAGGACAGGTGTCTATACATTTTGGACTATCTTGGGGTTAAATTAGAATTACCGTTAGTTATTTTTCTTATTTTTACTTTGTATTATAAGGAAATAAATAATTTGTTAAATTTTACAAAGCTTGTTGTCTTTCACCCTTTCCTTTTGCTTATTTTAAGAGCACACACACGTTAGCTAAAGCGTTTATTCCAGGTCGGACTGTAACTGTGAGAACAATACATAAATGGTGGTGAGAGAGTACAGAAAGTCGAACATGCAGGAAAGCGACTGCATGCATAGAGAAGTTATATGTATATGAAATAATCCATACCACTGGACAAAATTAAAAATTGCTAAATGTTATAACAAACTTGAGAGACAAACGGAAACGTATTCACCAGTGTGTAAAAGCGAGTATCAAGACAATTCAGACACTTGTGCGTACAAATGTTGATGGTTTTGTTGGCTTGTATGCCACTAAAGAAACTAACTACTTAAAGTCGTTTTCACACATATAGAAAATTCTGAAACTAATACCAGATATACAACCTAGCACACACTGATATGGCTGATATTGTAATCACTGAACAAGAAATTTTGATGTAATTCATGTATTATCAAAACACACCAGATGCTCAAAGAAACCGCCATATCCGTATTTAGGTTTTATGTGCTTTCAAAATATCTTTAGACACAAAACATATTCGACATATTAGTACAAAAGGTGTAGAGCACGTGATTCTTCATTACTACGGTGTGTCGAGAAATGTTCGAAATATTGTATTTAAACATTTGTACACAAAGACTACACAAAGACTATTATTTTCTAAAAAGCGCAATCAGGATTTCTTCCCAAAAGCTAAACAGTTTTCCAGATTATGGACTTATGTACTTCCCTCGATAAAAACGAAGACCTTTCTGGTCGTCTGTGATATTTTTAAATCACCTGGCAATGTATGGCACAAAGGACTAATATATTAATTAATGAGTTACGGAATGAGTTACGGAATCAATATCACTTTTGTTGATTTGTTCACAGCATATACATTCAAATCTACCACTCAGTGCGTTACGTTGCGGGCCTTCTATTATTTATTGTTTACATCCATAAATACTCTCTTAAAAGGATTGCTTGATTTGTCCGGGAATGAAAATTCGCTCGTATTTACTATAATTAAAATTGATACAAAAAAAAACCCACGTGATTTATCTAAAGTGTTCAGTAACTATAGTTTCTGTTTTGTATAACCTTTCTCCTTGAATAGTTAACAAGGTCCTTCAAATGTACATTACTTGGACCTGCTAAATGCAAAGTCTCTCTCTCTCTCTCTCTCTCTCTCTCTCTCTCTCTCTCTCTCTCTCTCTCTCTCTCCATATTTTTTATTTCAGTGGTATCATTTAATAATACTCGTTTGCCGCTATTCTTGGATAATCTACTATTTTACGGGTATGTCGAATTATAAGTTTTATGAACATGTCGCCTAATCCAAATGTAAGAATTATGGAGAAATGTTGTTTGAACAGAACTACAAAAGTATTTTATTCTAAACGATCTTGGATCCCAAAACAAGTTGGCTGTTTGCGGTTGTGCTATTTATTACGTGATTTAAGCACGTTTTAAACCTGTGAAGACTATTTTGGAACAGTTTACATTTATAGCCCAAGTGCTATCAATTCTTATCTGGAAGTCACTATTCTAAACTATGCTTTATCTCAGAATAAGGCTGTAAAGTTTCATGTTTAGTCGTGGTTTGCTTCCCATAGTACCGCATACTCCTTGCAGTTCATGGCTTGCATCCTCAATGTTATTAACCTAAATATGGACAATTAGTCGTTATTGTGACGGAAACGAATCTTCAAAGCATATGTTCTTTCTTCGGTTCGATAAATGCGAATTGTTTTTCTTTAAAATTTCATAAGCAAATAATAGTGTAACTCGTTACACCGTACCCTTGAACGAGAAACGCAAAGGTCAAGTCACATGCGACTTGCAGGAAGACACTGTTACTTAAACTGTACACTGGAACAAGAAACTTCGTCAAGGATGCGCCATATATTCAGCTGTAAGTTTGCATCATTTTATCTTTTTAATCCTGTTACACTATCAACCCGCAACTAAATACACTCCCTGTCTGATATATATTTCTACACACCAGTGCATTCTCGTATTAGAATGTATCCTGTAACAAAAATTATATCAGGGGAAGTAAGAACCTTTTAATAGATGATTGCCGGCAATACGTTTTTTGTGCTCTGCACGACATTTGACATTATATGCATATAATTGATTGTAATTGATTTTGAACAAACACATATTTATACGACTGCAAAATATTTACTTGGTGGGAAATTAGAGAATGTGGGCTTTTAATATCCAATTTTCACATCTAATCTATCCAGATTACATCATTTGTTAGTCAACCTGAGTTGTCTATATCAAAGATACAGAAAAGTTTATGACTATGACGATAATTGTCCTTTTAACTAATACTGAAGAAAACGCAAGACATTTTCATTAAAAACTGCAGCAAAGAAAGCATTGGGTGTATCAGATACCAAAGCGAATATAACATTATTTTTTCCCCAAAGCTTATGTCAATTTAGTTGACCATTAAATGTAAAACATATTATGCCTTATTACTTTAAATTGATACTCCATTTGATGGTTAGGTGTGTATAACGTTTACCGTGCTTCTAGGTAAATCGACGTTTGCTTGTTTCAGTTATGTCATACTAATCAGGAACTATGAAGAATAAAAGCAAGAGTTGAAAATTAAGACGATGTCGAAGACGACTATGCATTGAAACGAACACATAAAGCGACATAAACCTCTTTGTATATTTGTTTTGTTTCGTATTGGTTGCAAAACTAATTCTCTTTAAGAATTTAATATATTTTTCCTTACAGTCACGGTGGTTATTCTTATTATCAACCTCTTCGGTCATTCCAATGCTGCAGTTAGTACATTACAGGAGTGTCTTACCGTTATACACCAATCTTGTGGCAGAAACACCACACTGTACTCAGCAAACACTACCGTATGTGCCAGCAATGGTCACAAATATGCAAACATGTAAGTTTACTCAACCCTTATGAATTTGGTACACAAAAAGTCATTTAATGCAGCTTGATACAGGTAAGTACTTTTCAGCAAAGAGATACGACTCTGGTTGCCAAATCTTTATCATCCGAGTGTTTTGGAGATTTAGTATATCTCTGTCATTTTGATTCGAAGCGCAACTGCAGTTCTATGGAAATCTTATCTGTATTGCTGGCTGCCTCGTAGATGACCATTACCATAATGTGTGTGTGTGTGTGTGTGTGTGTGTGTGTGTGTGTGTGTGTGCTGGCTGCCTCGTAGATGACCATTACCATAATGTGTGTTTGTGTGTGTGTGTGTGTGTGTGTGTGTGTGTGTGTGTGTTGGATAATTAGAAGTTTTGTGGATTATACATACGTTCAGTTTGTTATGGCTTCTCAGCTTTAACTAATCGATTCAAAAAGGTTTAAACTCTCAGCTTCTTTTTACTGGTGATGTCTACTTGCATGTTCAAAATGATTGTAAAATCTTTAGTGAGTGTTTACATTATATTGCGCGGCATCATACATTTTAGATATAATTGATTTACAGAAGTCTCCAGTTTAAGAAAATTTACAAGACGTCCGTTACAAGCTTCCTTTTCGAAGGACAAAAAAAAAACAACGTTTCTTGTCATTTATTTACCACAAATGATCCAATCCTCATTTGCATCATTAAATGTGCTGTTTTACAAACTCATCACAGATGTTACCAACTAACAGCAACCTTTAAATAATTGTTTTTACTTTTGTTGTTGTAGTATCAATTTTACTCTGCAGGTGTGCATACAGAGAAGCCGTATGCCATGAACGATACAGGACAAACGGAACAGGGCATATAGTTATTTCAATTACTGGTTTCGGAGAACCCTGCGTTAAAACAACTTATCTGCCACCAAGAACACCAGCCCCAACAACACCAGTTCCCAATTCCCTTTTGGAAAGCGCATTGTTTACGACGGCCACTAGCACCATTGATTCTCTTCTGCAATCTTCCAAAAACGACGGGGTGAGTCCAGAGGAAGCCAAGAAAATATTTATCCTACAAGACCATACGCACAAGTCCTACATCCGTAATCCTCATTGTTGGGCTGCGTCTCTTGACCTAACCCCCATATCTCCATGGAACAGTAACGGGCATAACACGAAGGCTGGCGTTCTAGTATCGCCACGACATCTGATTTGGGCAAAACATTATGGAATGCCTGTGAACACAACCGTACGCTTCATTGACCATAGCAACAATGTAGTAGAGAGAACAATTGTAAACGAGGCGGCCGTTAACAGTGGCAACAATAGCTTCCTCAGCGGATATGATATTGTGGTCGGGGTATTGGATAGTGATGTTCCATCAACCATTAGCTTCGCAAAAGTTCTGCCAGCCAACATGTCAGCCTCAAGACCGTCCAGTGTGCCAAATGTTCCCGTTCTAAATACGGACTTCGAGGAGAAGGCATTAGTAGCCGATTGGGGTCAAACATTTTTTTCTCCCTTGACAATGGTTTACTTAACGACACCGTCTGCAACGTCATTGAGATATCCGATGTACGAGCCAAAGATAGTTGGCGATAGCGGTAACCCTGTTTTCATGGTTGAGAAAAAAGAATTGGTTTTATTGTTCGTATTTACTTACGGTGGCGCTGGTGCAGGTTCGTCCATCGTGTATCATCACGAAGAAATCAATAACATTATGCTGCGGTTGGGAGGCGGATACAAGCTCACAGATTTAAACATGGCACCCTTCATGCATGGTGGGGATTACGTGCCTGAAATTGTTGGCTGATTGGTCGATGTCAATTAATTTCCCTGAATTAGGTTGGAAGCTCCACCAGAAAACACGATCCGATCAGTTCATTATTTTACATTTTAGTATACCTAGCATGAATGTTTTTTTTTTTTAAAGTAATATCTTGTAGGGATTAGGTATGTTTGTATAAATGTAGAGGGCAAATATATAAAAGATTTTAAATGTGAAATATGAATATATTTTCTTTTCATACAAATATTTTAAAAACGAAATACACTTCAGTGCATTACAGTCTTTTAAAACAACTTGAAAATGTCTTTCTGAGCAAAGGAATTGCATACGCACGCAACTTTCGGTCAATAAGAAAGAAAGAAATAAAAGACTGAATATATATATATATATATATATATATATATATATATACATATATATATATATATATATATATATATATATATATATATATAATCATGAGCTACGATATAAGGGATCATCCATAATATACGTCCGCAAAGATAGGGAGAGGGGGTTGTTCAAATGCGGACAAGGGGAAAGGGGGTGTAATGGACCTTTCGGACGTCCACAAGTTAGTCTGTTATAATATTCTGTGTTGAACAGCTGCTTTAGGCCTACTGCGTGTATTCCAGTATGTTTTGCGAACGTCCTTTATGGGGGATCATTACGTATAAATTATTTGTTAATTTTAATTTGTACGATTTGTACCACAGACTATATATGAATAGGTTGGCATTAATACATAGGTCTGGCTCCCAGTGCTTGAGGTTGATTATATGACCCACTATCAGCCCTGCGGACCTAAGCGATCATTCAAATCGAGACCAGATTTACCACGGCCTGTATAACGCACTCAACTCAGACCATGTATCAGTGTATACTGTTAGATGGGGACGTCGGCAGCAAAGGAGGGTGGTAAGCCAAATGCGGACAAAAGCGGACAAGGGGAGGGGGTAAGGAAACATGTATTATCTGCGGACATCCTTTATGGACAACCCCATAGACATTTTTTCAATGAAAGGTAGAAAATTGTCAAATGACCGCGTCGGTGAGAAGGCATCCAATCTACATTTATAAGTGTGTAATCGGTGAATCCATCTGAAAGTATGCATTATGTGTGCCAATCTGTGAGTGAGCAATCTGCGAATCCATCTATAAGTGTGCAATCAGTGCATTCATCTGTAAGTGAGCAATCTGTGAATCCATCTGTAAGTTTGCAATCAGTGCATCCATCTGTTAGTATGCAATCTGTGCATTCATCTGTAAGTGAGCAATCTGTTAATCCATCTGTAAGTAGGCAATCTGTGCATTCGTTTGTAAGTGTGCAATCTGTTCATTCATCTGTAAGTATGCAATCTTTGGATCCATCTCTACGTGTGCAATCTATTGAAACAGTTGTAAGTATTGAATCTGTGGATCCATCTGTGAGTGCGCAATCTGCAAATCCGTCTGTAAATATGGAGTTGGAGAATCCATCCGTAAGTGTGCAATCTCTGAATATTGTCCTGGGACTAATAGTATCCACATACTTGATATCATTACCTACTTTAAAAGTCAGTAATCGTATTCCATATTACAAAAAAAAAAGCGCGCTTGTTCTTTATGTGGCATGTCTTCAGTGAATCATCTTGACATAACATATATTCTAAAGCAAGATTCATAATTTTGAGAAATTAAACAGTTCACTATATTCAAAGGTCCATTTTTTGTAACTTTTAATACAAATATAAAAAGTAGATTTATATATATACATAGAGACAGACATACAACTATACATGATAAAATACATTGATTGATATCATTTTGTTATCTATAGATATTCATGTGATTTGAATAATCCGTGGTAAAATAAAAAAATCCAATATTCTTAATATTAACGAATTAGCAAATAAAATGGATGAATCCGCCATGTATAACAACTCATAGTATTAATTAATATTCTTGTCGCTTAGCTGATATTGAACTCTATATCTATATTTTGCAATGAGGTCAGGGACGAGTTGTACAATATTTGTCTTCCACTGAAATGCAGTGAAGAAAGTTGCCAATCTACATCATGCTATCACACAGGGAAATATGTAAAACAATTAATTCTTTTCTTGTCAAGGTCATATACCAGGACAAAAGGTCAAATTGTAATCCTAATAGAAAACAAAACAAATTTGTCACCATACTACTGGGGTCTATAAATAAAACCTTTCCACACATTCAAACGCCATACCAATGAATGGGAAGCCAAGTACATCTCGACATCTAAAAAATATATTAAGGTTTCTATAAATACAAAAATGGAGGGCTGAGCGTGGGGCTCTGAACCCGACCCTGTAAAACCCAACTTGTTACCAAAAAAGTCAACACAAGAAAAACCAGAAACTGAAAGCGTGAGTGAGGATGGGTCTTCTTTTGGAAAGCCATAAAGCAGACCACCCTTCTATCAAACAGGAGAATTAACATCGCAACATGGAACGTGAGGACAATGTACGAGGCAAGAAAAACAGCACAGGTAACAGCAGAAAGGAAGACTAACAATTTATCAATACTGGGCATTAGCGAGACGAGATGGATTCAATCAAAAGACTGATGACAGGTGAGATGCGACTGTATTCAGGACACTAGGAAGATAACGCGCCTCATACACAGGGGGCGGGGATCATTCTGTTAATGTAAGCATATAATGCACTGATAGAATGGGAACCACACGGGCCCAGAACGTTTAGGACCAAAAAGGAGAAAATAAAGATGAACGTCATACAGTGCTATGCTCAAACAAATGACGGTCAAGAAAAATATAAGGACCAGTTTTTTTTACAACAGAATACAGAACATAGTAGAGAACTTCCCAGACAAAGACATCAGCATCCTCATGGGTGACTTCAATGCCAAGGCTGGGTCAGACAATACAGAGTACGAATGGGTTATGGGAATCAACGGTTTGGGCGAGATGAACGAAACTAAAGAGAGATTCGCAGACCTGTGTGCACTGAATAACTTGTTCATCAGGGGGGTAACATTTTTCCCCATAAGAAAATTGACAAGAACACATGGGTATCACCAGACCATGTAACAGAAAATCAGATTCCCCACATTTGAATAGCCAAGACGTCAAGAAATCCCTGCAACATGTGAGGGTGAAGACGGGAGCATATGTGGCATCTAACCACAACTTAGTTGTCGCTAGGATGAAACTTAAGCTGAAGAAGAACTGAATGAGAAAAACAGAGAAGAAAACACGGTATAACATCTTCCTGTTGAAAGATGCAAAAAATAAAAAAGTATACAGACTGAAGTTTAACAACAAGTAACAAGTACTACAAGAGCTTATTGAAGATAAAGAAGATAATGCAAAAAACAGATGGCAGAAAGTTAAGGAGGCAGTACAATTAGCATGCTAAGAAGTACTAGGCACCATAAAGCACCAGCAGACAGAATATATTTCATCCGAAACGTTGAAACAGAAGACAGCAGCGGTAAATTACAGTAGGACAAGAACTACAAACGTAAAGGTACAAAAAAGTACACTGACTCCGACAGAGAAGCTAAACGAAGAATCAAGATAGACAATAGAAACTATGTTGAAGGACTGGCAGCAGAGGCAGACAAAGCGACTGGAAGTGGAAACATAAAGAAGTTGTATTACATCACCAAGAAGCGATCCGACAAGTACAGTAAACAGAGAGACCCGTAAAGGCAAGTATAGAACACCAAATGAGTAGATGGCAGAACATTTTGACGAACTGTTAACAGGACAGCACCACTAAATCCCCAAGAAATTCACCCAGACAATGAATATCAATACCACCATAGACGAGATCAGGAAAGCCATCACCCAGCTGAAGAACGGCAAGGTACCATCCCATCAGAAGCCTTCAGAGAAGACCTAGAGGCTTCCGTGAATATGCTATTTCTCTTTGAGAAGATCTGGGAAGAAGACAAAATGCTCCCACTACAGAGGAATCCCACCCCTGTCAGTACCATGGAATGTCTTCAACTAGAGCCTCTTGGAGAGGATAAAGGAGGCCATCCACCCCAAGTTACGAGATGAGCAAGCGGGCTTCCGGCAGAATAGATATCATACAGACGAAATAGCTATCCTATCGCATCATAGTCGACCAATCGTTGGAGTGGACTTATTCGCTCTACATCAACTTTGTCGATTATGATAAGGCATTCGGCAACTTGTACCGAGATAAAGTCTGCAAACTTCTACTCCACTACGGTATCGTAACCACGCTAGTGAACCTTATTAAAAACGTTTGTAATGGAATGTCCTGCAGAGTAATTCATGCAGGACAGCACACAGACAGCTTTTAGGTGCGGACAGGCGTGAGGATTGCTTGTCTCCGTTTCACTTTCTTCTTGTCATCGACTGGATTATGAAGGCGTCCACCATTGGGCGGATAAATAGGATCCAGACAACATTATGAAATCAACTTGAGGACCTGGATTTTCCCGATAACCTAGCGCTCTTGCCACACAGTCAGCAGCAAATGCAGGACAAGATCGACGTATTGGCAGTCAAATCAACACGGGTTGGCCTCAACATCCACAAAGACAAAACGAAAATCCACAAGATCAATTATGTCAGTAACAGCCCGGTCACAATGCATGGAAACCACCTGATATAGGTGGAGTCGCTCACGTACCTGGACAGCATTATCAACCATCAGGGTGGCACAGACACAGACACAGACGTCAAGGCAAGGATCGGAAAGGCGAGAGAAACTTTTATATAGCTCAAGAACATCTGGAGCTCCAAAGAAAGTTACTAAGATCAGATTGTTCAATTCAAACGTAACGCCAGTCCTACTGTATCAAGTAGTAACCTGGAGAACCACTAAGTCGATCATAAAAAGAGTTCAGATCTTCATCAACAGCTGCCTCAGAAGAATTCTCCAGATAGCTGGCCAGACACCATCAGCATCGTTAACATGTGGCAGAGATCCTCCAAGCTTGCAGTAGAGGGCGAGATCAAGAAAAAAAAGTGCGGTTGGATAGGACACATCCCACGTAAACGCCATACAACATTACTAGGCAGGCACTGGAAACCTCAAAGAAAGCGAAAAGGGGCCGACCAAAAACACATGGCGACGTGGCCTTGAGGTGGACTTAACTAATATGGGCCCCATTTGGAATCAAGTCGAGGAGATGACACAGGACAGAAGTCTCTGACGATCTTTTGTGGGCGGCCTTTACTCCGGCATGGGTGACAGGCAAGACTGACATGCGCACTTTATTTGATCGCGACATCAATATGCTGGAGGCAAAATCATTCATTTCGGTACTGTTTATCTTGCTAGTACCATGACTACTTGTGTCTGGATTATTTTGCATGGAAGTGTGTATAAACCGGAACGATGCCGACAATGTGTTATGGGTATATTTTAACATATACCAGCTGCCAAGTAGATAGTACGGACTGCATGCAATACAGTCTTGTTTGTTTTCACTAGTGAATTTTGTATTAAGCTTCCAAAATATATAAGATGTGTTTCTTTTCTTGATGTCACCAGTGTCTGAAAAATTAATTTCTTTGCCAAATGAAATGTTAATTTGTCCATTTAGAATGTGTGCCAAAACATTTTTAATAAAAGTATATAATTTGTATTTGGTATAGTGGTTCATGTTCCAGTTCATCTTGTCTATACAGACAGAAAAGACTTCCTACAGCAGCAAGCACAGACGCACAGACGTAAGTGGACATGATAAATGTCCCATTGCATATGCACTTACATTCGCGTCACATACTTTTCTTTTAATATTTAAGTCCTTTGGACATATATATCTTCAATCCGCACATCATCTATACAGCCAGCTCAAATGTAGTAACAATACACAATTTACATTGCCATAACTGTATACACCTCACCTATTCAGATTACCAATTTGTACTTACATTAAATTCACATATTTAGCTTTCTGGTACAGCTCAATGTCGTTTCCTATTAACGTTTAGCAATTAGCTTCTATGAGTAAATATTGTAACATTAAATAACTACCAAAAAAAAGATAAAAGAGGATACAAATTTAAAACTAGAAAATTTCCAAATTGCTTCATTATAGTAATTTGTTTATACAAGAGAGCTGGTTTTTCAAAACATTCCTTACTTAAGGAACTCACATTAAAACTTAATGCATCATTTTATTTAGGGGAAATTTGATTTAATTTATAATGGTTTGTCATTAAGAAATTTATAACGGTTCATATTTAAGAAATTTAAAATGGTTTGTCATTAAGAAATTTAGAATGGATTATCATTAGGAAATTTATAACGGTTTATCATTAATACATTTAGAATGGCTTATCATTGGGCAATTTATAACGGTTTACCATTTGGAAATTTATAATGGTTTATCATTAAGAAATGTATAATGGTTTATCATTAAGAAATGTATAATGGTTTATCATTAAGAAATATATAATGGTTTATCTAGGGACATGTTTCAGATGATGCGCTCCATGTGCGTGTCAGTGTTTTTGGATTTGACAGGCCAGGGACAAGTATCAGAGGATGTGATCCGTGTGTGTGTCTGGCTTTTGGATTCGACAGGGACAGGGACAAGTATCAGAAAATATGATCCATTTGTGTGTATCTGTGTTTGGATTTGACAGGAGCAATGATAAGTATCAGAGGACGTGCTCCATGTGCAACAGGCTTTTCGTTTTCTCATGTGCGTTGATAGATGTCAGAGGAGGTCTGCAAGAGTACTTGTCTTTGGATTTTCTCATAAGCGAAGATAGTTATCAGTTGAGGTGCTCCATGTTTACCTGGGTTCCTGGTTTTGTCATGGGCAGAAGCAAACGCAGATAAGGTGATCCATGTGTACCTGGGTTTTGGCTTTGGAGGGGGGGGGGGGTGTCAAGGGATGTGAAAATGTGCAACATGTTTTTTGTTTTGTTATGGGTTAGGACGTGTATAAGAGGATGTGTTACTGGTTTTGGTGTTGATAACATGCAATTGTAAGTAAATCATCCTGAAATACATTGATCATTGTTTTGGTCTCTTCATATTCAGTGTTGTGATGAGTCTTGTATAGTCCGATATAACTAGCGAATAACGATAATACGTCTTCACATGCAGATGCATTCAGCGCTAGTATAGTATCACAAGGGTAAGCCTCAAATGTCTTGTGTATATCCCATGGCGTTTTGAATTGTTTGGTCTATACCATGGTAATCATTCTGTTATAGTGCTATTTCTGATATATTCGTCAAAATCAAATTTTCTACTATAAAAAATACAAAATCGTAAAAGAAATGGAGATGTGTAGATACATTGTTCTGACATCTGTATTGAGAGAATATCAAGGTCAGCTGTGTTAGCATCCGTAGATCGCATATACATGTAGCTATTCAAAAGGTTTATTGATTTCTTGCTTCTAGTCATTTGATAAACAACAATTTCAATGGCCATTTGATTCGGCTGTCATTTTCTACGGAACAATCTAGGTTCTTCAAATATTATCTTATAACTGAGATTCGTCAGATTTGTCGTCTATTTGATCTCTCGCTCAGATTTATACAAGAAACAATTGAGGTGGACAATATTCAAACCATTCCATTGTATTGTTGCTATGAAAATGTTATTCTTGAGACAAATGTGATTGTGGATCTAGAAACAATTTTATATATATATATATATATATATATATATATATATATATATATATATATATATATATATATATATATAGCGTGTGTGTGTGTGTTGTTTTTTTTTCTTCGTGTTGCTGGCTCATGAGCTGTGCTATTTGTAAATTTTGAAAATATTACTTTTATCTCAGTTTGGGTGTTTGAAAATCCATGCCGATCATCTGTATTTTTAGAACTTGTGTAACACAAGTTTGAATAATAATTATATTTATTCCTTGAATATTTTCTTAACGCTGCCATAGACAATATAGAACTTTTAAAAAATTCGAGTAAAGTAAACTTCAAAATCCAAGCCTGTCTGCTTTGCGTACATGTCTATTGAGGTGTTTTTGTCTGTGCCGGGTACACAAGCGTAGCAAATTATAGAAATGGCGACTGTCTCCGTCCATAAACATTATCTCCACGCTTTGTCCAACAATATTTATGACATTTCACATCAATACCATACGCATCCCTTTGGTCAATGGCATTTGCGAGTCTGATTATCAGTGCTTCTTTTTCAGATTAAGCCTTTTGAAGTTTTAGGTTTACATTAATTGTTAGAACCATATGAGTCGTTTTCTTGACAAAATGTATTTGTTGAAAGGATTACATTTGATCTTGATTTAACTGATGATTGTTGGTTATCTTCATAGTGTGTGTGTGTGTGTGTGTGTGTGTGTGTGTGGTTTTGATTTTTAGCGTAGTGTTAACAATTTTTTAGTCATATCTTTACGATGTCTGCAATGTGACAGTATACTCAGACACAACATCAAAGAGTTTCCGCTCCAGTGGCTTAAGTGGCTAAAGCGTCCGCATCGGATGATGGAGGAAGTGAGTTCTAATACCGGGCGAGTCATACCAAGGATTGCCTTAATTGGCACTCAGTATTAAGAGGTTAGTGTTTGTACTGGTCGCCCAGGTGTCTGTGATGCATGTACGTGGCGTGATGCCCACCCCCATGCTTGACATCGCTATAAACAGTCAAATCCCCCGCGCCCATCCTCCCCGGCGAATGACGTCCCTGACCATAAACTGTGATACTGCAGCCATTGTAGCTATATGACTGATAAATTGTTATAGCTACTTTATAAACCATGTACCAGGAGTTACATAAAATATGGATATACCTAACAATGCCAATACATACGCAACTATATGTGCATCTTGTGCATATGAATGGAGTGCATTACTTTTTCCATCGCATACAAAGTGGAAGTGTATCATCACCTCAGCTGTTTTGTACCAATTGGATTTTTGTGCTTCCTTTCAGATTGTTCAATAATACAACAAGGGACGTAATTTGTATATTTATCATATGCG
The DNA here is from genome assembly GCA_029339505.1 of Unio delphinus. Classification (NCBI taxonomy): domain Eukaryota; kingdom Metazoa; phylum Mollusca; class Bivalvia; order Unionida; family Unionidae; genus Unio; species Unio delphinus. Next base: position 434,739 of record JAQISU010000076.1, read on the forward strand.
TGCCTATGAAATAGCATTATGCATTGAAATGTTTGGTATATCCAAACAGGAGATGAATTGACATTCGCGGGTTTCGTTAAAACTGGACAGTTTGTAAAAATAACTATTACACCACCACCAAGCTTAAACTTTAATGCAAGTACTTCCAAGCCTAAATACCAGCTGCCTTTCAGAACAAAATGGTGTCATTAAAAATGAGACAGATCAAAAGTAGCAGTTGTATTGTTCTGTGCTCTGTACTTTGAAATGTATAACAAAATCAAGCAAGTTGTGAGTTATTCGTTGTTTTTGTCCTCGTATTCCTCTTCCTCCTTTTTTACGCATACATGATGCATTTTCCTTTGTTGAAAAGGATGTCTGAAGCTATCGAATACTCATTCCAAAACCCAATATGGTAGCAATTTAGCTGTAAGAATAATGTCTTGTCACAAAGCACGAAAAGACTTAAATTGATGGATGACAACGTCATTTCCAAATAGAGAATAACACTTTGGACTTTTTGGATTAACGATAAGCTTGACTTAACATAATAATAAGAAATTTCCAGTGTGTGGGAGAGAATGATAGTAATCTGTCAGGAAATATTAGATATGTGTGAAATCAAATTAAGAATAATCTTGAGAGAAGCTGAGCATTTCAACGATTCTCTGATTTCCCAAAATCCATTATAGACAAAAACCAAATTTTAGGCCAATCACAAAAGTCGTTACCGCGTCCATATAGGCATGCAAAACAAAATAATTGCTTCGATTTATTAAATTTCGTCGTTGTCGTCATTTCAAAGATACCACTCAATCTTCATTTGACAGTACCATCCGCCCATGAAGAAGATACGGGACAGAATCGTATAAAATGTCGTTTGTTAGGGCCTTGATAAAAAGGATCAAGGATTTCATTATCCTGTAAGTATGACTTATATACGTTATTTTTGTAAAACATCAAATGCATATGACATATTTAGAAGATGTTTGAAAGAAAATAATCGTAACTTGTTATAATTTTTAACGAAAGAACAATTGGGAAATATACGCCAGACAAACGTAAATATTTCCAGTGCAAATTCTTGTTGTCAGCTTTGCCCTGCAAACCTGTTAACATAATACTTCTTGAAACTCTCTCTTTGTCTCTGTTTCTGTCTGTCTGTCCCTGTCTGTCTGTCTGTCTGTCTCTGTCTGTCTGTCTGTCTCTCTCTCTCTCTCTCTCTCTCTCTCTCTCTCTCTCTCTCTCTCTCTCTCTCTCTCTCTCTCTCTCTCGGGCGCGCGCGCTGAGTTAACTTTATAATAAGTGTTCAGTCTTACGTGACATACATACTATGTAAAAGTGTCTGAACTGAGAGTGGCTGATTTTCCTACTATACTGTCAGTATATAAACCCATGTCTCGTTAAAGTATTTAAAAAAATCATATGTATATTTTGAATGTTCCAAATTTAAATGAATTTATTCCTTGTGTTGATTAAGGTATAGAGGATATACTATAGTTTATGTAATATCAATTCCAACATCCATTGCAAATAATGGAACATCAATGGGGCATTACAACTGTTTACAACATTTTAGTAGTGAAGACATTTTCATCATGAGACTTTAAAAATACATTGCGTGAAGAAACAGCAGTCATTTCTACTACGATTACGTACTCAACAATAGAACAGTTCTTAAAGTATTTATCGACGTTTACGAAACATAATATCAAAAGGCACTAGATAAATCAAGGCGCGATCTTAACTTTAAAGATTGTTTTGACTTTAGATACAAATAGTCTTTGATACCTACATGTACAAAGGATACTTATCTGAAATGTACAATTTTTACATGTACAAAGGATACTTATCTGAAATGGTTTCAGTTTTAAAAAAAATATTCCATAGAGTTTTGTCTACAATGTTCTTCTACACAATATGAAAATTAAAGAAGACAAGGTTGTCTTTTTTGTAGAGCGATATTAGATTTGTAGAAACATTTATTCAATGATTGTGCTATAGTTAAATATTTTTCGATACAATTGTTCAAGTGGCAGAAAGAAATTGTACACCTTGAAACTTTTAACACAATAGCAGAATATAAAGTATTATGAATAAGTAAAACCTCTGATGAAATTTTAAGGTCTGTTGTAAAAGAACCAACTTGGAAACATTTAAGAAAGAAATATAATATCGTTACAAATTAGAAAGTAATTAATCTTGCCTACAAAAATTGTGAATCGGAGACATTCTGTCATAGATGCGGAACTTATGAAGGTATAATTGCTGTATCATATTGTTTTAAAATGAATCTTCACAAGCTTTAATAAGTAACACATAGTACATGTATCGTCATATTTATGATATACGAGGAAATATCTTCTGTTTTGATCCATATCTTTCAGGGTATAATGAACTTTACAGGAATAAGTAAATCAACTATTGTAACAGCGGTATTGAATTAATTAATAGGTTTTATGTACAGTAGATATTAGGGACTTCACATGTCTTCCATAATTTGACGGAGGAAGTTGGTTGAATTTGTAAATGCGGGTATTAAGTAAAAAATAGTTACTCATACTATTTCTAATACAATTTCCATCTTTAATAGAAGAAATTAAATTACAACAAACGTTGAAGTTTTCGATGAGATTTCTGCTGAAATTCGTGCAATTTTCATGTACAATCGTGATACATTTCATTTTCTATTGATATAATAATAGCATAAAATTATTATAAAACTCAAATGTAAATACAACGTCGTTATATGATATAATTCATTCATTGGAACAAATATTTCGGTAAACTGGCAAAGATTGGGAATGGTTCGAGTCTAATATTGGGAATGATTCGAGTCTAATATTGGGAATGATTCGAGTCTAATATGGAAATATATATTATCTTATAAGTGTCCAATTTCATTTAAACATTTCAACATTGATTGTATAACCAGGTTTCGATCATGCGGAAGACTACTACATTTTTCGTGTTGGTGGCATCAATTCTAATCCAACTCACTGCGGCTCGCAAGGAACATGTCATCTGTCAAGACGTACTGCAGATACCAAACATCATAGAGTCTGACGGGAGAAAGGGATACGACACCGATATACTGCAAGAAATTCGAATTCGGACCAATTCGACGACTGATTCTTGTAATGTGGTGCTCAAGTTACACCATTCCGGACAGGAAAAGTTCAACGACCCTAATAAAATATCCAAATTACGGACAATGCATAATTCCAGACAATTAAAGACTCGAATTCACTCAGATGAAACTTGGATCATCGGCAATAACATGGTAGCAAATAATAGAAGAAGAACGGACAAAAGGATGGCTTCTATAAAAGACATTCATGCAAATCAGGACGGAAATATCAGAAGAGATGGGCAGTTTTGTGAATCAAGACGACGCCTGAGTGACGAATACCGGCGTTCATCCATGGTTGATTACCGACGTATATTCACTGATCGCAAAATACGACGTAATAGCAAAATAAACGATTTACTATCCGATACAAGAAGGGATGAGACAGCTATAAATTATAGGAGAAGAGAGCATTGTACTCGAGGCGATGGCAGGCAAAACATTAGTAGACATCAAAGCCATGTGACCACTAAAAGAAAGGAAGATTCCACATTGGCTAGATATAATGCAAGGAGAAAAGAGGATCTCAGGGATCACACTTCTGGGTTAGATATTATGTCAGGCTTTAATGTAGTACGAAATATTGCACGAATGGAAGGACATAGAAAAAGCCCGGTCACACTGGATCTTACTAGTGGGGAAAAGATAAACCGAATCATTGGCGAAGCTAGAAATGTCATCAGGACGAGAAGGAGCATTGATTCTATAAGAGATGGCGAAGTAATGGGTACGCAGGCGAGAAGTGTTGACAGGCGCAATCTGGCGAGAAGGTTTAGCAAGAAACTTATCAGGAATAATGGCTACAATAGGAGTTTTGGCAATGGAAAGAAACCTATGCGTATCAGCGATGAAAGAGTTGCCAATCTTTACAGTCATTACACAAGAATTCAGCGTCATATGAAAGAGAAAAACATCAGATCTGCCAGAGGAAAAGATCCATCAGTATCAACAAGAAGCAGACGGACAACAGAAAAGATAAAAATGGACCAGGAAGTAAGGGAAAGAAGAGCGGTTAAAAGTAGTATTTGGGAACAGAATGAACAATTATATATGCTAAAATATACTAGAGACAGCGATGAAAAGAGACAGTGTGGTAGTAATTCAGTTAGATGTATTGAAACTAAAGCGATATCTGTGCGTCTCGACCAGCCTGAGGAAAGAATGGTTCGTATGAAACAATATCATCAAAGAGATTTTATATTGCAGAGTTGTAGTGATGACAAAAGTACATGCATACAAAAGCATAGGTATCGTTCATATATTAGACGAGGAAATTATAATGAGCAACGAATTGACATCATCGACATGATGGGAATAAAAAGAGGAAGAAGTCACGAAAGAGTAGCACATATCGAAGACGTTGCCCGCGCTTTAACGATTGCTCCAGATGGATTATCCATTATACGCTACCAAAGATCAAGCACTGAAAGGCGTGATGTAATATCAGATCGAAGATTCCACTCAGAGATTTCACGGCTTACAAATCGTAGGATTTCAATCAGGCAAATGACTGGAAGATCGCTGATACCAAACGAAGACGTCTTTGCGACGGAAAGAGTCAATGTGGAGCGACGGGTTCGTAAAGGTGCCAATAAAAGGATTTATATTACAGAGCAACCTGAAGATGCGAGACGGTCATTACAACTTAAAAAGAATGAAAGACAAGATATGTTTGTTTCGTCTAGTCAAGATGCTTTAAGAAAGAACAGAGGGCGAAAACGTGATGATATGGTATTCAAAGAAAAGAGACAAGACCATTTCAGCATCACGGAAAAGGGAACTATTTCGTTAGTATCTGCAAGGCTGAAGATAAAAATTAAGTCGACGGACGTATCGCTCAGGAGTCGAAGAGAAAGTCAAACAAGTCTGACTAAAGTGAGGTCTGGAAGAATACTACCAAAGACTGAGCGTAAAGGCAATAACAGGGTAAGAGAAATACATTTTTCGATGTAGCTATGTGTGTGTGTGTGTTGGTGTGTTTGTGTGCGTGTGTGTGTGGTTTTGCGTGTTTGTGCGTGTGTCTGTTTAGGTCACTTTTAAATAATATTTTGTGGATCAAATATAAATTCTATAGATTTGAGCCTAAGGTGGTGTGTGATGTTCCGCTGCCTAGTAAGTCCTACTGCACGTCGATTAGTTCATATTGTTCAGTCCGATGCGTACGATGAGAGCATAAGCGTACGAGTTGGGGAATAGGTGCTCGAGACCTATGGAAATGCTGTTACTTAATGCGAATCCTTCTTGAAACGAAACATAACTCTTTAACTGTTTTACAATGTTGGTGAGTATATTATATATATATATATATATATATATATATATATATATATATATATATATATATATATATATATATATATATATATATATATATATATATATATATAATTTGTTGTACACAATATAACCAGAGGTGTAGGTAGCTCGTGAGCTAAAAACTTACACCTCCTTTATAGTGGAATGTATAGAAAACTAGTAATATATGGAAATAAATAGATGAGTCGTAGAATCGTTGTATGGATTGAGCGTTTTTCCATTTTATTTGTGTTTTTTTATGTTTCTTGTAAACATCTGCTTACAAGTCGTATTGTTCAGAAAACAACATTCACAACGGTATGTTTTTTCCAGGAAAGGTCTAGAAGCACTGACATGAAACCATCATCCGTCCGAAATGATGAACACTTTCCATGGACATTGCATGTACATCATTCCATGTAAGTTTCTGGAGTATTTTTTTTAAGAATTGGATCCAGACGTATTGTGTGATTAGAATTTTCAACATAGCTTTAAAATGATTTCAATCTTATCGCTACGATGTGTGAGGCAGTTTCTAGTGATGTCTAGCACTGGGGCATCATGCCGCAGACATGTAGCATGATGTCCCACCTAGTCCCATTATCCTGGCACCAGACCGACCAGTCCTAACACTAACCTCTTAATGCTGAGCGCCAAGCGAGGCAGCTGTTAGTACCATATTTATATGTCTTTGGTATGACTCGGCCGGGGATTGAACCCACGATCTCAGTTACCTAGCACCTTTCCATTTTAACCCTCAAGGCTCAGGACACATGTTCAGTCCACTAGGATAGATTTATAATTTGTCGTTTCCATATGAAATATCTCCTTCCCACCCCACCTCATCTCAATTGTCAATGAAACTCTGAGGTAGCTGGGGCCTTTTCTAATAGACATTTCGTCCGCACCGTGGCTGTGGTTTGCAGTTCAGTTTATTAAATCACTTGTCTTCCATTTCAAATAAACCTTTGTAGGGAGATTTCACACAATTATCACATACCGTCGTGTACAAGAATGAAAATATTTTGCTCTTTATAGTCAATATTATCTTGGCGCTAAATTAGATCGCACAGAGTATTAATCACCTTTATATTTCCAATCCGCATAGTTATCATCAAAAATGTCTCAGTTGCTTATTTCCTTCATGAGGTAAATATATATATATATATATATATATATATATATATATATATATATATATATATATATATATATATATATATATATATATATATATACACATATATATATATATATATATATATATATATATATATATATATATATATATATATATATATATATATATATATATATATATATATATATATATATATATATATATATATATATCCCGGCTCTAGGATGTGCGGAGCCCAAACAAAACAATTTGCATTTCGGAGTTGATTTCCTGAAAGCGCGGGGACCAAGGCTGTTGCCTGGTATTTATTTGATTATTTCATTATTAAGTGTGTTCTTGTTTCATTAAAATATATTTTGTCAATAGACCATACACACATTTATTTCAGCTGGAATGACGTCATATCGGTATCCCGGGCTCTTCTTCTGGGTGCAGCTGGACTTCTAGGAACACAAATGCTTGCCAAGGAGAAACTATTCTAGGGCGCAAATCTGTATTTACACCGAAACAGTACTGTCAGCAGATACGAAGGTTTAACGACACCATGCTTTTTTGAAGGAGTTGAACGAACTATAATAAAAAAACACAGGTTGAAGAATATTAACGAAACTACTTTCCTGTATTTGTGAAGTGCATCTTGTCAATGGGTTGGTATATAGAAAGAAGATACATAAATAAACAAATGATTACATTTCGTTTAAGACAGTTTGGTTATGTGTTTTTGTTGATAAAATGCTGCAGGGTGAGTTTCTGTTCTTTAAGTTTAAAACTTACGAATACTAAATTTGTTTGTGATTATTTTCATTAAGGGCAACGTTTCTTGGTTAATTGTAGGGTGGTTACCTCTGCTATAGTAAGGAACGGAAGGCAGATGAATGATTTAATTTCGACACCACATTTGCAGATCCATTACTTTGCTACTTTATTTAAAGAATAGTTTTCGCAAAAGTTTCATTTCTGTTGTTTTTTAATTGTTAAATGAGCTGCTGAAATTTCCCTCTAGAACATGAATAAATGAAAGTAATCTAATTATATAAACCCTAATTGATCGTTTAAGCTTACATTTAATAAAAAGGAAATAAGTATTTTTGGAGATAATCAATATTTTAAATTAATCCAGGATGAAATACAGGTTTTAAACGGAAATTATATGACTTTAAGACCTTTAAATGTAAAGTAACGTATATTGTAGATACAGTCCTATTCTTACTAAAACATAATCAGGGCATTCAAGAATCATACTGTGTGACTTTAAGACCTTGAGACTGACATTATTTGACTTTAAGACCATGGGACGGAAATTGTCTGACTTTAAGGCCTTGCGACTGAAACTGTGTGCCTATAATAACATAGGCCTGCAATTGTATGACTTTAAGACGACGGGACTGATATTGTATGACTTTAAGGCCTTGCGATTGAAATTATGTGACTACAATAACATGGGACAGCAAATGCATGACTTTAAGACGATGGGTCTGAAATTTCGTGGCTTTAAGACTGTATAACGGGAAGTGTGTGACTTTCAGACTTGGGACGGAAATTGTATGACTTTGATACATTGAGACTAAAATTGTGTGACTTTAAGACCATGGGACATAAATTGTATGACTTCAAAGCCTTGAGATTGAAATTGCACGATTTGAAGATCTTGAGATCGAAATTATTTGACTTTATGACCTTGATACGTAGTCCATTCATAATGTTCATTTGCAGTCGTTGTACAATTACAGTGAAAAATTAAATTATTTTGACGTTGTCCATATGTTAACATTGAATGTTATATGTAGTTATTCTTCTGTAAATGAAACTCCTGCCTAAAGGATGTAATACCATAATACCTATATCAAAATGTTTTGTCCTTCATTTTGTTCTTTCTTAATGATTTGTAAACCCCCACCAATGGAATAATGAAATGAGTGAGTGCTAAATTATATGAAACAAACGAATGTTTAAAGATGGCAGGAGTGCTTTCACGTGACGATGCAGAATATTGATAATAGCAATATGAAGACCTCAAAGAGGCAAATTACATTTAGGATATAAATTAAACACGTTACTTTTTATTGCTAAATCTTACGTTTTTTGCCTTTATAGAAATTTATTCTAATAAAAACAATTATTTATTATAGAAATTAAACGATTATAGTTAGGTATTTATGTAAGTGTACATTTTACCTGCTCACTCTCACAAAGGTAATAAAATCAAAAGGAACTTGATGCTATTTTTCTGAGTGGTTAGGTTGTCTTCCATACGTATTCTACTTTGACCTTTTAATACTTAGAACTCACTGTTCCTCCATTGTTTAGAAAAATGAAATGATTCCATGAACAAACAAAAGGTTGATTTTATTCACAAAGTAATTTTCTTTAAAAAAAACATATTCTTCATGGCGCTAGAAAACCCCATCCCAAGATAGTTAGACAAGGGTCATCTATATACTTTGTTCATTATTGCCGTGGATATAAGTGGATACAAAATCAATGACTTGTTACAGAATCACAACACAACAGCTCTTTTCTAGCAGATCACCTAACCTATACAGAATCACAACACAACAACCCCTGTCTAGCAGATGAGCCAACCCATACAGATTTACAACACAACAATCACAACACAACGCCCCTTGTCTAGCAGACGACCTAACCCGTACAGATTTACAACACAACAACCCTTGTCTAGCAGATGACCTAAACCACATACAGAATCACAACACAACAACCCCTGCCTAGCAGACTACCTAACCCAAACAGAATCACAAAACAACAACTCTTGTCTAGCGAAGATGATCTAGGTTGTACATAATCACAACACAACAACCCTGGTTGTCTTTCAGAGATGATATTACCCATACAGGATCATAACGCATGAGTTAATGTGAGTAAAAGTGATTGCTTTCTATTTAGAGTTTTCTTTTACGTTATAATCGTCCGGATATTCAAAACAAAACAAAAATGAAACATTCATGTCTATTTACAGAGTGACATGCTTATCTTTTGTCGTATACCCGTGATCTTGAATACGAATAATTGATTGTAATATAGACTTTTTGTAAAGTACAGGTGCTTGCATCTGTGTGTGTGTCATTTGGAATTTTAACGTAGCTTTAAAACATTCAGTCATATGTAAGCAGTGTGACAATGTAGCACGGGGGCCTCATGTCGCTGACATGTAGCATAATATCTCTCCCAGTCCCATTATCCTGACGCCAGGCTGACCAGTCCTAACAATAACCTCTTAATGCCGAGAGCCCATGAGGCAGCTATAACATTTTTGTAAGTCTTTGGTAAGACTGCCGGGGCTCTAAATCTCGACCTCCCGACCCCGTATCCGAGGCGAACCCTCTAACCATTAGGTAATCAAGTGGGTATGTGATTGTTTTTAATTGCAATGAGTGTTGAAGTGCATAAGGACTGCATGCTTACAGTGTTATTTTGAAGTTTAATATGATGATAATGACGAGTATTGGAAGGGTGTGTGTGTGGTGATAAAGAGTTGTATAGACCAAACTTTGCCAAATATATTTATTCCTTGTTCAGTTATGTCATTACTACATTTTTTAATAGTATGGCTCGAAAAATCGATAGTTTCAAAATGATAGTCTGCCATATGGCTAAATAAAAATTAAAAAATAATAATACAAATACGTTTTGTAAATATCGAAACGCATGCGAAAAAATTGGCTGATAATGTCAGTATTATATCGAACAAGCTTTCTATGTTAATCAATCATGCCAATATTTTACGACAATGCTGAGATAACATATTTGGGACTTCCGTATTTTTACTTGTAGGAGGTAGATTTGCTCTTATGTGTGTTCATTATGACCCGCATTTCATTCATTCATTCATTCATTCATTCATTCATTCATTCATTCATTCATTCATTCATTCAGCCAGCCAGGCAGTCAATAATTCATTTTTCTTCTTCTTCTTCTTCTTCTTCTTCTTCTTCTTCTTCTTCTTCTTCTTCTTCTTCGGACCGCTCCGGTGGCCTAGTGGTTTGAGCTTCGGCCGCGGAGGTCGTGGGTTCGATCACCGGCCGAATCATATCAAAGATTTACAAAAATTATACTAATAGTTGCCTCGCTTGGCGCTCAGCATTAAGAGGTTCATCTTAGGACTGGTCGGCCTGGTGTCAGGATAATTTGACTGGGTGGGACATCATGCTACATGTCTCCGTAGCGATATGGCTGAAAATTAAGGTAAAAATGAAAATCACACACACACACACACACACACACACACACACACACTTATATTTCTTCTTTTTTCTATTTCTATTTCTGTTTCTCTCTCTCTCTCTCTCTCTCTCTCTCTCTCTCTCTCTCTCTCTCCACACACACACTCACATACCAAGATCGATCCGATACAATATTTATTTGTATGGCATGAAGAGACCCTTTCCACGACTTGGCTACCGTGTTACGAACCTAGAGAAGGGAGTTTAAGGTGTACAGCTTATATGACAGCAGTGAGAAGCAAACCAACACTGCAGTAATACATACTACCGTCCTATATTGGAGTGCACATTTAAATGTTGTATGTAAGTCGCATCTCGTTCACGTTACACATGCTTTGATCATAGCATTTCGCCTATGATTTATAACAATTAAAATCAAAAGCAAATTATTTTTGCAATCGTTTGCTTCCATACTGGTAAAGTGCAACACTGAGCAGTTCGACCTCCATACTTATGGAATATATTCTATCGTCCTATTTTTACGATCCATGTAGTATTGTAACATATCTCATTCAGACCATTCTAATAGCTAATCAAACATAAATTATATTTGCTGGGGGGGGGGGGGGCCGGCGAGTACCGAGTGATTTAATGCGTTTTCTTCTACAGAAAACCTACACATTTCACCTCTCTCCGCGTGGTTTCGGGTTTAAAGCCTGATATACATTTTGGGGGGAAAAGTCAATGGGGTGGGGGATGAGGTAGAAGCTTCGGTTTGCATCCCACATAGGGGTGTGCTTTGCGAAATGCGGACTGGAGCCCAAACTTCATCTTCAACCTCAGGAGGACATTTGTAGCAATTAATGAATGAGAATTAACAAACCTCTAAAACTTTAGTCTTTAAAAAAATACGTCATGATGATAAATTTATGTATATGAGTTGTAACATATCGTCCAGAGGTTGGATGGGTCTGGGGTTTCGGTTTGCAGCCGGCACAGAGCGTGTTCCGCGAAATGCGGACTGGAGCGCTAGATTCATCTCCCACTTCATGAGAACGTATTTTGTGCAACTGATAAATCAGAAAATTTCTTCTCATTTTAAAATTTCAAAGTGAATTCCGCCGGTGCTTCAAAGCAAAAACAGTAAATAGTTAATTATCCTAAACTGTCGTACCTTCTTCACCTTATCTTTCTTGTTCTTTTTTTTATAGAAGAAACAGGAGCCTGCATGTGAGTAATGTATGGGGCACAGACGTCCTAATGATATGTCGCAAGGCGCCACTCGAAGTGAACAGACATGGGAAAGAGCCCCAGAAAAACTCGCATGCAGGATATTGAGAAACAATCCAATAACATGGGAATAGAACCTTGACAAACCCTTATATCCCTTCCTTCCATCATGCATAAATATACAACATAATCTTGAAGAAATATATCTATATATAAACTGTTCTCAAATATTCATATTTGGCAATAATAAATAAAGGAAGGTATAATAATATTAATTATGAGGTCTGTGTATAGTGCATAATCTTTTAGAAGCCCAAAGCGTTTTACAAAATCTATAATGATATGACTACAGAAAACAAAAAACATGAAATTATTAAACATAAAAAATTCTGACAATATAAAACATAAACTATTCTGACAATATTTAAGGTAGGAAACATTAGTGGGTCTTTAAGTTTGTTATCGCAGTCTAGAAATGTGAGTAGATATCCAGTGTAGGATACATATCTACGGGAAAGTGTGCTATGGACGTGGCACTCTAAGGATGATCCGAGCAGCTGTGTTTTGAACGCTTTGAAGTTTCTGGAGTAGAGTATTGAGACGAACCAGACAGAATTGAGTTACAGTAGTCCAATCTTGAAAGTACTAATGAACACACGTGGGTTTTAATGGCGTCGCCTGAAAGATATTTACGAATGGAGCTGATATGTCTCAGCTCATGATTTGCAGCCTTGCATATGTTCATGACATGTTGGTGCAATGTGGGAGTACTGTCCAGAGTAATACTCAGGTTTCATACTGACTGTGAATTTAATTTTGATGTTACTGATATTTAATGCTTGAGGTAAAAGATGTGAATGAGAAAGTCTTTGTGTTGTGATAAGAATGGCTTCAGTTTTATCATCATTGAATCTACAGCTTGTTACATGTTTTCCGTGATTTTAAATAATAATAATAATAATAATAATAATAATAATAATAATAATAAAGACTTTATTTAGAGAAGGTAACTCAATTAGTTACAGAACTAATCTACCTTGAGGCGTTCTATCTGTTATGTACAATATATACAATACAACATGATGTGAAGAGTCTGGCTCGACGCTAAATAATTAAGGAATTTTAAATTTCAAAGTATCAAGCCTGGAACACATGCACATGCATCTGTAAAAACATAAATATATAAGAAACATAAAATATCATTCTGCGTTGAAACATTCAGCTTTGAAAATGATGCAAAATTACAGACAAGCAGGCAATATTTTTTTTTTTGGTACTAGCACTGTTTAATTTTCTAAAGATTTCATCCATTTAAGACATTGATTATGAAACGAAGAAATGCTAGGAGCCTGCCTTATGTCGCTGGAAATATTGTTCCATACTACTGGACCAGTATACTGAAAACTTTTTTTTAAACAATTCCTTCTTTGGCCTTGGTATAATGTAATTTTATCTTCTTATGGACCTTAAATTTGGAGTACCATCAGCATCTCTTTGGTGAAAGATATTGCTTAGATAGACATGAATGGATTTTCTGGATACTTTATACATCAATTTGGCTTTTCTAAGAAATATTCTTTCATGTATTGTTAAAACCTTTATATTATTCATTGCATCCTGAAAATTGTCTATACATTGATCTAGAATTAAATGGCAAGCCCTCTTTTGGAGCCTTTTAAGTGTTGCTATGTTTGAATTAGAGGTATTACCCCAAATTACGTTACAGTAGTCCAGATATGACTGAATATAACTTTTATAAAAGATGACCATATACTAAAGAGGAATTTATGTTTTGATTTTCTTCAGTAGCCAAAGATAAGAATTAACCTTTTTTGAAACGTGTTTAATGTGAATAGACCAAGTAAGATTGTTATCTACGAATACACCAAGAATTCTATCTTGAGAGGTCATATTAAGGCTCACATTGTCAAAAAAACATTAAGTTTGTCGCTATCTAGTCTTGCTCGTTTTTTGTTGTGTTGTAACTAGTAGGGCTTTCGTTTTTTCTGTATTTATGATCATTCTGATTTCCTTGCACCATACTTGAAGTCTGTTGAGAGCATCTTGTAAGTTATTTTCAAGTACCGTTTTGGTTTTACCAATCTCAGACAGTGTAGTATCATCTACATAGAGACCAGTGGAAGAAATTGAAGTTCCAATCTTAAGAGGTAAATCGTTGATAAATAGGATGAATAACAGAGGTCCAAGGATAGAGCCTTGTGGTACTCCACAATTAATACTTTTAATTTCAGAAAGTTGACCATTTAAAGATACTTTTTGCACTCTATTGGTTAAGTAAGAAGTAAACCAGTTTAGAGAGTTTTCACTACATTGATAAATCTTTAGTTTTTCAAGTAAAATTTCATGGTCTATAAGATCAAAAGCTTTACAAAAATCAACCATAGTAGTGCCTACCATTTCTCCTTGATCTAACGCTTTCAGCCATTTATCAATCAAAGGTACAAGTGCAGTTTCACAGGAGTGATTCTGGCGAAAGCCAGACTGATTATCATGAATAAGATCAGAAGTGTTTAAATAGTTGAGAAAAGAATCATGTATATGTTTTTTTTCTAGTACTTTGGAGAGACAAGGAAGGATAGAGATGGGTCTGTAGTTATTTACATCATCTTTTGTTCCTGCGTTATGCAATAGTATAACCTTGGCGGTTTTCCATATTTGTGGAAATTTTTTAGACCTAATATTTTCATTACAAATGAAAGCTATACTCTCTACAATTGCAGGTGCAGCCACTTTTAGTAGCCTTGGTCCAATCATATCAAGTCCTGTAGCTTTACAAACATCCATTGTTTTAATATATTTCAACACAAAATCTGGACTCATTTCAGGAATTTCAAATTTTATATTGTTTTGTAGTTTTTTAGCACAAAAATATTTGAGTTCCAGATGATTAGATGAAGTTCTGGGTTCTTTAAGTTTTTCAGCAATTTGAACCAAAAAGTTGTTAAAAATATCTGAGATGTCCTTTGGATTATCAGTATAAATGCCCTCATGATTGAAGGATAAAACTTCAGCTTTACGCTTACATTTGCCTGCACCAAAACCTGTAAAAGCTTTCCAGATAGCTTTCGGGTTATTTTGGTTTTCATCCAGCACTTTTTTGTAGTGCGCTTGTTTGGCTTGATGTATCATTTTATGAACTTTATTCCTCCAAACTCTATATTCAGTTTGATTTCCTACTGATTTTAGTTGGTTTCTTTGCTTTATTGCTTCTAAAATTTCTCGGGAGATCCAGCCTGGCTGATGGTCTTTCTTTATCCTGTGTGTTTTTAAAGGTGCATGTTTGTCCACTATACTGATGAACAGATCTGTCCAAGTATCTAAAAACATCATCAATATCCTCAAAGATTTGGATTGTATTCCATGAAATCTGTTCTAGATCTTTTTGGAATTTAAAAGTATCAAAGTTTTGAAAGGACCAATAAGTGTTGGATTTATGGATATTATTTTTTGTTGATTTGCCATTGGCATTACGTGTTAGAAAAATTGGAAAGTGATCACTTATACCAATCTTTGGAACCATTACTTCCAAAACATTTTCTTTTGTATTGGTATAAATATGATCTATAAGTGTTTTAGAGGTAGATGTTACTCTGGTGGGTTCATTTACTAGATGCTCCATACCTAACGAATCAATAAATTTCATCCAATTCCCTTTTATATGATCATTGAGAAGGTCTCTATTTATATCACCTAGAATGTAAAATTCTTTCTCTTCATTTGAAATTTTATCTACTTGAAGTTCAAAATGTTCACATCAATCAGTATGTGACGATGGGGGTCTATACACAAAACCTACTAAATAGGGCTTTGATTTTTCTGGAGTGATCTGTAGCCAAATGGATTATATTTCCGGTATTTCTAGGTCTTCCCGTCTTTTACAAATAGTACCGGTATTAACATACACAAGGAGCCCACCACCGCCTGCTTTCCTATCCTTACGATAAGGTATTTCATAGCCATTAATATATAAGAAATTTTCACCCTGATTTTCTGTTAACATTGTTTCCGAGAGTCCAAATACATGGATATTATTATTGGGAGAGGTTAACAGTAAAAATATTTGGTTGTCATCAGCATACAATTGGTGAGACACTGGATAAGGAATGTGCTTATGCTTGTGCAAGAGAAGCATATATACACAAATGGAAATGTGGCTCCTTGCTATGGCCTAACCCAACCTGCTTCAGTCCTTAAATCTAACTAAGAAACGACACACATAACCACACATTCAAAATAATAAGTTTTTATTTGTTAAACGTATAACACATAGGTTCGCATCAAAATGCAACATATTAAAGTTCCACGATGGGACAAATGGAGATTTGCTTGGACTTAATATGCCGTCCTTACACACAAACCTATAAGGGGCTTTCACGGTTATTATTTCACCAGGGGGGCGTATGGGTGCATCTCACTTCCGGATAGTTCAGAAATTAAAGATGGCAGGCGTAGATCAAGAAAATGTGACAAACCGCTCACATTTTGAAAGCAGGATCGATATCTCACTATCTTAAAAAAATTCTGTCAATATTTGATCAATTGTTGTTACATCGTTTATTTTTATTCAATAACTTGCGCTGCAGCTAGCTTTCAAATACGTGTTCTCAGCCCATTTCAGATCTTCGTTATCTTTCCATTACTTGATTATGTACTGGTTTTTATTATTTGATTGTGCAAAAGGGTATCGCTGCGTAAAAATTTCTTGCAATATATCTCCCTTGAAAAATATTGAAAATATGTTTAGTTTTCTTCTTACAGCTTTAATCATAGCAGTAAATTGAGGTTGAACGACAACGAAAAAAGATCTAACTTCTTAAGGTTATTTTATTATTGATTTAGACTGCTGCATTTATATTAATATTAATTACATTTTTCATAAAATAACTTTTTGAGTTTCTTTAAAAATGCACAAATGTCATCCGTAATTGAACAGACAGGCGCACATACGAGTCTCCTTGATGTTTATTTTAATTGTATTTCCTTGAACGGATAGAAATTTTAGAGTATACAATTTGGAGAAATATCTATGTTAGACACACTATGTATATATAGTACATTTGTGGTTCACACCCTTCTGTCTGTCTGTATGTGTGTCTGTCTCATTTCATCTGGTGCATGGGTATGTATATCCTCAAATTAATGTGTTCGCATACGTACGCATACTTCAGGTTAAAAACGAGTATAATATGATGCTAAGATAGAACGAGTGACTGATAGATAAAGACAACAAAGATGAATATTTGTGAGTATCCATTTATTATTGACTTGTAGAACTTTTTCTTACTAGCAGTTTTTTTTAAAAATCATACTGTTTGCAATATTACATCCGTTCACGTAGATTAATATTGATTTAAAAGATGAAGCAAAGTAATAGGACGAAATCTATGAAATAATTGTATTGTTAAAACTTAAACAGAATTAATCTGATTTTAAGACGGCTGTTCTAAATGAATTTGCAGAAATCTTGTCTAAAGACCCCAGCAAATTTTAAAGTTATTGCATATACCGTCCAATACTTGATGTTTCAAATTTCTAAAAGAAAAAGAAACCAGTTAAAACGTCATTAATCTGAAAAATGTACTATTTTTACATCCAAATATGAATAAATATTCCATCAGCATTAATTACACTCCTTGATCGTTATGATAGCTAATGTGATTATTGCTTTGTCAAGTTCATCTGAATACATTAATATACATGTACTGTGTTCCATTTTTAAAATTAAAACAAAACAAAACAACTTTTCTGATTTAAAATATTTAGCAATACAGACCAGTATTGAATTTGTGTTATAATTTTCTTATTGAACTTGTTTATAACTTTCTTAACTCGTGTTATATACGAACTATTAGCCTTGCGAAAGTAACTGAGAAAGAAGGATATATCAATATATGAAAAATGCAAATTGTTGAGATTGCTTTCTTTAAAGTATGCGGCCAAAAATGTGTATTAAAAATTTAAAATCGGAGAGCTCGATGAAATGTTCCAAAAAAATGTACCTGAAATTATGGATAATGAATCTATATTAATTAGGTATAATATAAATATGGACAGTGTATTTAATTTAATTATAAAGTTTGTAAAGTAAACATTTAATTATCCTATAATTATAAGTATGGACACCTAATCTAATTATCCGATTTAGTGTCTATAATTATTCTCCTAGTATGAACAAAATAAGTTTGACATACATACTGGATTCATTGGTTTTCCTTTGTTGACTCTATGTTTCGCTAATCATGTGTAGAATAGTAAACTATCCGGAACTGGAAATTTTTGTCGGCATGCGCATTGGAGCTAAGGGAGGTAATTTTAGACGCTACGATCAGTAACTAACTTGGAACCGTGAAACCCCCTATAGCATACACACAATATAGCACAAAAACAGATATAACACATAGGACAAAAGAGGTCAAAGGTCACACATAAAGAGCAGAGTCATCTGACTGGGAATTAAACCTAGCTCAGGAAAACCTTGAAAATAAGACAAGGGCATAAATACCCCGCAATTTGTTTCCCTTAAATAAACTTTTGTGAAATTTTATTTTTGTTAAAAATACCAACATACACACCTATGGGGGACACAATCACAAACAAGCATGTTTAATATTGTTTGAGCAATGGGGGTGAGGCATATTTATGGTGCCCCTATCCCCACAATAAAAAAAATTGAAGCCGGCCAGTAGCTTCAAGTGGGTGAGTGATTCGTCTCGGGTTTGTCATCCACCATATATATTGGCTGCAAAATATACCATCTCATGTGCTGAACAATAGCGTTAAATTCCACAAGGACAAGATAGGGTCGATTGTGTTTAGTTATGGCTCCCTAAGCGAGCAGTTGCTTCCATTGACAGCCAATTACATCTTAATTATATAATATATTTTAGCAAAGATGAGCCATTTAACGCAATTGTAAATTAAGATAGGTCTGTTGGTTAGAATGTGCATATTAACTAACAACATTTATTAACACTTGCGTAATATTTTATAAAATAGTTGCACAAAATTTATGAACTGGAACCACGTACTTACGATCTGGCAAGGAGATCTCAAGCAGCTATGCACATCATTAGTCGTGCAAAATAAATAACGTCTTATCATTAAATTGTTAAAGGCTTATTAAACCATTTTGTAATTATCCATAAATTTCCAAAGTTGTACGCATTATTAATAATGAATCCCTCTCCCCATTTTCCTTATACGTCACGTTTACGCATTCTTAAGACGGCATAAAATTAGGCTATTTTTCCACCGAGGTGAAGTAAAAATTTAACTAGACAGCATGTAAAAAAATGAATTAGTACAACATACATTTTGCTACGATTGGTAAACCTCTGTAACCTTTAAAAACATGGAATAAATTAAAAAAATTAACTTGTAAAAAAAATGCTTATATCTTTAAAATAGTATAAAATTCAAACAAAATTTCACGTTATTTTGAAATAGACATAATATAAATTACAATTTTATGATTTTAGGTTATTTAGTTGCCTTTTTTTGCTGATATGGGCACGTGTCAATACTTTACGTTTTGTTTATACCTTTCTCATCACACTTTTGATTCTGCTGTATTACAAAAAAAAAGCCGCTTGAGAATAATGGATGAGCCTTTGTATAGCAATCGACCATTATTAAGAAGCATGTCGAATATTTAACTAGGGCCCTACCTTTATGGGTAAAGTATACCTTTTTTGGACTTTCCTTACCTCTTTATAACACTAGAGTCGTTGAAATTAATGGATGAAATTTTGTATACTTTTACTTGTATCAAACAAAGTTATTGTGTCCTCCAACCGAGATCCCATTTGAGAAAACGTCGTATGTTTAGCTAACGTCTCTAGAAGGTGTGTTTCGTTCCATATTTGGTGTGCTATCTTCAAGGTCAAAGTCAATGCATATGGTTAATTTTGTGCCTGCGTTATATCCTAACATCTTTTTGTATTCAGGGAGTGAGCCATAACTCGTTCGTGTTTCTTTATATCAAGAAATCTCATGTGTCGCAGTCAAAACGTGTCGTCAAGGAGAAGGTCACTAAACACTTCTTTTTTATATTTTGTGATAAAATCAATATAATATTAACTAATCAGGATGAATTGTGTATTCAAGATATATATATATATATATATATATATATATATATATATATATATATATATATATATATATATATATATATATATATAATTCTCCTTTAAACACAATTGCAATATTGGTAAGTTATCATACATGTATTAAGATCGCCATGTATAAGTCAGAGGATTGGCATCTGGATGCCTCAGGAAAATTTGAACATTGAATGAAACCTACAGTTTTTACGTTTGTGGAGACTCTGGGGCTTAACATTAACAATTGTTGTTTGTTGGTGGCAAGCGCTCCCGTACCTTTTGTTTAGCCGGATATTCATAAATACACCATGTCGTTGGATGTGTCTATTTTCCCACTAGCCATTGTAGCTTCCGATTCCATTTTAAAGATAGCAGGTGTATATATAACTTGATGCTTTGACCGACTATGTTGTTGTTGTTGTTGTTGTTGTTGTAGGGTTTAACGACCCTGCTCGTCACAAGATAGGCTATACCTGATACTGGAATAGCCTTACAAAGCAACGGGATGACTCAAAGACTCAGGAGGTACTGGAAAACGTTTTGACGCACCAACGTTAGCTGAACCTGAGACTCGAACCCACACAGACAAAGGTTAGATGGCAATGATAGGGATAGTGAGCGTATTAGACCACTCGGCCACTCAGGCCTCGACAGTCTCTGAGATGGTATTGATGATGAAGAGCGGAATTTAAAATAGTAAAGGCATGATTCAACAACTTCACGCAAAAGCAAAGATATAATGTGATGGTGAGTTTGATAGATAATATATCTTACGTCAGCAATGTCAATGGCCAGCCAATGATCTAATACTTGGTGTTTATGCAACTCACTTTGGGAAATTATGAACAACGTAGATGCTAAGACAAACGTTTGTTATGCATTCCTGGTGTTAGTAACACCAGGTGGATTTTACAAACGGTTATGGAGATACCAACACAGGAATACAAACATTTTAGGACTAAACACTTGAAACAACGAAGCCGGAACCAGCAAAAACAATCATTTATCCATTCTGCTAAATAAACTGATAAATTATCTCAAGGGTACTTGATCAATTGTATTCTAACTATTGGGGAAGAAAACAAAACAACAAAAAAAAAAAAAAAAAGCAAATAGTGGACTACAAAACTTATAGCTTTACTTGTGGGTGGATTTAAAAGTGAAGAAAGAAACAAAAAAAAACTGTCTTGTTGAACAACAATGTTCGTTCAATAAAAACGTTTAGAGCAAAACGCTAACATTACGTCCAAAAAAAATACCGATGATAATTTCGCAAACAGAAATCTAGGAATCAGGAAAATTGATAAAATAAATGAAAACAATATTTTCAAGTATGAAAATATTGATTGTTCTAGGATGACAATACTAGATCAAACTAAACCTATATATATATAGCGATCTAAAGCTATCAATCAGATATTTCCAAATTAGCATTTTCTATTGTCTTCTCGTCCCCAAATCGTCAAACGTAAATTACACTCATATTTCTGTGTGATCAGCCCCACACAAATTTATAAACTGTCTTCCATTGAAATTTGGCTTGGCCACTTGAGTTAATTTTTTAATATTTTTTTAAATGCCTCATCAAGTTTCTCAAAGGTCATGGGTTACATGCAACGTATTGGCTCTTCGATGCGTATCAGCCAGTAACGAAAGCTACTTAGCAAATATATCTTTTGGTTTTGTCATGATCACCTTTTAATCATATTCACATGTTATCGAAGCATCTCTTGCACAGAGAGGATTGACAGATGATATCAAAGTAACTGACATAATCTTGCGTTCAGTTTTATCCAAAATTTAATTTAATGCTAACAGTGTTGTACCATAATTAGTCAATCAACAAATGATCGTAGTTTAGGGTTTCAGTCAAATACATGTATTAATGTCTAAAAGAGAACTGATCTTCTTCTGTTAACCAGACCATCTTTAACGAAATAGATGTACATCATATTATTTATCTCAATATTTTCTTTCTGTTGAATTCAAAGTGGAGACCGTGAAGCACATAGGTTAGTATACGACAGCTACCATGTTGTTTGATATCGTGGGTACTTCTCACATCAATCGGAACACAATGAATGTCAGTGTAATACTGTTTTATGCATATGCTTACAATTTCTGTGTTTTATTACTCTTCGAAGAAATATATAGTGGCATTTATGTTTGGCGCCCTAGGCGAGCTATTATTTGGCGACCTACCATAGAGAAAAACCTACCAGGGAGAAAAAAATAATTCGTACTAATTTGGTGCCCCATAAAACCTGGGGCCCTAGGCGACCTCCCTGACCAGAATAATTAGTTACATTTCTACTCTTTTATTTGTTTTATCAGCTAAATACATGCGAACTGATTTAGTGAAGATGAAATAACTAATGTTCAATTTCTCCTAAATCAACGTTAGATGGCATTTATATTGACAAATTCACGTCTGCAAATATAGGTAGACTGTAAACAAGAGACATGGTAAGTGCAGTATTATAGATACATAGATGTTTTAATGTACGTCCACAAAAAGCGGTTGGCATCCCAAATCGTAATTGAGTTAATACTGTCAAAAGCTCGTGCAATACTGTAATCTCAAGATCTTCAATATGTCATTAAAAATTTTTTTAATGATTTGTACTGAACAGTTGAGTCTCATTATATAGTAAACTTTTTTGTTGCAAAATTGTTATGCAATGTTCCGATCAATCAAAGTGTTCAACTGAGAACGGACAAGGATGGATGTCTCTGTTTGCTTGATTTGTGTAGTGTTAATTCTATTTCTTATTTTGCAATGGACTTTCGGTGTGCAAAATATGGTGTTATTTCTCTTAATTTGCTATTTTCCTTCCCAAACATGTACATCATAACTCATTTTCTCTATGATGATGTTGTACAAATTGTTATTTCTATCTCTGATATTAGGTTTTGACTTCTCCATTTCTGGTATTGGATTTTCGCAGTTGCATTTGCAATTTAAGCTTATGACATTTATACCATGAATAAACACTTTGGGCATATTACTTGCTATGCATTTTGAATTTTAAAAATACCGTTGATTTCTTTCGTAGTGTTGTTGTTGATATTATAAGTTTGAAGGTACGAGCATCACTTAGGAAACGGCAAATGCCCAATCGCTTGGTTTGGGAGTAAACTGAACATACAACAGTTTAAGCCATAGTAGAATATAATTTCTGGCAAACACCCTTTATTTGTTTACTTGCATGCCTGTTGTTTGTGAAAGTTTTCCTATTTGTGGTAAAAAAAATATTGACAATACACAACCTATATAATCATGTCTTACATCATCTTGCAGAAATGTTTCCAGCTATCAACTATGGACCCCAAAATGTTTGTGATGATAACTTAAAATAATGAAACACTTTACTGAAGTCTGTTACTGTTATTAATGGTAATTTTAGGGACTTCCACTTGTGTTCTGTCTGGTATTATTGCTCACAGTCACTAATTTAGAAGTAATTCCATAACAAATGCGCGCGATTAACATAGCAGTTGAAACTAGTAGCTAATTGGGTAGTACGATCACAGAAGAGATTTAGAGTCTACTTCCAAACACACAATGTCTATCCCTTCTGAAGCAATTTGAAGCATTGTGGAAGTCATGTATTTTGTTTTTGACTGATCGTTTCTGCCCAAGAAAGTCCATTTGGTTATTTAAAGTTCACGCTGTTGCCTGTGTATGTGAGAAATCCCATGTTATTCACAGGCTCATTAAGACAACAACTCCAAAACAAAATACAATTTTTAATAATTTTATTTGTATTCTTGGATATGAGATGATTTAACACATTTGGTGGATATGCCTTTGTGTACAGTTCTAGTCGAGAAGGCACAGCCCATTACAGGTTGTGATAGCATTCAAAAATCATGTGATCGCTACTTCGTATTCCAAATTAACAATTTAATCATAACGGGTTGAGATTGGTTTATGTAAGTAATCATGTTGTTGTCTTGCAACACAATTCTATATCTTTAAAATTGGGCTTCTGCTGGTCTCTAGAACAACTCACGTGAACGAGTGCATGAAAACCTTAACAACATGATAACATGAGACAGACACTTTAGAAGGTTCATTTTATATTAGTACATTCAATGGTACAAATATTTCTGATCAAGATAGTCTGCCGTAAATAGAAATAACGGGATACAAAATCTACTGTCATAAATACCAAGCTACAAAGTATTCTGCCGTGTTTGAACCATGATATGAAGGAACTAAAGTGTTAATATAGTTTAAAAATATTGCGACTTGTGTGTAGATAGAACAACACCAAAATATTGTGCGTGTCCCATAATGAAGTAAATGATTATTGACATAGTATAAAAGCGGAATATTCTACACTTACTCGGAACAAATGCAACACAAATATATACAAATAATTACTGTACAATTACGAATAATAACACTTTCACTTCAGTCTTCATGGCGTTGGACGCAGTTCGTGACTTGAATTACAATCTGATCCAGACATCATTTAACATGGGCATGTAGAGGTGCAGGCTATTTCTTTACCGCTGTGGATACAAAATAGAAACATTACATATATTTAGGCATCATATTGGCAAACGTGTCATATTAGTTCATAAATTTGCAGAGATTTAAAAACGTCGACATCATTTGATTTGATTTGTGTAGTAATATTTTGTTTGAACTGAACTGTTCAAAATCAAAGTTGAGTCAGCCATTTTTTAAAAGTAATACTTTGTGTATTTGCATCAAGCATAGTAAGAGATGTAAAACATAACAGTAATAATAAACGCTCAAACATAACAGTGCTGTAATAAAAAAAATACTCAAATTGCCAGAACACTAATATATATATATATATATATATATATATATATATATATATATATATATATATATATATATATATATATATATATATATATATATATATATATCATCGTTAATACATGCAAGTTTCAATTCAAATCTTTGTGTTTTTATATATTGTGGGATACAATGTTCCAACTGAACATATCTACTTTGATAGAAGAAGACGGCTAAAATCAAAGCTAAATATTATTCGACCATTACTATTTTATCACATTTAAGAACACATATTAAAATTACCGGATCATATATAATTACCGGATCATATATACAAATACGACCATCTACAATCGTGATTAAGGATACTTTTCCTGAGAGTAATTTGCACTATTAGGTTTCGGCAACTCGACAGGCAGTTAGATGGTAACCTAACGAATTATTATATATTAATTAAGGTTGCCGCAAAAGCAATATGTTTTCATAGAGAGTATGCAGCAGTTATCCAATAAGCAGTTAGGGTAAGCAGCAATATACATATGCATTTTTCGATACATGTATATTCACGCATTCGGTCTTAATATTAATCTCCACTAGTTCAAACATACCATCTAACAGACCAGAATAAAAGAATCTTGCCGCAAATGGTTTTAAACTACACAATATGAATAGCTCCTAAAATAAATAATTCAACTATATTTTTGAAAATGAGCATCCGTGATTGACTTACGAGAGTATATACAGGATGCCTACTATTTGTATCCGTGATTGACTTACGAGAGTATATACAGATATACAGGATGCCTACTATTTGTATCCGTGATTGACTTACGAGAGTATATACAGGATGCCGATTATTTGTATCCGTGATTGACTAGTATATACAGGATGCCTACTATTTGTATCCGTGATTGACTTACGAGAGTATATACAGGATGCCTACTATTTGTATCCGTGATTGACTTACGAGAGTATATACAGGATGCCTACTATTTGTTTCCGTGATTGACTTACGAGAGTATATACAGGATGCCTACTATTTGTATTACGAGAGTATATACAGGATGCCTACTATTTGTATGTTTAGATGAAGGTGGTCCTTCGCGACATGACATGTCATCTACTAGGGTGCTTTTGTTGTTGATAAACAAATACTTTCTGGTTTCTGCTAAACGTTACCCGAGATAGAATCTTCGATTAACAATAGTGTAGCATTTTTCCCTTATTGGTGAAGCGTAATATCCTGTGAATTCAATGCAGTGTAGCTTTTGCTCTTACGAGTGAAGTGTAACAGCTTTTTACAGTATTAGTATTTTCGGATTGTCTTTATAATCTAAGTAAAGTGTAATAACGTTAGTAGTGCTGTTTTCGGATTGTCTCAATAATCTAGGTAATGTGTAACAACTTTAGTATTAGTATTTTCGGAATGTCTTTTTAATCTAAGTCAAGTGTAACAACTTTAGTTTTAGTGTTTTCGTATTGTCTCTATCATCTAGGTCAAGTGTAATAACGTTTGTATTACTGTTTTCGAATCGTCCTCATAATTTAGTAAAGTGTAATAATTTTTGTATTACTGTTTTTGGATTGTCTTTATAATAAAGGTAACGTATAACAACTTTTATATTAGTGGTTTCGTATTTTCTCTATAGTGTAATAAAGTGTAATAACTTTTGTGTTACTGTTTTCGGATCGTCTTTATAATTCAGGTAAACTGTAGCAACTTGTGTATTTGTGTTTTGGGATTGTGTCTGTAATCTAGGTGGTATGAAAATGTTTTCTGATTGATGTTAGTGCTCTCGTTACTGAATGAGATTTGTTCTGAATATACACTTTACGTTTCGACACACAAAACTAGAAAAATTGAAGTCCTCGGCTCCCAGATGTATATATCTCCCAGACAATATATATTTGATAATTATATTTATAGTAGTAGTTTGTTTAGATAGATTCAGATATTTCAATAATCGAGTGCTAGTTCCACTTACGCGCACATGGCTTCACATCCGTTCCAGATGGTCTCGCCATCCGTTGTGCACACCGGATCAGTTTCAAAGGGGTTACATACGCACTCACTATGTGTTACACTCTTCTCCTGCGTACAAGGACACTCGTTATCACACTGTTTAGACTCACCGCTAGAACGGGAGACAAACGGATATTTTATAAATAATAAACAGAATAGCACAGCAAGTGTAAAATAGACTGCAAAGATAACATTGAAAACAAAACTACATTTACCTGATAAAAAGATTTCAAAATATCTATACAAATATGCAGCACTATTTATTTTATATATATATATATATATATATATATATATATATATATATATATATATATATATATATATATATATATATATATATATATATATTGTTGGCATGCTATATTTTGTGCCTGTTTCATGTAAGATCACAATACCTATGATCTGTAAAGTGAATGTTTTCTGCCGCTATTACGTGAGACATAAAGTGTGTTAATTTATTGAGTAGTAGCGACCTTGTCTTTCATTAACGATTTCTGAATTTGTCGGAAGCATAGCATGTCTGTAGTACATTTGTCTTTTAGATAAGAGTGCTCTCACAAAAAATGACGTTGATTCTAAGTACAAAAATGATGTATGTTTTTATTTCTTTACAAACGTTTGAACTTCTAAACTCTTCATCATGTACATGAGATCCACACCTACATTTTATCGAAGCTTTAAAATGGCATTCCAACGAAATGCTAGTTAAGCATTTCTCCAATGAGAATGCGATTTGTTGAGTCTATAACCTTTCAGTTTATGACAAAAGGCTAAATCAGAAAACCTGTTCTGAACATTATTAATTTATAATTTTTAAATGCATATAAACCTTATTTTTTCTGTTTTTCCTAAAAGTCTGGAAAACAAGACCAAGAAGAAAAAGCAAGCAAAACATGTTCTTTATGGAATAAAGCATATCTCACATCCCGATTACAATATAAACAACACCCAAATTCATTCCACCATGACCAAAAACATTATAAATCGTTCTCGCTACTTGCTACTGTGAAAATGATTTGTATGGACAGAAGATGTAAAAGGTTCGTATATGAATGGGATAAAATATAATTTATGATTAGTAGAAACAAACTCAACCGATGGGAATAATGACAGACATACACGATTGAGGAATCATTAAATATAGAACATTTCATAGCACTAAATGCACCAGTATCTTCAGAGGAAATACGCAGAGTATTAAGACATTTGAAACCTAACAAGTCGCCTGGTGAGAATTCCATCTTGAATGAATACTTGAAATGTACAGAAGTTAATCCAGTTCTTTTACGTTTTTAAACTTGATTTTAAATAGAAGTGTTGTCCCGCAAATCTGTAATATAGGATCGATTAATCCGATATTTAAATAAACTGGGCGATACATCAGATCCTAACAATTACAAGTCTACTGAGTTGTCTTGGTGAGATATTTCATGCTGGTTTTAAGAAACGATTTCGCTATTTCTAGAAGATAAAAATTTAATATCTGAGATTAAGGCAGAGTGTCGAAAGGGACTCTCCACAATTGATAACATTTTTGTCTTGTGTTCCTTAAGAGATCATTTAAATAAAAAAACAAACCAGTCTTTTGCACTTTTGTGGATTTTTCTTTGGCTTTCAACTGGGTATGGAGAGCTAGCTTATGGAGAAACAAAAACTGATTAACATTGGCATAAATGGGAAAATATTTAAAGTGATAAGGAATATGTATATACATGAAAAGTTTTGTATATCAGGTCTTTTTACGTGTAATCAAGGAGTTAGACAAGGAGAGAACCTTTCTTCCGCATTATTTGCTCAGTATCTAAAGGTTATTTAGAATCACGTTTTGAAAACTCCAATAGTAATGCCATTACAGCTGCTTTACTTGATGTAGATATATTGGAATATTTATAACTGTTTGTTTTGCTCTATGCAGACGGTATAGTTGCATTTTCAGATAATCCAAGAGTTATGCAAATTAACTTTTATGTATTTATTATTGCTGTCAAACATATAACGTATCATTAACACAAGCAATAGAAAAATTATGATAGTTTTGGAAATGTGAAAACAGAAACAAATGTTTAGTTCAAATAAGGAGATTTGGAACTTGAAATTGTCAGAAATTATAAATATTTAGGGATGACCCTAACTGAGAAAGATATATATTTGTTGGGAATTAAGAACCTAATTTCTCACGTCAGGAAAGCAATGTATCTGCTTCGAAAAAGAATATTTAATCTGAACGTGTCTGTTGACTGTGAGATTAAAACATTTTGATATGATAATAGTCCTAATAACACACACGCGGCTGAGATCTGGGGTTCTGAAAGATTATATTTGATGGAACATGTTCATTTAGTATTTCTAAAATATGTGCCAAAAGTTAAAACAAATCTACCCACACGTATGTGTTGTATGTTGAACCTAGTAGAACCTCGTTAGACTTGCAAAAATAGGAGAATAATCTGCTATTGGATAAATCTCATTATTTGTATTAAAAACAATCTGCTATTGGATAAATCTCATTATTTGTATTAAAAACAATTATCTTATGTATTTGTGGCTAATGTATGATTATAATAATATTTAAGGCAGAAACAACTCGGTTGAGATAATTTAAAACATCCTATCGGAAACTGGGTTTAATTTTATTACGGTTAATAACAACACTCCCAACAAATTCTGGCTAGTAAGGCTACTTATGGAAAAACTTCATTGTTACTAACTCGATAAAAGCTGATGCATATATAATTTTTAAATTGGAATTAAAATTAGATTTGTTAAAAGACTTATCAAAACTATAAGACAAACATAATACAATTTCTAACATATAATCACTGTTTACCGATAGAGAAGAGAAGATTGGAAACTTTGCCGAGATATGAAAGATTGTGTACTCATTGCGTGCGAAACGGTCTGGGCGATGAATTTCCGAATCTCATTAAATGCAGCTATCTCAGAACAAAACAAGTAACTAATACCCAGTCTATTATAGATATAATAGATCAAAGTTTAAAATTTCAAAGTTTAAAGAATTATCGTGTTCTTAGAATCTTGGTATTTTAATCAATATAAAAGGGTTAATAAAAATTTATTTTAAAAAATACGTTATTTTCAATTCACCTTTACTCGATGTGTTTATTGTTTTTCTACTTTTATATTTACTTATACTTTATGTTTCATTTCAAAACATTTATCGAAATGTTTAAGGAAGAGAAGAAAAAAAGCATAGGTTCGTCATTGTAAAGTAATGAGTCTGCTAGAGATTAATTTGTGCTCCATATTTAATAATTTACAACCTTTCTTCCCATATATACCAATATCAATGCTATTAAATTTCAACATGATCTTATTCCGTCAAAATAATGACTGTACTAACGTAATAATAATGTCAATCTAACGCAGATTGCATTTACTTTGATAAAAGAAATATCGTCTATGGCTGATATATACTTGTAAAATTAGTAATATTTTCCTCATAAGATGGATATTATAAACTGAGTGTAATAAATTATTTCTCGTTGTTATCGTTGTACGATCTATAAGCTCAAAAAGACAAAGATAGAAAATGAAATTCCATATTCATACGTGGGAAAGGTTTGTTTCAAATTCAATAACGGTTCAATGGAGCTGAAACTGCACCAGGGAGGCTAGGCAAAAGCAGACATGTAATTTACATATATACATTCGAGAGGAAACTGGATCAGGGATATTGGTCAAAAATGGAAAATAACTTACACGTATTACAATCGAGCTAAAATTGGATCAAGTATATTGGATCAACAAGGAAACGTATTTTATACTTATTACCATAATTTCATGTAATTCACTTTGTATCCGTCGTTATAAGTAATTTATTAGCTACACAACGTAGACTCTTCAGCAATATCTGTTTTCTAAGTCAATTTTGTCATTTCTACATGTAATGGAGTTTGAAAAGTTTTCATTTGCTGCAACGCCATTCACACTCTTTCCTAATACCTGCAACGTAATTCACACTCGTTGTCATATGCGTTGCCGAAGACGCTACAGACTGGATTGTACTCTTTATTCTTACAGCTGCAGGAGACTGGCTCGATGATGGGGGAGGGTCTATCGCACGGACAATGGCCCTCGCAATCCTTTGCTACATAGCTACACAAATACATCCAAGACAAAAATATTAGATCTGACAGTTTACAAGGAACTCTGAAAATTCTTTACCTTGTTAGCGGCATAGTCAGGTGATATGTGGAAAGAGAATACAACCGAGTGATTGATGGGTTTCCTCTTTAAACCGACAAGGTTTCATGGATGCAAAAATTAGTTCCATCCCCAGTTCTTGCATTTTGGCGTGGATATTACCGTTGATTCGGACTGAGCGTAGCAGTGACTCATTGTTGTAAACGTGAAATTTACAACTTTGCTTGACCCTCATTGCGCTTTTTCGGCATAGCGTGTTGTCAAAAGAGCAAATGGTCTAATTCTACGACTGATCTTAACTTATGGCTTTTGTTTTAAATTACCGAAGTGTCTGCATATATTTACATGAACGACTCCAGCTGAACTACCAAACCATTTAATATTAGTTAAGATGCGTACTGCAATTTTCTTTGAAATTAAAAAAAACAATATCCATATGATTCCTCTCAATACATTTTATTCCAGTTACTGTCGTTGAAGTAAGAGCAGTGCTATTGCCGCTGTGAGGCGATGTCAAGCTCTACTACTGTCAATCCGAATCGGTATTATGAGGCATGGTCTTATCAGGTCACTGTCACCTTTCTCAAAAGCTCTTGGTTACACATCTAAACAGTCTCATAGACATATATTACATCATAGCAATATTTATGGAACTTTTCTACAATTTACATCTCAAAATAATTTTAGCCCGTAAGTATGAAATCGTGTTAGCTTTATACAAAATAACAAGTGGTGGGAAGTATGTAAAAAGTACCATCAGATGTTTTCGCAAATGACATTTCAGAAAAGTTTTAAAAATGACGAAATATTCCTTATTATTTCCGTTTTTACCTTCGATCATCATACATCAGCAAATATATATATATTGTAGCATATGTCTATGCAGCTAGTTTAGTTTCATAAGTAAAACATGCATGCTACACTAAAGTATTGTTATCTATATGAAAGTAGCTAAATGTTCCTAACATCTGAACTATGTGAAAGCAAATTGATGACGATCAATTTATTTAAATTTAAATTGATCAACGATCAGTCATGGTGGTCATGATAATTACAACGAAGACAAAGGCGTTAGTATGCATATCTAAATTGTGTGTATTAACTTTTATTATTACAGATTGTAAGGGTCATTTCTAAACACACTATATAGCTTCTAAACAGTGGGTCATACTTTCAGTTTTTGTGGCCTTTCAATCTTTGATGGTGTACAGGATATCTTGTTGACGAATTTGACTCGATCTGAGTTCATGGGCTTGCCCTACTATAACGATGACGATGTCAAAAAATATGATTTCTGATTAGTTAGCTGTTAAAGGACTTTACCTTATATACACGTTAAACTGATCTTTAAATGAGTATTCGAGCCTAATTCTGACTCTCTAATTCTAATTTTTAAAGCTGAAAATTGATTGTTCCGGTCTTAAACACCAGTCTTAGTGAAGCTATTCAGCTGTATTTGAAAATAAAATCGAGGTTTTATTTATTTTAATTATTGACTGTAATTACTGTGGTTTCATGTAAAGACATTTTGAAAACCATTGAGTTTCATTAAAACTGTTAGCATATCAAAACATACCATAATATTGCCACATCAGCACAGTAGATTTGACATCATTCCTAACAGTACTGGAACCCATTTGAAATACTCTAAACTTTTTCATTTGTCATAGAACGTTTAGGATTATTCATGATTTTATTCATCAAACGGTTAGTTATTTTTAATTGTTAAATTAAATTTTCTATGAAAATAAATTTTTGTTGAATTTCACAAAACTTGATGGTTTTCACTCTTTTCTGTTAATTAGATTAAGATCGTAGAATAGTAACAATTATTTGTTACAATCTCGCTTATCTAGCTACTGTCTTCTAATGTACCTGGTGTGATATCTTGCCTGCTGGACTTTCCACATCTGACTCCAACTTTTATCCTAACTGGCGTTTGCTCAAAGGAAAGGCTCTCAACTTAAAGCGTTAGGCTCAACGAACATAAGTAAATATAAAACGTAAATCATGTAATATGCCTTTCCTCCATAGTTTCTTGTCTTGTACAATCATGGGACTTTTACAACGGAACTAGAACTTTGCATAGAGTAAACTAGTAGGTATGATATGTAAAGTTCCAAGTCTGGATCCTAACATAGTTAGCTTTGGGTCCCCTTAGGTCTGTGTTAGTTTTGAAGTCGGAAATACAATCAGGGGAGAAAATCTATGCAATCAACCACATTATTCGTATCCCCATTCTAACATGCTATGTGTTTATGGAATATAGAATAAATTATTTGTCCGTGGACATGACATTAGTGATGTCAAAGTTTGTCGTGCTATATCGTAAATTGTTTTCCTGCCACAAGGCTTGACGTTCATCCAATCAAAAAGCTCGTTTCCTTTAATGGTGTGTTAGAATGCATGCCTTTAACCGAGGACTTTAATGGAAGTCAGCGAGTCACTACACGGTAACTATGGTTACATACTTAACTCAAGACGACAAAGATGAAAGTCCAATTGATACGTACTTGCATCGTCTCCAGCAGTCGTTGTCGTACGTATTTCCATCTACACCACACACGGGATTGTATATCTTCGGACACGTGCAGGCAGAGACTGGAGGGTGGCTTGGTTGAGGGTTTTGTACAGGGCACGGGCAGGACCCATCACATTCCTTCCAGACCCCGCTGGAAATTAAAAAAAAGGGTCCAACAAAATTGATACAAAGTCCAATAAAAAGTACCGGCTACAATGATACGTAAACTCTAATAAATTCAAAGAAATGGTTTTTTTTAAATTGTCGTACGAGAATGCCTTTCATTCTAAAACTAAGCTGTCTTAAAATAAAATTGATTGGGTATTTCGAGATAAAATATTCTTGTATCTTACAATATTTCGTATATACATTTCCCTACCAACAGAGAGAGAGAGAGAGAGAGAGAGAGAGAGAGAGAGAGAGAGAGAGAGAGAAAGAAAGAGAGAGAATGCATAGGGTGATAGCTTACCCTGGCAAGAAGCATTCACTGAAGTAGGTGTAGCCGTCTGACCCACAAACTGCGGCTATCGAACAGGGCTGGCTGTGAGGTGGATTGATAGGGACTGTGGTAGGAGGGGTAGTGACTGCGAACTCTTTGGTACTAAACGGAATTCGAGTTGGATTTGTAGGGACGGTTGTAGGAGGAGTAGTAACTGGGAGAGGATTCGAACTTTTTTGAAGGTTGGGACGACGACCACGGCGAGGTTCTTCTACCTCCTGTTCCCTAACTGGTTCCTGCTGCCGTTGTCGCTGTTTTCGTGGAGTTTTACGCGGGCCGGTCCATACAGGCGGATGCTGGATTGGTCTGGGAGACGGGGTAGGTCGTCCTACTCTAGATGGATTTGATCTTTCAGCGGGAGGTCCCGCTTCATCTGGTAAATGATTAGCATGAGAGCATCATGATATTATCCTTTGATTTGTTTTTAGGTGTACTTAATTAATACCTCTTGCACCTTTGTGAGTAAAGTTATCTTGCTAGTCAATACATTAATGAGTTCGTGCTTTCGTATTCACAACTCTCTTCCTTAGCTATATAATGATAGGTATTTCAGACAATAAAGTATTATTGGCAATTGTCCGAATACGTTCTCAGTGCTTTTAGAATTTTTAAATTAGCCTCACCTTTCCAAGCCGATGGGTGGAAATTGTTGGACATACGCTTAGTTCAAAATCATAAATATTTCATTTTTAGCTATTCATTGTAGTTGGATACAAATGATCAATGCTTATATTATATGTTAGCCTGGCTCACTCAAGTATGAAGAGTAGTTGGATACAAATGATCAATGCTTATATTATATGTTAGCCTGGCTCACTCAAGTATGAAGAAATATTATATGCCAGTCTGGTAGAATCAAGTACCAAAACATATTATATATCAGTCTGGTCATTTTGGTACTTGCAAGTAATAAAACACATTATATGTCAGTCTGGTACACAAGCCCAGTAACAAAACATATTATGTCAGTCTGGTACACAGAGAAGTAACAAAAGACATTATGCCAGTTTGGTATACAGTCAAGTAACAAAACAGTATTTTTCTGTCTCGTACACAGTCAAGTAAGAAAACAGTATATGTCAGTCTGGTACAGTCAAGTAACAAAACACATCATGTGAGTCTGGTACAGAATAATAACTAAACACATTATGTCAGTCTAGTAGAGTCAAGTAACAAAACATATTATGTCAGTCTATTACAGTCAAGTAATAAAACGTATTAAGTCAGTCTGGTAACGTCAAATAACAAAACATATTATGTAAGTCTGGTACACAAGTCTAGTACCAAAACACATTTGTGATCAGTCTTCTACAGTCAAGTACCAAAACAGTTTAAATGTCATTATATTTCACAAGTCAAGCAACAAAACAAATCAGTCTGGTACACAGTCAATTATCACACATATATATATATATATATATATATATATATATATATATATATATATATATATATATATATAAATGGGACATAGTCTAGTAGTTGAATGTATTATACGTGAGCCTGGTACACAGACAAATGTTTCTTATATAGATACTCCAAAGTTATGATACACAAAAATGGAAATAATAATAATAATAATAATAATAATAATAATAATAATAATAATAATAATAATCCCTAAAGCACATGTCATCTTAATAATAATAATAATAATAATAATAATAATAATAATAATAATAATAATAATAATGAGGACTTTGTATAGCGCCTAATCTTTGAAAGCTCTAAGCGCTTTACACCATCAATAATGATATGACTACACTACAGAACAACAAATGACAAAAACAATGAAATTGGAAAGCATAAAAACATGCTGAAAATATATAAGATACAAAACATGATTAGGTTGCTAAGCTTGTCCCTGAAGTCGAAACAGGTGAGTCTTGAGAGCACTCTTAAAAGGGACCACTGTGTCTTTGTGTCTAATTTAAATAGGCAATTCGTTCCACGTCGCCGGGCCCTGATATGCAAACGAACGTTGTCCATATGACTTTGTTTTCACCTTGGGAACAATGAGTATACGATTATCAGAAGAAGAGTGTAAGGATCTAGCTGTGTGTACACATGGGTGAGGCTGGATAGGTATGTTGGACTGGAGTCTGTCATTGAAATATAGCACAGAGAACAAATTTTGTGTTTGATTCTGTATCGAATTGATAGTCAGTTTAGGGTACAGAGCAGTGGTGAGGTGTGCTCTGATCGAGGTATTCAAAAGATGATCCGTGCAGCTGTGTTTTGAACTTTTTGAAGTTTCTGGAGTAAATATTGTGATGAACCAGACAGAATTGAGTTACAATAGTCCAGTCTTGAAAGTACTAATGAACACACAAGTGTTTTCGTGGCATCAACAGAAAGATATTGAATCCTGAATGATAAGTGACAAAACGGAGAGTAAGTATATTTCTATCAAACCCGCACTCCAATTTGTCAATAACATGGTA
Organism: Unio delphinus; assembly: GCA_029339505.1. NCBI lineage: Eukaryota > Metazoa > Mollusca > Bivalvia > Unionida > Unionidae > Unio > Unio delphinus. The sequence goes on from JAQISU010000076.1 coordinate 471,255, forward strand.
TCATATTTTAACGCAGCCTGTGGTAACAAAAGCAAGCAGATTTTAAATGATAAGCAAAAGGCTTTGAGCAGTTAGTCACCGAATAAAAATATCTTCATACCTAGAAGAAAAGAGTTATGTTTCCGCATAACAAATATTTCAACATGGCCCATGAAAATTGAACATTTTTTTTAACCATCTCCCATATTACAGACGGAGTCAAACTGCCATCAAGCAATAGTTTTGGAAATCTATTAAACGAGGTTTCTTTATTTAGAGGTGTCTTTATTTCCAATTCATAGCGAAATTATTTTCATACTGGAAATTGATAATATATTTCCAATCCATTATTTATTTGCTTGTTTCAACCAACAAGCCAATTTGAATTCTAAACCATTCTAAAAGCTCATTTAGCTAAGCCTTTCCAATTTATCTCAAATCCGGACGATAGCACCCAATTTCTATGTTACGTGCTTAGGCTCGAATAAGCAGCAACACAGAAAGAAGTGAAAATAACAAGCTTGTAAAATTTAACAAACGATTTATTAAGTACAAAAGTTTTCATAAGAGAAAATAAATAAACTTACGGTTTTAGAGAATCAAGTCCAAAAATAATCCAATATAGAATTCACAAAAATAATCCACTAATGGAACTGCAAGAGTCCTGATAAATAAATGTCCTAATAGTTCCCGGTTCGAATCTTGACGATGTAATCCAATATGGACGACGATGTTACGTGATTTAGTCAGTTCTTATTTTAAATAATAATCCAAATGAAAATCTATGAGCACATATTCTTTTCCAGATAAATAAAATAATTCCTCTTGCTCCAAACGATTTGAAATAATTTACACTGAACCAGTAACACGCACATATTCCAAAGCCCAGACTAACTACCGAACTGTTCTCTCCCAAACAATAATTTAAATACCTGTTTTTTTTTTTTTTACGTAAACAAGGGATCACGTGATTTTCTGGAAAGTCATAGAACAAACGTACGATCATTTAAACACGTACGCATGGAAAGATCCAGATAAGAATCAGCCACCTCTCACCCCCCAGACCTAAAAATAAAAAGATGTCCTTGGAAAACAACCAATCATTTCTAAGGCCTGTTTATCACTCTGAAGCAAGGTCAGAAATTGAGGTTAACAAGCAAGGTCAACACCTGTGTTTACAGATAAAGTATAGATCAATCTAATTTTCCAGAAAACACTTCCCAATTTAATGAATTATAAACCCAGAAATGACAAATTCGAATTTGACAATTATAAATAAATTATTTAAATCAAATATACGTAACACTTGTATACCTGTGATCTCCCCTCTCACACGTAGGTATGTTCACAGGTCTGGAACATACCAGGTTTCACTGCAATATAATCTAAGTTTATTTTGAGCCCTTGTAGCAGATGATTATGTAGTACTTATAATGGTTACTACTTAAATGTCGTCATTACATATGTTTCATGAACAACATAAAAACCCAATCAGCATTCAACTATGTCGATTTTGGAGGGCAGAAGAAATGTCATGAATAATAATAAGCTTTGTTTCCAACATTTCATCCGAGTCAACACTTTATATATATATATATATATATATATATATATATATATATATATATATATATATATATATATATATATATATATATATATATATATAATAATTGTGCATACTTTTTTGTACTCTCCTGCAAAGCGTTTTCGCCCAATTATTGTTGACGCATATTTTATCGTCAATTTCTTGTTTTAAAAAAAACTGAAATAATTAGAGATTAATTTAATGTTTTGGCATGTGCCCAAATGTCTAGATTGATTTTCATAAGAATGATCTGGTCATACTACTGTCATACGTTAGGTGTCTATACTTGATACTGTCAAACCCACTGGCCTTTTCTCGGCCTGTACATCTGAAAGCACATATGCCAATGCGTCCAGTGTAGCACCATATAAATCTTCTCTGACAATTTATTTCTCCCCTCCATATCATGGCAGATTCAGTAATCTGGTGACACCTCTTAAGTGTATTTCCTAGGTCCTGTGGAGAACACAATATTATGCACACCGAACTATAAGAGGTTTTGTCCTTTCGTGTTATCGTGAATCGTCGTTAATATTAATGTTTATATTTTCTTGTTTTGGATAATCAGAAATATAATTTAATAAAGACGTCAAAGAGCTGTCTTGATGTATTCATTTCACTCTCAACAATGGTTCCTGGAAAATTTTTAACCTCATAATTCCAGAAATGTTTCAACAAAGCTATGAATTCATAATTTCAGAAGGACTTTAACAAAGCTTTGAATTCAAACAGAGACGGAATTTCTAAGAGAAAGACCATTTATGATTTGTTTTGTTTATATGGAAACAAATTTGTCTTGTATATTGTTTGAGGTATATGGCTTATGAGGGTTTAACTTACTTTCTTGTTGCCGTGTTGGGGACGTCTTAGGCAGTCCGGTCCACACTGGCGGATGCTGGATGGGTCTATATTGTTCCTGCTGTTTTGAGGAAGTCCTCGGCGATCCTGTCCATACAGGTGGATGCTGGATCGGTCTGGGGCCTGGAAAAAGTCGCTCTTCTGTAAGAGGAACTGGTCCGTCTCCTGGTCGACCAAATGCAGGAGGTGTACCTTTTCTGCGTTCTCCATCAGGCGGCAGTACTCGTACAGTCGATGGTTCTGGACTTCCTCTCACTGTTTGTGGTCTAACTGTTTCCACTGCAATACAAATGGTGTCCAAAATAAGTCCATCTTCTTTGATTCAAGTAATGGAAAAAGCAAGAGCAGCATGGGGGCGAATCGGACAACTTTTTTCAACAAAATTGATTGAAGCGTCAAAACGGAAAATAGAGCCTTCCTACGAAATCTCATGTTTTAACCAAAAAAAAAAAGAAAGTCTCCATTTGGCAAACGGAGACTTATCGATTTTTCAATCATCGGGGTCGCAGCGGTGTTGTCATCGCCCCCCCCCCCCCCCCCGCTGCTATGGGTAAACAAAAATCATTTATGATTTTTCATGAGGGGGTTTTCACGATTTCAACCGAATATTTGATCGAGTCCGATACGATATCGTGTCCGAGGACGAAAATCATTTATGATGGAAGTCCTTAGGACGTTACAAACAAACTAATCGCTAACACCTCACCGCGTAGATCAATCAAATTATTTGACTGGTCGGTGAGTCGGAAATTAATTCTCGTTAGTAAATTATTATGGCATCGAATGTAGACAGGATTAATTGGGTTTTCAATAATTAGAAATCCTGAAGGAGCTGTTGGTGCAAACAAATAAAGAATATATCCTTGTTGGGCTTGATTTGATTGCTCTAGATTAATTTGATAGCTTCCTTCGATTGCGTCACATGTTAAATTGAGCGCAATCACCTCTGAAATATTTACATTGTGCGGGGCAATATGCCTACCGCCGCCATCTGGGTCATTATTATATTTGAGGATAGTTGAGTCTTGTACAACACCGCTGCGACCCCGATGATTGTCACACAGATTGAAAAATCGCTAAGTCTCCGTTTGCCAAATGGAGACTATCTTTTTTTTGGTTAAAACATGAGATTTCGTAGGAAGGCTCTATTTTCCGTTTTGACGCTTCAATCAATTTTGTCGAAAAAAGTTGTCCGATTCGACCCCCCCCCCCCCCTTGCTGCTGCAAGTGGTTTTGTCTTCATACAGAATGTTATACACATCATTCCATTATTTCAGTGAAAAGGACTTTATTTTCACATAAAGGTTTCCTGACAAATTAAACTTGAAAAACTTAATTGGGTTAAGAAAGATGTGTATGAGGAGGGAACGACAGAAATTCTATCGGGGGGGGGGGGGGGATTCTGATGACTCCTATTAATTCATATAGGATTAAATATGCATAATTTATTAAACCTTGCGTATACTGACACAGCACAAAAAAAAAATGTATGAGACCTTAATTCGTACCGGGTAATGCAAGCAAGATCTGGAATGTGTCCCCATAGTCAAAATCTTTATCTCAATCAAAACGTTCAAAACATTGGCGACAGTTACAAAGCGGGAAGTTTTGGAGAAAATATGTTTGTCCAAAATATATAAATATTATGTAATACTACATTTATGTATTAAATTTGTCAAACATTTACATATTTAAAAAACACAACTCAGTATATAATTGAGTATATAATTTCCCCAGATTTTTCTCTCTAGGTCTTTAATTGATCTGCGACAGCTCCGGAGGCCTAGATGTCCGTCTCTGATACAGGAGGTCATGTGTTCAATCACCAGGCGAGTCATGCCAAAGACTTCAAAAATGGTACTAACAGCTGCCTCTTTTTCGTGCGTCTTCAGTATGGGTATCGTAATTTATCGTAATAAATTGCATTTGACAAACACAGTTCACGGATTGACGTGTCCTAAACAGCAGTTAAAATAGTTTGATTCTAATCGAATTGCTTATGAATTTAATTACAAAAAAACGTGTGAATAATACACGCTGGACACTCCTACCGCGTATATTTACATCTAACTTGCTGTCACTTGTTCTATGTTAGTTCTCTCTCTCTCTCTCTCACTCTCTCTCTCTCTCTCTCTCTCTCTCTCTCTCTCTCTCTCTCTCTCTCTCAAAACTAAAACATATTAGCGCATTCTTGACGGAAATGTCATCATATTCCATAGATACGACGTGTTTTATGCCTTTCTAACACGATGATTTACTAATTACATACACACTGATACACATTTCATAAAACGCATTTAAAATGATATAGGGTGGGTGGGACAGTCAGATATATAAGAACAAATACGAGCAGAAATGTTTCGATATCAATATTGTAGACAACATCAATTCTATGAAACTTGTAATTCACGGTCGAGACTGGTGTAAATTTTCATTACAAATTAAGAGTTGAATTTCTTAGAAATGAAAACAAAGAATAAATATTTTAGCTCAAAAAGCTGCTAAACATGACTGTTTCTTTCGATGATTGAAAATAACGACACATACTTGAAAACGCGAGTGTGTGTTGAGTGTCAGTGTAAATAGGCAGTTGTGCGTAAATGTCAGGCAAAGGTTAGATTAATACTAAACTGAAAAAGCAGATAGGTTTGCTATGTATTAATATATAAGCCTCACCTGGAAGCCAATTTATATTACATTCTTGTTCATTGTTCTTTGATGCATGCTTAGTCTTCACAGGTGATGATTCAATCATGACTTTATCTCAGTTTACTTACATGAAGATTAAACCATAACGTATTTAGACTTAGGTAACTGAGAAATCAGACATGGTCTTATCTGGACGTACATAGCTGAGGATACAATCATTACCTTATCTCCATCACCTTAAGTGAGGATTATATCATGACCTGATCTCGACGTACTTAACTGAAGATTGCCGTTATATTCATTTACCCTACTGACAGATATGCTATGGCTTTCTATTCACTTACTGTATAGAGAATCAGAATCATTAAATGTCGTCATCTTAACTTACTTAAACGTCGGTTTGAATAATGTTTATTACTCGAGGCAAGATGCCAACTACATAGACCCAGATCTGCCTATACATATTCTGCTAATATGCAATGCCCCAGGAGACGTGGCTATATGCAATATCCTAGGGGTAATCAGTAGCGTGAAAAACGTATAACTCGAATTGCGCTCGCATTATCATCAGTCCTTTGTTTTGAACCATAATAAAGGAACTTGAAGTATTTGTCTTTTCCTTCCCAAAAACAACATGAAAGGAAAGGACGTGATAATTCAGTTCATGTATATGTCACGAAAATGATAAATACCTGCTCGCAGATGTATACAACAGGTGGACTACATATTTTCTGCCAATTTTTACAATAAAAGACGATTTAAAAAAATCAACCTTTCAATATAATCTTATCATTTGCTCGCGCAGAACAAAAACAAAATAACCTTTTCATGATGAATAAAATCATGTCACGAGCTACGAGTCAGCTGTTCCAAAAATATTTATACCAGTTGGAAATGATGAATTCAAATGATTTGCTTTGTTTCCTTCCTTCTTCGTCTTTACGTATTTTCCTAATAAAGAAACACCAATCCGCCGCAAACATTCCCGTTCTATGTGCATGCTTATACATACATACATACATACATACATACATACATACATACATACATACATACATACATACATACATACATACCGGGTCTATCTTGCTCCTGTGTTGGGGAAGTTTTTGCAGGTCCGGTCCGCACAGAGGGATCCTCTATTTGCCTGGGGACTGGAGAAGGTCTGCCTTCTGTAGGTGGAGCTGGTCCGTCTCCCGGTCGAACTAATGCCTCTGGTGTACCTGTTCTGCGTGGAGCTTCACTTCCTTTATAGAGAAATCATTAAAGATCATCATCTTACTTTGCTTAATCATCATTCAATTGTTTGGAAATATTATCAAGGAACTTTTAAATAAATGTGTTTCCCTTCCAAAAAATATCATGGAAGGAAAGAACGTGATAATTTATTTCATGTGTATCTCATGAAAATGATTGTTACATGTTAGCGAATAAATACAATAGGAGGACTAAATATTTTCTGCCAGCATTTATAATTAAAAGACGAGAAATAATTAAAACATTTCAATATAACCTGATCATTCGTTGATGCACAGAAGAATAAATACAAATACACTTCATGATCAATTACGTCATGTCACGAGCCACGAGTGACATTTTGTGTAAAACACGTCAAGGCTTTTATGTTTCAACGAATTCAGCTGTTGATGTCAGCTGTCCAAAAATATCTATAACATTTCCAAATGATGAATTAAAATAATTTGCTTTCATTCCTTCGTTCTTCGTCTTTAATTATTTTGCTACATACATACATACATACATACATACATACATACATACATACATACATACATACATACATACATACATACATGCATGCATGCATGCATGCATGCATACATACATACATACCGGGTCTATCTTGCTCCTGTGTTGGGGAAATTTTTGCAGGTCCGGTCCGCACAGAGGGATCCTCTATTTGCCTGGGGCCTGGAGAAGGTCTGCCTTCTCTAGGTGGAGCTGGTCCGTCTCCCGGTCGAACTAATGCCTCTGGTGTACCTGTTCTGCGTGGAGCTTCACTTCCTTTATAAAGAAATCATTAAAGATCGTCATCTTACTTTACTTAATCATCATTCAATTGTTTGGAAATATTATCAAGGAACTTTTAAATAAATGTCTTTCCCTTCCAAAAAATATCATGGAAGGAAAGAACGTGATAATTTATTTCATGTGTATCTCATGAAAATGATTGTTACCTGTTAGCGAATAAATACAATAGGAGGACTAAATATTTTCTGCCAGCATTTATAATTAAAAGACGAGAAATAATTAAAAAAATTCAATGTAATCTGATCATTCGTTGATGCACAGAAGAATAAATACAAATACACCTAATGATCAATTACGTCATGTCACGAGCTACGAGTGACCTTTTGTGTAAAACACGTCAAGGCTTTTATGTTTCCACGAATTCAGCTGTTGATGTCAGCTGTCCAAAAATATCTATAACATTTCCAAATGATGAATTAAAATAATTTGCTTTCATTCCTTCGTTCTTCGTCTTTAATTATTTTGCTACATACATACATACATACATACATACATACATACATACATGCATGCATACATACATACATACCGGGTCTATCTTGCTCCTGTGTTGGGGAAATTTTTGCAGGTCCGGTCTGCACAGAGGGATCCTCTATTTGCCTGGGGACTGGAGAAGGTCTGCCTTCTGTAGGTGGAGCTGGTCCGTCTCCCGGTCGAACTAATGCCTCTGGTGTACCTGTTCTGCGTGGAGCTTCACTTCCTTTATAAAGAAATCATTAAAGATCGTCATCTTACTTTACTTAATCATCATTCAATTGTTTTGAAATATTATCAAGGAACTTTTAAATAAATGTGTTTCCCTTCCTAAAAATATCATGGAAGGAAAGAACGTGATAATTTATTTCATGTGTATCTCATGAAAATGATTGTTACATGTTAGCGAATAAATACAATAAGAGGACTAAATATTTTCTGCCAGCATTTATAATTAAAAGACGAGAAATAATTAAAACATTTCAATATGACCTGATCATTCGTTGATGCACAGAAGAATAAATACAAATACACTTCATGATCAATTACGTCATGTCACGAGCTACGAGTGACATTTTGTGTAAAACACGTAAAGGCTTTTATGTTTCAACGAATTCAGCTGTTGATGTCAGCTGTCCTAAAATATCTATAACATTTCCGAATGATGAATTAAAATAATTTGCTTTCATTCCTTCGTTCTTCGTCTTTAATTATTTTGCAACATACATACATACATACATACATACATACATACATACATACATACATACCGGGTCTATCTTGCTCCTGTGTTGGGGAAATTTTTGCAGGTCCGGTCCGCACAGAGAGATCCTCTATTTGCCTGGGGACTGGAGAAGGTCTGCCTTCTGTAGGTGGAGCTGGTCCGTCTCCCGGTCGAACTAATGCCTCTGGTGTACCTGTTCTGCGTGGAGCTTCACTTCCTTTATAAAGAAATCATTAAAGATCGTCATCTTACTTTACTTAATCATCATTCAATTGTTTGGAAATATTATCAAGGAACTTTTAAATAAATGTCTTTCCCTTCCAAAAAATATCATGGAAGGAAAGAACGTGATAATTTATTTCATGTGTATCTCATGAAAATGATTGTTACCTGTTAGCGAATAAATACAATAGGAGGACTAAATATTTTCTGCCAGCATTTATAATTAAAAGACGAGAAATAATTAAAAAAATTCAATGTAATCTGATCATTCGTTGATGCACAGAAGAATAAATACAAATACACCTAATGATCAATTACGTCATGTCACGAGCTACGAGTGACCTTTTGTGTAAAACACGTCAAGGCTTTTATGTTTCCACGAATTCAGCTGTTGATGTCAGCTGTCCAAAAATATCTATAACATTTCCAAATGATGAATTAAAATAATTTGCTTTCATTCCTTCGTTCTTCGTCTTTAATTATTTTGCTACATACATACATACATACATACATACATACATACATACATACATACATACATACACACATACACACATACATGCATGCATGCATGCATACATGCATACATACATACATACATACATACATACCGGGTCTATCTTGCTCCTGTGTTGGGGAAGTTTTTGCAGGTCCGGTCCGCACAGAGGGATCCTCTATTTGCCTGGGGACTGGAGAAGGTCTGCCTTCTGTAGGTGGAGCTGGTCCGTCTCCCGGTCGAACTAATGCCTCTGGTGTACCTGTTCTGCGTGGAGCTTCACTTCCTTTATAAAGAAATCATTAAAGATCGTCATCTTACTTTACTTAATCATCATTCAATTGTTTTGAAATATTATCAAGGAACTTTTAAATAAATGTGTTTCCCTTCCTAAAAATATCATGGAAGGAAAGAACGTGATAATTTATTTCATGTGTATCTCATGAAAATGATTGTTACATGTTAGCGAATAAATACAATAGGAGGACTAAATATATTCTGCCAGCATTTATAATTAAAAGACGAGAAATAATTAAAACATTTCAATATGACCTGATCATTCGTTGATGCACAGAAGAATAAATACAAATACACTTCATGATCAATTACGTCATGTCACAAGCTACGAGTAACATTTTGTGTAAAACAAGTAAAGGCTTTTATGTTTCAACGAATTCAGCTGTTGATGTCAGCTGTCCAAAAATATCTATAACATTTCCGAATGATCAATTAAAATAATTTGCTTTCATTCCTTCGTTCTTCGTCTTTAATTATTTTGCTACATACATACATACATACATACATACATACATACATACATACATGCATGCATGCATGCATGCATGCATGCATACATACATACCGGGTCTATCTTGCTCCTGTGTTGGGGAAATTTTTGCAGGTCCGGTCCGCACAGAGGGATCCTCTATTTGCCTGGAGACTGGAGAAGGTCTGCCTTCTGTTAGTGGAGCTGGTCCGTCTCCCGGTCGAACTAATGCCTCTGGTGTACCTGTTCTGCGTGGAGCTTCACTTCCTTTATAAAGAAATCATTAAAGATCGTCATCTTACTTTACTTAATCATCATTCAATTATTTTGAAATATTATCAAGGAAGTTTTAAATAAATGTCTTTCCCTTCCAAAAAATATCATGGAAGGAAAGAACGTGATAATTTATTTCATGTGTATCTCATGAAAATGATTGTTACATGTTAGCGAATAAATACAATAGGAGTACTAAATATTTTCTGCCAGCATTTATAATTAAAAGACGAGAAATAATTAAAAAAATTCAATATAATCTGATCATTCTTTGATGCACAGAAGAATAAATACAAATACACCTAATGATCAATTACGTCATGTCACGAGCTACGAGTGACCTTTTGTGTAAAACACGTCAAGGCTTTTATGTTTCCACGAATTCAGCTGTTGATGTCAGCTGTCCAAAAATATCTAAAACATTTCCAAATGATGAATTAAAATAATTTGCTTTCATTCCTTCGTTCTTCGTCTTTAATTATTTTGCTACATACATACATACATACATACATACATACATACATACATACATACATACATACATACATACATACATACCGGGTCTATCTTGCTCCTGTGTTGGGGAAGTTTTTGCAGGTCCGGTCCGCACAGAGGGATCCTCTATTTGCCTGGGGACTAGAGAAGGTCTGCCTTCTGTAGGTGGAGCTGGTCCGTCTCCCGGTCGAACTAATGCCTCTGGTGTACCTGTTCTGCGTGGAGCTTCACTTCCTTTATAGAGAAATCATTAAAGATCATCATCTTACTTTACTTAATCATCATTCATATGTTTTGAAATATTATCAAGGAACTTTTAAATAAATGTCTTTCCCTTCCTAAAAATATCATGGAAGGAAAGAACGTGATAATTTATTTCATGTGTATCTCATGAAAATGATTGTTACATGTTAGCGAATAAATACAATAGGAGGACTAAATATTTTCTGCCAGCATTTATAATTAAAAGACGAGAAATAATTTAAAAAAATTCATTATGATCTGATCATTCGTTGATGCACAGAAGAATAAATACAAATAAACTTAATGATCGATTACGTCATGTCACGAGCTACGAGTTACATTTTGTGTAAAACACGTAAAGGCTTTTATGTTTCAACGAATTCAGCTGTTGATGTCAGCTGTCCAAAAATATCAATAACATTTCCAAATGATGAATTAAAATAATTTGCTTTCATTCCTTCGTTCTTCGTCTTTAATTATTTTGCTACATACATACATACATACATACATACATACATACATACATACATACATACATACCGGGTCTATCTTGCTCCTGTGTTGGGGAAGTTTTTGCAGGTCCGGTCCGCACAGAGGGATCCTCTATTTGCCTGGGGACTAGAGAAGGTCTGCCTTCTGTAGGTGAAGCTGGTCCGTCTCCCGGTCGAACTAATGCCTCTGGTGTACCTGTTCTGCGTGGAGCTTCACTTCCTTTATAGAGAAATCATTAAAGATCATCATCTTACTTTACTTAATCATCATTCATATGTTTTGAAATATTATCAAGGAACTTTTAAAAAAATGTCTTTCCCTTCCAAAAAATATCATGGAAGGAAAGAACGTGATAATTTATTTCATGTGTATCTCATGAAAATGATTCTTACATGTTAGTGAATAAATACAATAGGGGGACTAAATATTTTCTGCCAGCATTTATAATTAAAAGACGAGAAATAATTGAAACATTTCAATATAATCTGATCATTCGTTGATGCACAGAAGAATAAATACAAATACACTTAATGTTCAATTACGTCATGTCACGAACTACGAGTGACATTTTGTGCAAAACACGTAAAGGCTTTTATGTTTCAACGAATTAAGCTGTTGATGTCAGCTGTCCAAAAATATCTAAAACATTTCCAAATGATGAATTAAAATAATTTGCTTTCATTCCTTCATTCTTCGTCTTTAATTATTTTGCTACATACATACATACATGCATGCATGCATGCATACCTACCTACCTACCTACCTACCTACCTACCTACCTACCTACCTACATACATACATACATACATACATACATACATACCGGGTCTATCTTGCTCCTGTGTTGGGGAAATTTTTGTAGGTCCGGTCCGCACAGAGGGATCCTCTATTTGCCTGGGGACTGGAGAAGGTCTGCCTTCTGTAGGTGGAGCTGGTCCATCTCCCGGTCGAACTAATGCCTCTGGTGTACCTGTTCTGCGTGGAGCTTCACTTCCTTTATAAAGAAATCATTAAAGATCGTCATCTTACTTTACTTAATCATCATTCAAATGTTTGGAAATATTATCAAGGAACTTTTAAATAAATGTCTTTCCCTTCCCAAAAAATATCATGGAAGGAAAGAACGTGATAATTTATTTCATGTGTATCTCATGAAAATGATTGTTACATGTTAGCGAATAAATACAATAGGGGGACTAAATATTTTCTGCCAGCATTTATAATTAAAAGACGAGAAATAATTAAAACATTTCAATATAATCTGATCATTCGTTGATGCACAGAAGAAAAAATACAAATACACTTCATGATCGATTACGTCATGTCACGAGCTACGAGTGACATTTTGTGTAAAACACGTAAAGGCTTTTATGTTTCAACAAATTCAGCTGTTGATGTCAGCTGTCCAAAAATATCTATAACATTTCCAAATGATGAATTAAAATAATTTGCTTTCATTCCTTCGTTCTTCATCTTTAATTATTTTGCTACATACATACATACATACATACATACATACCGGGTCTATCTTGCTCCTGTGTTGGGGAAGTTTTTGCAGGTCCGGTCCGCACAGAGGGATCCTCTATTTGCCTGAGGACTGGAGAAGGTCTGCCTTCTGTAGGTGGAGCTGGTCCGTCTCCCGGTCGAACTAATGCCTCTGGTGTACCTGTTCTGCGTGGAGCTTCACTTCCTTTATAAAGAAATCATTAAAGATCATCATCTTACTTTACTTAATCATCATTCAATTGTTTTGAAATATTATCAAGGAACTTTTAAATAAATGTCTTTCCCTTCCAAAAAATATCATGGAAGGAAAGAACGTGATAATTTATTTCATGTGTATCTCATGAAAATGATTGTTACATGTTAGCGAATAAATACAATAGGGGGACTAAATATTTTCTGCCAGCATTTATAATTAAAAGACGAGAAATAATTAAAACATTTCAATATAATCTGATCATTCGTTGATGCACAGAAGAAAAAATACAAATACACTTCATGATCAATTACGTCATGTCACGAGCTACGAGTGACATTTTGTGTAAAACACGTAAAGGCTTTTATGTTTCAACGAATTCAGCTGTTGATGTCAGCTGTCCAAAAATATCTATAACATTTCCAAATGATGAATTAAAATAATTTGCTTTCATTCCTTCGTTCTTCGTCTTTAATTATTTTGCTACATACATGCATGCATGCATGTATACATACATACATACATACATACATACATACATACATACATACATACATACATACATACATACATACATACATACCGGGTCTATCTTGCTCCTGTGTTTGGGAAGTTTTTGCAGGTCCGGTCCGCACAGAGGGATCCTTTATTTGCCTGGGGACTGGAGAAGGTCTGACTTCTGTAGGTGGAGCTGGTCCGTCTCCCGGTCGAACTAATGCCTCTGGTGTACCTGTTCTGCGTGGAGCTTCACTTCCTTTATAGAGAAATCATTAAAGATCGTCATCTTACTTTACTTAATCATCATTCAATAGTTTTGAAATATTATCAAGGAACTTTTAAATAAATGTCTTTCCCTTCCAAAAAATATCATGAAAGGAAAGAACGTGGTAATTTATTTCATGTGTTTCTCATGAAAATGATTGTTACATGTTAGCGAATAAATACAATAGGAGGACTAAATATTTTCTGCCAGCATTTATAATTAAAAGACGAGAAATAATTAAAACATTTCAATATAATCTGATCATTCGTTGATGCACAGAAGAATAAATAAAAATACACTTAATGATCAATTACGTCATGTCACGAGCTACGAGTGACATTTTGTGTAAAACACGTAAAGGCTTTTATGTTTCAACGAATTCAGCTGTTGATGTCAGCTGTCCAAAAATATCTATAACATTTCCAAATGATGAATTAAAATAATTTGCTTTCATCCCTTCGTTCTTCGTCTTTAATTATTTTGCTACATACATACATACATACATACATACATACATACATACATTCATACATGCCTGGTCTATCTTGTTCCTGTTTTCTGGACGTTTTTGGAGGTCCGGATCGCACAGAGGGATCCTCGATTGGCCTGGGGACTGGAGAAGCTCTGACTTCTGTAGGTGGAGCTGGTCCGTCACCCGGTCGAACCAATTCCTCTGGTGTACCTGTTCTGCGTGGAACTTCTCCACCCTGAGCCGCAATTCCTACAGCAGACTGCAATGATCCTACAGCAGATGGCGCTGGACCTCCTCCCACTGCTTGTTGTCTATCGCTTTCCACTGCAATACAAATGGCGTCTTAAGGGGTTTGCCAAGATAAATATAAACATTTAAATATTCTTGCAATGTAACAACGTCGTCTTCTTTGTCTTTCCTTCTTTATATGTTTTTCATTATTGTTTTACTAACGCCATACAATTGAAATATGTCCCAGATTGTTAGTCCCTATAGAAACTATTCTTATTCTTCATGTCATTCTGAGAAGTTTATAACGTTCATAATCTCAAGCAATATATTCTGAACAACTTATGGAATTTATTTTCTAAATAATGCAATCATAGTTAATTCCTTTGCTTAATTCGGTCTACAATCGTTGTAAGACTCAATAAGTGTTGGAACGTACTCATTACACACATAATTAAATGAAAATTATCTCTTATTTATCTAAATCAAGAATAACTTTAAGAGACGTTGATTTTCCTATTTTCCATCGACATATGTTATTGCCAAATATTTTCTTCGCATATTTAATTTGAAAGACTGCTTATTTAATTCTACTCAGGTATGTTTTAAATCGACAAAAACACAAATCAAAGAGATCTTTAAGAATACCAATGCTACGAATGACAGAAGTAGAAAGAGGAGGAGAAAAACAAAAACAAGAAAAGAACAAAATGAACACGAAGAACAAAAACAAGACATACGACATGAACAGGAAGAAGAAGAGCACAAACAAGAAGTGAAGCATAAACAAGAAAAACAAGAAACAAGCACAGCAAGAGGAAAGTGAAGACAAACAGAGGACGAAATGATGACGAAGAACAAAATTAACAAGAAGAACACAAAGAATACAAAGAGCACGAAGAAGAAGGAGAATAAGAAAAAGAACATCACAAATCAAGAAAAGAACGAACAAGAAGAGCAAAATGAAGAGAAACACTATGTACAAGTAGAAGAACAACAAGGAGAACAAGAAATTGGACAAGAACAGGAACGAAAGGAACAAGGGCAAACAAAGAAGGAAAACCAAGAACAAAAACAACAATTATTCGAACAAAAGGAACAACAGTATAAAATAACAAAAACAAGAAAAGAAACAAGAACAAAATCAAAACCAACAAGAGCTTCAAAAACCTTTAAACCAAGAATAATAAGAACATCAAGTCAGAGACCAATACAAAGTAGTAAAAATGCAAGAAGATGACCAACCACATGAGGAAAAGGATCAGAAACACCAGTGGAACAAAATAAAGAAGAAGAGAAAGAAGAACAGGAAAACGAGAAACGAGATGAACAAGAACAGGAACAATAGCAATGAGGAGAAACTTCCAATCTTGGCCAGTAAGGCAGTATAAATAACTTCCAACAAGTCGACGTATAGTTGCATAAAGAAAACACTTGTAAACAAAAGCATTTGAATTAAGCCAAACTGACAACGTATCGGCATCTAATGTGTCTAACATGTACCACTTTACCGATGTTCACTATCGGTCCGTTCCGTGATTTGTACCAACAGAAAATATGTGGAAGGACAGACGATAGCTTCTGGCTGGGATAAATTAGATGGCAAGCTTTTGTGTTTGTTCATTCTTTTCCTCAAGCAATCTGTTTCCCTCTAAATGTTTGTTACACAAATATTGAAAGTAGTGACACCGGTTATTGGCTTACAAAATTAGACACATTTGTCTTCTACAACTATATGTTCATTCTTCTGTACATTGGTTGAGTCTTTCAACCTTTTGTCGTCGGTATAACGTCTTCTTAAATAAGAAATTCTGTACTTACCAGTTTACTTTATATTATTCAGAAGCATCATGATGGCATTTAAACCCGTTTGTTTTCTCTGCATGTATTAATATTGTAGAAGACCAAAATGAATGGCATTTTATATTTAATTTCATTTTGAATACTCCTTTGTGTTAAAATTGTTATTGATCAGATTACAAAAGATATGTGTAAGAACATAAGTGTGTCTGTGCCAATAATTTGTGCATCACTGTTATATCACTGATGACATCACAATAAGATGTCATACTGGAGACATCGTACCAATATAACTTAAAATTGTTAAAGTTACGTTAAGAATGCAAATCACACGCATTATACTTTGTGGTATCTCAATCTTGCTGCCTTCAAAAATAGTTTTTGTTTTAGTTCTTATTTACTTAGAGCTGCTCCTTCATATACCTGGTTCTAACTGTTATACATTTATTTTGTACTGCTCGATATGTGTCTTGTATACGAAAATGTTTGCTATTGATGGTGAGTTGGTCAGTTTTTGTATTAATATTCTGATCGTAACCTTTCTAACACGATGCTTCACAATTAACATGTATACTGATATATATCGGAATGTTTCAGGAAACGAATTTAAAGTGATATCGGATAGGTGGGACAATAAAAAAAATATAAGGATAATACGAGTAGGAATGTTTCAATTATCAATATGGTAGACAACACAACTTCTATGAAAATTGTAATTCGCGGTCCAGATTGGTGAAAATTTTCATTACAAATTAAGAGTTGAACTTTGGAAAAAACAAATAAAAAATAAAACATACTTTAGACACCTCAAAATGCTACTAAACATGACTGTTTCTTTCGATGATTGAAAATAACGGCACAAACTCAAACACTGGCGTGTGTATGAGTGTCTGTATAAATAGGCAGTTGTGCGCAAACGTCAGGTAGAGGTTTAATTAATAATAAACTGAAAAAGCAGATAGGTTTGATAGATACTTATACATAAGCATCACGTGCAAGCCAATATATATATATATATATATATATATATATATATATATATATATATATATATATATATATATATATATATATATATATTCCATTCTTGTTCCTGTTTCTTTGATGCTTGCTTATTCCTCACAGGTGATGACTCAATCATGACCGTTTCTCGACTTACAAAATCTCTCTCTCTCCTCATGAATTACGTCATGTCGCAAGCTACGAATGACCTTCTGTGTAAAAGACGTAAAGGCTAATATGCTTCAACAAATTCAGCTGTTGATGTCAGCTTTCCAAAACATGTCTATAACAGTTGAAAATGATTAATGAAAAGAATTGTGTTTCCTTCCTACCTTATTCGTCATTATTTAATTTGCTAATAAAGAAACCCCAAACCCTCGCAAACCTTTCTGTTCTATGTGTATGCTTATACATACATACATACATACATACATACATACATACATACATACATACATACATACATACCGGTTCTATCTTGCTCTTGTTTTGGGGAAGTTTTTGAAGATCCGTTCGGCACAGAGGGATCCTCTCTTGGTCTGAGGACTGGAGAAGGTGTGCCTTCTGTAGGTGGAACTGGTCCGTCTCCCGGTCGAACTAATGCCTCTGGTGTACCTGTTCTGCGTGGAGCTTCACTTCCTTTATAGATGAATCATTAAAGGTCGTCATGTTACTTTACTTAAACGTTGGTTTCAATATATATATATATATATATATATATATATATATATATATATATATATATATATATATATATATATATATATATATATATATTCATTAATCTAGGCAAGATGCAAGCTACATAGACCCAGATCTGCCAATATGCAGTGAGCCAGGTGATATGGAAGTATGTAATTTGCGAGGAGTAATCAGTAGTGTGTACAACGTAGAACTCGACCTTCGTTCGCATTATCATCATTCATTTGTGTTCAAATATTATCAAGGAACATTAGGTGGATGTCTTTCCCTTCCAAAAAAAAACATCATGGAAGGAAAGTACGTGGTAATTTACTTCATGTGTATGTGATGAAAATGATTTTTACATGTTCGCGAATATATACAATAGGAGGACTAAATATTTTCTGTCAGCATTTACAATTAAAAGACGAGAAATAATTAAAAACTTTCAATATAATCTGATCTATCGTTCATGCACGGCAGAATAAACAAAGATACACTTCATGATCAATTACGTCATGTCACGAGCTACGAGTGATATTTTGTGTAAAACACGTAAAGGCTTTTATGTTTCAACGAATTCAGCTGTTTATGTCAGCTGTCCAAAAATATAACATACATACATACATACATACATACATACATACATACATACATACATACCGGGTCTATCATGCTCTTGTTTTGGGGAAGTTTCTGCAGGTCCGGTCCGCACAGACGGATCCTCTCTTGGTCTGGGGACTGGAGAAGGTCTGCCTTCTGTAGGTGGAACTGGTCCATCTCCCGGTCGAACTAATGCCTCTGGTGTACCTGTTCTGCGTGGAGCTTCACTTCCTTTATAGAGGAATCATTAAAGGTCGTCATGTTACTTTACTTAAACGTCGGTTTCAATTATATATATATATATATATATATATATATATATATATATATATATATATATATATATATATATATATATATATATATATACATACATTCATTAATCTAGGCAAGATGCAAACGACATAGACCCAGATGTGCAAATACATATTCTGCCAATATACAATGCGCCAGGTGATATGGAAGTATACAATTTGCGAGGAGTAATCAGTATTGTGTACAACGTAGAACTCGACCTAATTTGATTATTCGTTCATGCACAGCAGAATAAATAAAAAGTACACTGCATGATGAATTAATTCATGTCTCGAGCTACGAGTGACACTTTGTGTAAAGGACGTAAAGGCTTATATGTTTCAACGAATTCAGCTGTTGATGTCAGCTGTCCAAAAATATGTGTAACAGTTCAAAATGATAAATTAAAACAATTTGCTTTCTTTACTTCCTTCTTCGTCTTTAATTTATTTGCTAATAAAGAAACACCAATCCCCCGGAAACCTTCCAGTTTAATGTATATGCTTCTATATACATACATACATGTTGCTCTTGTTGTTGTTGTTTTAGGGTTTAACGCCATTGTTCAGCACACGATAGGCTATACAATGCGAACACTATTATTGGTGGAGGAAGAACCCAGGAAAACTCCCGGAAAGAATCACCGACCCACAAGAAGCTACTGGCAAGTTTTCTCACCTGAGTTAATCGAATCTTAAACTCGAACCCACGCAGACAGAGGTGAGACGGCAGTGATCCGTAACGGAAAGCGCTTTAGACCAATCGGCCACTCGGGGCCCCTACATACATACATACATACATACATACATACATACATACATACATACATACATACATACAAATATACATACATACCTGGTCTATCTTGCTCCTGTTTTGTGGAAGTTTTTGGAGGTCCGGTTCGTACAGAGGGATCCTCGATTGGCCTGGAGACTGGAGAAGGTCCGCCAACTGTAGGTGGAGCTGGTCCGTCACCCGGTCGAACCAATGCCTCTGGTGTACCCATTCTGCGTGGAACTTCACCCATTGGCGCAATTCCTACAGCTGACTGCAATGATCCTCCAGCAGA
The DNA here is from genome assembly GCA_029339505.1 of Unio delphinus. Lineage (NCBI taxonomy): Eukaryota > Metazoa > Mollusca > Bivalvia > Unionida > Unionidae > Unio > Unio delphinus. The sequence continues at coordinate 491,174 of JAQISU010000076.1, forward strand.
TGGCGCTGGACCTCCTCCCACTGCTTGTTGTCTATCGGTTTCCACTGCAATACAAATGGCGTCTTAAGAGGTTTGCCAAGATAAATATAAACATTGAAAACATTCTATTAATGGAACAACGTCTTCCTCGTGGTCTTTCCTTCTTTATATGTTTCTATTATTGTTTTCCAAACGGTATAAAATTTAAATGTGTCACGTTTTTTTTTAGTCCTTATGGAAACTAATCTAATTCTTCATGTCATTGTGACAAGTATATAACGTTTACAATCTCAAGCAATATTTTCTGAACAACTTATGGAATTTATTTTCTAAATAATGCAAACATAGCTAATGCCTTTGCTTAATTCCCTCTACAATCGTTGTAAGACTCAGTAAGTGTTGGAACGTACTCATTACACACATAATTAAATGAAAATCTTCACTTATTTATCTAAATCAAGATTATATTTAAGAGACGTTGATTTTCCTATTTTCCAAAGACATGCCTTAGAGCCAAATATTTTCTTCGCATATTTAATTTGATATACTGATTATTTAAAGCTACTAACGTTTATTTTAAATCGACAGAAACACAAATCAACGCGATAACAGATCTTTAGAAAGACCAATGCTTCTTAAAAAAGAAGTAGAAGGAGGAGGAGAAAACATAAAGAAGAAAAAGAACAAGATGAATACGAAGAACAACAACCAGAAAAAAAGACATGAACAGGAACAGGAAGGACACAAACAAGAAAAGCAAGAAACAAGCACAGCAAGAATAATGTGAAGAATAAACAAAGGAGAATAATAAAATGAACAAAACAAAGCAAGAAAGGCACGAACTAGAAGTGCAAAGGGAAGTGAAACACTATGTACAAGACGAAGAACAACAAGAAGAACAAGAAAATGGACAAGATCGGTAACGAAAAGAACATGGGGAAAAAGATAAAGAAAACCATGAACATGAATAACAATAATTCGAACAAAAGTAACAACAGTATAAAATAACAAGAACAAGTACAAAAACCAAGATCAATATAAAATCCAACAAGATCTTCAAAAACATTTAAACCAAGAATAATAAGATCGTCAAAGACCATCAAGTCAGAGACCAATACAAAGTAGTTAAACTACAAGAAGACGTGCAAGCACATGAGGAAAAGGCTTAGAAAAATCAGTGGAACAAAATAAAGAAGAAGAGAAAGAAGAACAGGAAGACAAAAAACGAGATGAAAAAGGACAGGAACAAGAGCAATGAGGAAAAATGTCCACGTTTCTCCAGAATATATTACTTTCAACAAGTCGACGTACAGCTGCATAATAATAATAATAATAATAATAATAATAATAATAATAATAATAATGATAATAATAATAATAATAATGACTTTATTTAAAGAGCTAAGAACTAATCTACCTTGAGGCCCTCGTACAAAGGAATTTATTTATTTCAGCAGCATCTCAGAAACCACTGGATATATTGGGTTTGGAAGTTGGAAATAGAGTGGGCATTTCTAATCTTAACCGGAAAACTATTCCAGAGCAAAGTTTCAGAGTATTGGAAACTTTTTTAAATAATTCCTTATTTTTTGGGAAATTTTATACTGTTTTGCAGACATTGATCGCAGGTGGCGTGTATTACCAGGTAGCCTATACTAGAATAGGGATTGTAAATATTCAGGAGCACTATTATTGGATATCCTGTACATTAACTTGGCTTTTCTTAAACAGATTCGGTCTTTCATAGGTAATATTTTTAACTTACCAGCTAAATTTTCCTTGCTTTCTTTCTGGTTTGATATGAGCCTAAATGCTCTTTTTTGAAGTTTTTCCATCTTTGCTATGTTTTTATCATTTGAATTACCCCATACTGTATTACAGTAGTCTAAATAGGGTTGTATGTAACTGTTATAAAATAGTTTTCTGCGCCTTTCAGGGAGAAAATGTCTTATCCTACTGAGAAGCCATAAACTTGAATAGACCTTTCTACTGATATGTTTGATATGATCAGTCCATGATAAGTTTTTATCTACCAATGGTGTGAAAATTTTAATTCACGGTCCAGATTGGTGTAAGTTTTCATTACAAATTAAGAATTGAAGTTTGGAGAAAACGAAACAAATAAACATACTTTAGATTTCACAAAAAGCTGATAAACTAGACTATTTATTTGGATGATTGAAAATACGAGATATATTCAAACACGCGCGTGTGTATGAGTGTCTGTATAAATAGGCAGTTGTGCGTAAATGTCAGGCAAAGGTTTAATTAATACTAAACTGAAAAAGCAGATAGGTTTGATAGATACTAATACATAAGCATCACGTGCAAGCCAATATATATTCCCTTCGTTTTCCTGTTTCTTTGATGCTTGCTTATTCCTCACAGGTGATGACTCAATCATGACCGTTTCTCGACTTACAAAATCTCTCTCTCTCCTCATGAATTACGTCATGTCGCAAGCTACGAATGACCTTCTGTGTAAAAGACGTAAAGGCTAATATGCTTCAACAAATTCAGCTGTTGATGTCAGCTTTCCAAAACATGTCTATAACAGTTGAAAATGATTAATGAAAAGAATTGTGTTTCCTTCCTACCTTATTCGTCATTATTTAATTTGCTAATAAAGAAACCCCAAACCCTCGCAAACCTTTCTGTTCTATGTGTATGCTTATACATACATACATACATACATACATACATACATACATACATACATACATACATACATACATACATACCGGGTCTATCTTGCTCTTGTTTTGGGGACGTTTCTGCAGGTCCGGTCCGCACAGAGGGTTCCTCTATTGGTCTGGGGACTGGAGAAGGTCTGCCTTCTGTAGGTGGAGCTGGTCCGTCTCCCGGTCGAACTAATGCCTCTGGTGTACCTGTTCTGCGTGGAGCTTCACTTCCTTTATAGAGGAATTATTAAAGGTCGTCATTTTAATTTACTTTAACGTTCGGTTTCAATTATATATATATATATATATATATATATATATATATATATATATATATATATATATATATATATATATATATATATATATATATATATATTCATTAATCTATGCAAGATGCAAGCTACATAGACCCAGATCTGCAAATACATATTCTGCCAATATGCAGTGAGCCAGGTGATATGGAAGAATGCAATTTGCGAGGAGTAATCAGTAGTGTGTACAACGTAGAACTCGAACTTCGTTCGCATTATCATCATTCATTTGTGTTCAAATATTATCAAGGAACATTAGGTGGATGTCTTTCCCTTCCAAAAAACATCATGGATGGAAAGTACGTGATTATTTATTTCATGTGTATGTCATGAAAATGAATGCTACATGTTAACCAATAGTAGGACTAAATATTTTCTGCCAGCATTTACAATTAAAAGACGAGACAACGTATCGGCATCTAATGTGTCTAACATTTACCATTTTACCCATGTTTACTATTGGTCCGTTCCGTGATTTGTACCAACAGAAAATATGTGGAAGGACAGACCAAAGCGTCTGTCTGGGACATAACTAGATGGCAGGATTTGTATCGATCATTTTTATGATGTGGCTTTTGTGTTTGTTCATTCTTTTCCTCAAGCAATCTGTTTCCCTCTAAATGTTTGTTACAAAAATATTGAAAGTAGTGACACCGGTTACTGGCTTCCAAAATTAGACACATTTGTCTTCTACAACTATATGTTCATTATTCTGTACATTGGTTGAGTCTTTCAAACTTTTGGATCGTCGGTATAACGTCTTCTTAAATAAGAAATTCTGTACTTACCAGCTTACTTTATATCATTCGGAAGCATTATGTTATTATTTAACCCGGTTTGATTTCTCTGTATGTATTGATATTTTAGAAGACACAAATGAAGGGCATTTTATATTTAACTTCATTTTGAATACTCATTTGTGTTAAAATTATTATTGATCAGATTACACCAGACATGTATAAGAGCATAACGGTGTCTTTGCCAATAATTTGTGCATCATTGTTATATCACTGATGACATCGCTACAAAATATCATTATGCAGACATCGTAGCATTACAGCTTAAAACTGTTAACATTACCTTAAAAATGCATATCACACACATTATACGTTTTAGTTTCTCAATCTTGCTGCAATCAAAAATAGTTTTTGTTTTAGTTTCGACTTATTTACTTGGAGCTGCTCCTTCATGTAGATGGTTCTAACTGTTATATATTTATTGGGTACTGCTCGATATATGTCTTGTATACAAATAAGTTTGATATGGACGGTGAGTCTGTTTAGCTTTTGTATTAATCTTTCTAACACGATGATTCACAATTTACATGTATACTGATATATATATATATATATATATATATATATATATATATATATATATATATATCGGAATGTTTCAGGAAACGCATTTAAAATGATATAGGGTGGGTGGAACAATCAGAAATATAAGCACAATACGAACATGGATGTTTCAATTATCAATATGGTAGACAACACAAATTCTATGAAAGTTGTAATTCACGGTCGAGACTGGCATTAATATTCATAGCAAATTAAGAGTTTAATTTTGGACAAAGCAAAACAAAAGGAATATATATTTTAGGTAGCTCAAAAAGCTCCTAAACATGACTATTTCTTTTGATGATTGAATATAATGACACATACTCAAAAGCGCGTGTGTGTATGGGTGTGTCAGTGTAAATAGGCAGTTGTGCGTAAATGTCAGGCAAATGTTAGATTAATACTATACTGAAAAAGCAGATAGGTTTGATAGTTATTAATATATAAGCCTCACCTGGAAGCCAATATATATTACATTCTTGTTCATTGTTCTTTGATGCTTGCTTATTCCTCACACGTGATGATTCAATCATGACTTTATCTCGACTTACTTACATGAAGATTAACAATAACGTATTTAGACTTAGGTAACTGAGAAATCAGTCATGGCCTTATCTGGACGTACATAGCTGAGGATACAATCATGACCTTATCTCGATCTCCTTAAGTGATGATTCTATCATGACCTTATCTCGACGTACTTAACTGAAGATTGCCTTTATGTTGATTGAATTCACTGAGAGATATGTCATGGTCTTCTATTCATTTACTTTATAGAGGAATCATTAATCATCGTCATCTTTTTATTATTCGAGGCAAGATGCAAACTAGATACACCCAGATCTGCCACTACATAATCTGCCAATATACAATGTGCCGGAAGATGTGGATATATGCACTTTGTTAGGGGCAATCAGTAGTGTCAGCAATGTAGAACTCGACCTGCGCTCGCAATATCATCCTCCCCATGTTTTGAAACATTTTCAAGGAACTATATGTGACCCAGGACTCGCGTCGTGGACCAGTGTGCGTATATCTCATTTGGGAGTGAGCGATCGATTGATTTGCATGATCGTGCTTCACGAGTATTAAAATCAATTCCCCCGCCATACTAACAAAAAGTTTCTGGCGTCCCTACTTTAGTTCTTGAGACAGGCAACGTCTCGAGCAGTACGAGTCGTGAAGATGAAGAGCATTTGGATTTCACACAAGTGAAAGACCAGGGATTCTAGTCTGGTAAGGTTTATTTCGAACCATTTCATCTCACAATAATTCCCACATTCAACAAGCGAGTGTTATCAGTTCAAATCCTAAATAAGACAGAGCTCACATATAACTGGTTATCTTTCCCTTCCCAAATACATTATAGAAGGAAGGAACGTGATAATTTATTTCATGTATATGTCATGAAAATGATTAAATACATGTTGGCAATGTGTACAACAGATGGACTAACTTTCTATGCCAACATTTACAATAAAAGACAGATACAAATTACAACTGTCAAAATACTATTATCATTCGTACATTATTAGTGGAATAAAAAATTACACGCTGAGATGAATTACGTCATGTCACGTACTCAGAGTGACATTTTGTGTAAAATACGTAAAGGTTAAAATGCTTCAACGAATTCAGCTGTCGATGTCACCTTTTAGAAAGAATATATATAACAGCAAAAAAATGATGAATTAAACAATTGCATTTTATTCCTTCTTACTTTTTAATTTTTTGTTTATAAAAGAAACCCTAATATTATTTTAGGAACCTTTGTACTTTATGCTTGTACACACACCACACACACACACACACACACGGGCGTGGAAGATAGGATAGGAAGAAGTCTAGACTGTTATATATATACGATCCTTTCAAAACATAATTGTTATGCAAAATCGTATTACTCCATGTCGTTATTCTTATAACCTTTTCAGTAAGTTTCTTGCAAACGACATGTAATTGAAATATGTGCTAGGTTTTCAATCCTTCTGATAACTCTGCTTATTCTTCAAGTAATTGTGAAATTTTTTAATCTTGTTCAATATGTACCTGGAAGGTTATATAAAATTATTCTATGTATCGCAACTTAAGGTAATTATTTGTTTAAGTACGTCTGGGACTGTTGTAAAACTATGACATTGCTTGAACGTACTCATTATTCACATAATTAAATGAAAACCTTAACCTATTTATATAAATCAACAATTTACACATTCCCTTGTCACCATTATCATCTTGAACCATTATCAATCAATTATAACTTGTTTTGTTTCCTATCACAAAATATCATGGAAGGAAAGAACGTGATAATTTATTTCATGAATGGACATGAGTAATACATGTTGCAAAATTTCAACTTCGCAACAGGTTGTCTAAATATTTTGTGCCAACATTTAAAATAAAAGACAACAAGCAAAGAAACAGTCAAAATAGTATTATCCTTCGTGCATTCTAAGCGGAATTTTACAAAACAATATACACTTTATGATGATTTACGTCATGTCACGTGCTGCGAGTGACATATTGGGTCAAAGAGGTGTAGGTTAGATGCTTCAACGAATTCTGCTGTCGATGTCAGCTGTCCAATAGAACATCTATAACAGCTAATAAGTGATAAACAATTTTCTTTCTTTCCTTCCTTCCTCCTTTTAAATAATTTTGCTAATAAAGAAACCCGACAATTATTTGAGAAAATGTTGGTATTATTTGTTTATCTTTTTATATACATACATACATGTCTATGTACGTACCTACATATACATGTGCATACACACACACATACACACACACACACACATATACATACATACATACATACATACATACATACATACATACATACATACATACAATGCATTGTGTAGATTATTAATAATTACTTGTTAATCAGTATTACTTGTTCTATCCTGTTCCTGCTGTTTAGAAGGAGACGCAGGTGGTCCTGTCCAAACAGGCTGATTCTGGATTTTATTTTGGCCTGGAGAAGGTCTCTGGTCTGGAGGTGGAGAAAGTCCACCTTCAGATTGAGCTGATGCAAGTGGTGTAGGAGCTCTGCGTGGAACTTCTCCAACAGGAGGCACTATTCCTAATGCAGGTGGAAACGGTCCTCCGGGAAATGGCGCTAGACCCCCTCCTCCAACTAGTGGTCCAACAACTGGAATGCAAATGATAATAAAAGAGCTTTGCAACGAAATATGAACAAATACATTTGTATCAATCTATCTTACTGTCATTTTTGTTTCTCCTTATGATCCATTCTGGAGAACCGTTATATATATATATATATATATATATATATATATATATATATATATATATATATATATATATATATATATATATATATATATATATATATATATATATATATATATATATAGGTAATTACTTAGATAGATAGATGAACGAACTGTTCATAAACAAAACACTTTTCGTCGGTAACGGTTAGGACATTTTTTTCTTATCTATGCATACTATCAACATTCGGCTTTTATTAATATATCCATGCATGGTTTCAAAACAAAAGTAAACTTTTATAAGTCTTATCACTGACTTGTATGCAACCGTCGTACAAATACACAGTTTATGATATATATCTTTTTGGACATATTTTGTGAAAGGAGCGTTTTGACCTACATTAATATAACCTTGAATATCACAGTGGAGAAGAAAACCATTTACAGTGTACTTGTTAATTTCCTGTATCAAAAGCGTCCCTGGACATAAAAGTAAAAATAAGAGAGAGAGAGAGAGAGAGAGAGAGAGAGAGAGAGAGAGAGAGAGAGAGAGAGAGAGCTTGTGCATTTAACACGGGAAACAAAATCTTTTCAGTCAGTAGTTTCTCATTGTTTAGAAATAAACTTAGTGTATAATGTAACTACCAAAGACTGAATACCTTATTGGTTTTCAACTATAAACTGTATCAGTCGGTAATTGCTACTTTAAACTGCACACTATTGTAACTAAATAGCACATCCAATTTTGACACATACGTCTCCGCATGCTGGTTTATTAAAAATCTGGAATTACTGCTAAGTTTTAGGAATGGACTTAACATTGCCATAAAGGCAGGAGTATGTAAATGTATATCGACAGGTACAGTAAATAAATAAACCTCTACCGACATGTACAGTGAATAAATAAACTTCTACCAACATGTACTGCAAATAAATAAACCTCTACCGACATGTACTGTAAGCAGAGAAACCTCTGCCGACATTTACTGTAAATAAATAAACTTCTACCGACATGTACTGCAAATAAATAAACCTCTACCGACATGTACTGTAAATAAATAAACTTCTACCAACATGTACTGCAAATAAATAAACCTCTACCGACATGTACTGTAAGCAGATAAACCTCTGCCGACATGTACTGTAAATAAATAAACTTCTACCGACATGTACTGTAAATAAATAAACCTCTACCGAGATGTACTAAGGAGATAAACCCTCTGCTAACATGTACTGCAAATAGTAAAACATCTGCTGACAGGTACAGTAAGTAGAAAAACTTCTACTGACTGGTACTGTAAGTAGAAAATCTTCTGCTGACATGTATTGTAAGTAGAAAAGCTTCTGCTGACAGGTACAGTAAGTAGAAAAACTTCTACTGACTGGTACTGTAAGTAGAAAATCTTCTGCTGACAGGTACAGTAAGTAGAAAAACTTCTACTGACAGGTACTGTAAGTAGAAAAACTTCTGCTGACATGTACTTTAAGTAGAAAAACGTATTATGACAGGTGCTGTAAGTAGAAAAACGTATACTGACAGGTAGTGTAAGCAGAAAAACGTTTACTGACAAGTACTGTAATTAGAAAAACTTACACTGTCAGGTACAGTAGGCTCGCGTTGACAAAATAAACTGACTACATGAAGTTAATTTTGATGATCGTTATTGGAAAATGAGTTTACTTCAGTGTGTCCTATGTACAACAAATATAAATATTTTGCAACACATTAAAAAATTAAAGACGTAAACACGCGTAAGAAATCGGTTTGCATTGAACACGAAATAGATTGATTACTTAACTGTGAAAAATAACAGTAAGTTCTTACCTGGATCTACGAACGTCTGATCTGTAAACCAAAAAAATTTGAATTATAAGATATAACACGTTTTCGAAACAGAGCATTAAAAGTAACATATCACATAATTTAATACTGATCTAAGGACTGCTATATTTTGTTTACACAAGCTGAAGGTCACGAGGAGATAATGGTTTAAACAGCTTATTACACAAAATTAAATACTGCGATGAAAATGAGGATGACACTGCACGCCCCTCCACCTCCCCCCCCCACCTCCCCCGCCATGGGCATCTTCTGTTATTTAAATTATTTTTATTATTCCTATTTAAAAGGCAGACTGTGAGATTGAGGGGTCTATTTATATTCTACTTGTGTACATCAAACAGAACAAAATGTTTAAGATGTCGTTTAGAGCAGTCTTTAAGCGTTACTTTGCTAAAACAACATTAAAAACAAACCAGTAAACTTCCAAAGTAGAGAATATTTTCCATATCAAACAAGCGCAAGTTCTAAATAAAAGTTTGTTTGCGATATGACAATATTTAAATAAAATAATTGTAAGGAAGAATGTATGGGATATTGACCTTTCTGAATAATGGCAGGTTATTTTAGAAAATAAAAATAACAATAATGTTGGCGAAACTGTGTTATACTACTACTACTACTACTACTACTACTACTACTACTACTACTACTACTACTAATAATAATAATAATAATAATAAGTGTTTTGTCCATATTTCTTGCACTCATGGTAACAATACGATAATATACAATAATATGAAATATTTGTATTTTTGTGGGCTTGTGGGCGAGACTACTCTTCTTTACTGGCATGGAGAAACTTTGAAAATGTGTTTTTTTTTATTGCTTTACAAAAACTATGGAAAATCAGTGTAAAGGTTTATGCACTGCATTTGAAAAGTGTATTTTTTAAGAAGAAAAGAACTGGCCGAAAATGTAGAATGCTATAATATGTCTATAATATGTATCTATATTATGTATCTATAACATGTATCTATAATATATATATATATATATATATATATATATATATATATATATATATATATATATATATATATATATATATTAATATTATGTATCTATACTATGTATCTATATTATATATGTATGTTCTGTATCTATAATATGTATCTATGTTATGTATCTATAATATGTATCTATATTATATATAAATATAATATATGTATCTATAATATGCATCTATGTTATGTATATTTATTATGTATATATAATATATGTATCTATATTCTGTATCTATAATATGCATCTTTATTTATAATATGCCTCTACATTATGTAAATATAATATGCATCTTATTGTGTATTTATATTATGTATCAATAATATATAGTAATATGTATATATAATATATGTATCTATATTATGCATCTATATTTTGTATCTATAATAAGCATCTATATTATATTTATTATGTATCTATAATATTTATCTATATTCCAATGAAAGAAAACAATGTTTAATAATTTAGATTGTTAGATAACTCACCTACTGTTGCCACAAAAATGGCAAGAAGTATCCCTTTTGTGAACATTTTCGACTTGAGCTCTGATAATGTTTCCAGGAGTAGAGCAGCTCAAAACTTAGAAGCAAAGAGCTCTCTCTCTCTCTCTCTCTCTCTCTTTCTGAGAGATAAAGGTGATTGCACGACGAACAAGTGTTTTACACCGCTTTTGTACGAACCCTGGCATGCGCGAGTTGTCGGTGGATGGTGATCAATCTTCTAAACATAGTTAGTTGACAGTAATATTGAAAGATAATGGATGTAAACACTTAAATATCTTAATTAGACTAGCGTACGGTCTACTTACCTGAGGTATTTAATTCAATTATAGCCCAGCGCGAGACATGGTGTGAAGATGTCATTGAAAACTTCTGTTGGACATGACTAGGCTATGGAAACATCAGTTTTTATGATATTTGGATCGTGTTATCTCTGTACTCGGTAGTAGATACGAATCTTGTAGCCATTTTTTCATAGAATACGAAATGCGGATGTTGCTAATTATGTATCTTTGCTGTAACATATATGCACTATTAACTATTTTTTTCTGGGTTTTGTTCTGCTCAAATTTATAACATGGATAAATCTTTATTTCTCTTGTACATAATAACATACTGGAATTTTAAAACACACACACACACACACACACACACACACACACACACACACACATAAATGGTGTCAAGGTAGAGACTAAAAAAAAACGTTGAAATAAAACAACTACCCCAATACTTTTTCAATAACCTTTAGCCTTACGCTTACACAGGTTTCGTTTGCCTATGTACATGAAGCAAATTTAAACCTCGACCATTATCGTAATTCATAATTTGTGTTTTTAGAAATAATTTAAAATTATTAATGAATTCACAGCACTACAATGATGACAGGCTAAAATATGTTCGACAATACAATGTTTCCACTTTACTCGTTAAATATTTCGTTATATTTCCTACAAGAGAAACGTAAATAGCCTCAATACAGTTGATACGTTGAGATCAAAACCTGTTACTAAAAATACATCAGATTCTTTCATTTCATACGATTTAATTTATTCAAATTTCCAACACAGGAGTGTTATATATTGTATTTCAAGAAGGAGCTGTAGACACAGCACTGTACAGGAAACGGCATACGTCATCGGCTTCCTTCTTGGATTTTCATTGGGCCTCAGACTTTAATTCATAAAAACATTAGGCCAATTCCACCCCTATTACAATTTTTCGGGACATAGGAGCTTCTCAGAGTGTTTTATTGTCAGGTACTTTACCTTTATCTGAGAAGTTTTCTAATGAGAGTGCTCTTATTCATAGAGTAGGGTGCTGCTTTATTAATGTTCCTCTCCATTGTGTACAATTGTCATCAGACACAGTCTCAGGACACGTGGCAGTAGGAACGGTCTCAGTTTTACCCGTTGAGGGCATTCATTTATTACTAGGCAACTACCTACTTGGAAACAATGTTGTGGATAATCCACTTGAAACGGACAAACCTTGCTTGAATCATAATGTCGATCCAAATGAAAACAAATTCCCTGACTTATTCCCAGATTGTTTAGCTAACAGCGATCTTGAATTTGATATATTTATTGTGTACTGCTCGATATATGTCTTGTGTACAAATACATTTGACCCTGGTGGTATTTATGTTTACTTCTTGTATGTGAAAATCTTTTCGTAGCCTTTCTAACACGATGATTCACTGTTTACATGGATACTGTTAAATATCGGAATGTTTCAGAAAACGCATTTAAAATAATAGAAGGTTAGTGGGACAGCCATACATATGAGCACAATATAAGCAGGAATATTTTTGTATCAATATAGCAGACATCACAAATGTCGTTGAAAGTTTTAGTTCACGGTCGAGACTGGTGTAAATATGCATTACAATTTAAGAGTTGAGTAGCGGAGGAAAGAAAACAATGATTACATATTAGCTTAGAAGCTGCTAAACATGACTATTTCTTTCGATGATTGAATATAACGACACATACTCAAAAGCGCGTGTGTGTATGGGTGTGTGTGTATGGGTGTGTCTGTGTAAATAGGCAGTTTACGTAAATGCCAGGCAAAGGTTAGATTAATACTAAACTGCAAAAGCAGATAGGTTTGATAGGTATTAATATATAAGCCTCACCTGGAAGCCAGTTTATATTGCATTCTTGTTCATTGTTCTTTGATGCTTGCTTATTCCTCACAGGTGATGCTTCAATCATGACTTTATCTCAGTTTACTTACATGACGTATTTAGACTTAGGTAACTGAGAAATCAGTCATGGCCTTATTTTGGACGTACATAGCCGAGGATATAATTATGGCCTTTTCATGATCTCCTTAAGTGAAAACACAATCATGGACTTATCTCGATCTCCTTAAGTGAGGATACTATTATGACCTTATCCCGATCTCTTTATGTGAGGATACTATTATGACCTTATCCCGATCTCTTTATGTGAAAACACAATCATGGACTTATCTCGATCTCCTTAAGTGAGGATACTATTATGACCTTATCCCGATCTCTTTATGTGAGGATACTATTATGACCTTATCCCGATCTCTATATGTGAAAACACAATCATGGACTTATCTCGATCTCCTTATGTGAGGATACTATTATGACCTTATCCCGATCTCTTTATGTGAGGATACTATTATGACCTTATCCCGATCTCCTTATGTGAGGATACTATTATGACCTTACCTCGACTTACTTGAACAAAGCTTGCATTTATCTTGATTTACTTTACTGAGGGATATGTGAATGTCTTATATTCACTTTATAGAAGATTCAATAATGGTCTTAATCTTAAATTACTTAACTTCGGATTCAATTATATATATATATATATATATATATATATATATATATATATATATATATATATATATATATATATATATATATATATATATATATATATATATATATATATATATATATATATATATATGCATGTTTAGAAGTCGAGTCAAGATGCAAACTACATACACCCAGATCTGCCTATACGTATTCTGCCAATACGTAAATGCGCCAGGAGATGTGGATCTATGTGCACTTCGTTAGGAGTAATCAGTAGAGTGAACAATGTAGAACTCGCATTATCATCATTCCATTGTTTTGAACCTTTATCAAGCAACTATAACTGGGTTTCTTTCCCTCCAAAAACATTATGGAATGAAAGAATATGAGAATTTATTTCATGTATACGTTATGGAATTAAACAATGCATGTTGACAAATGTAAACAGCAGGTTGACTAAATGTTTTGTGCGAACATTTACAAACGAAAACGATAAACAAAGAAAAGTTGTCAAAGTAATATTATCATTCGTACATGCTAAACGGAATTTAAAAATACCATTATGATGATTTTCGCAATGCCACATGGTACGAGTGATATTTTTATTAAAAGACGTAAAGGTTCGATGCTTCAACGAACTGTATTTGAGAACATATATTTAGAGGTATAAAAATGATTGAAAATTATGCTCAATCTCCACTGTGGAAAGGACATGTAAGTGGAATGCGGAAATGAAAACAATTACTGAGAAAATTACAAAGATAACTTCCTAATGAAAACATTTTTTAGAACCCATAGCATGGTGTCCTCATTTATCAGCTGTGACCAGCACATACTACACATAAAGTACATTACTAAACTATGGACCAGGTGCAACCGCGTTTTTCAAGTGTATATGGTTGATGTTGTACAAGTATTGTGCATTAAGCATGTAGGACAAAGGTGAGCCGAATAGTTTTAAAGAACTTGTCTATCTGAAGAAGTTAAAGACGTTGCTTTTTATAATATTGTAATAATATAAAGAAAGAATTCGGCCAGTATTTTTCATGAATGAACACATTTTTAAATGAGAAAATAATTCTTCACAGTAGACGGTCTAACCCCAAAACGTCACGTGGAGCCATTTACCGCGTGACTAACTTATTCTTAACACCATGCAATATATTCTGAAGTAGCAAAGGAACACATTACACTTAATGAAATGTAAGTTTTGTGCATAAAACTCACAAAAAAAATACTACATAGAAAAATTAACAGTCGTTAGGTAGTTGATTATTTATGAGAACTGGCACAAACCTTCTACAACACAGAGATAGAGCTTGCTCCTTCATTTTTTTTTTTTTTTTTTACCTTCCAATAATTTTTCCTAAAGAAAGACCGTGAAAGGTGTTACATGTTTGCATGTTGCCGGAAAATAACATTGCAATCTAGTTTAGACCTTCAGTATATGAATTAGTAAAACAAACTCTTACATTTTCTGTGAATACAAAATAAAATTCCCGCACCAAACATCTAATTGTCCTTCTGAAGCATAACAGGGATACCATTTTAAAATGTTGCATGCTGTTAGATATATGTGAATCGCGAATATCTGCTGCATTCATCAAAATCAATGTTTGGATAAGTGCTATGCACTGTCGTTTTGAGATCATCGGGGTGGGGATGAGGTTGGGTTAAAGCCCAAATGTCATTTTGAAGATGAAACTGTATTTACAGTTGTACGATTATTATCAAACAAGCCAGTTTTATAATGTTAACTTACTATCAAAACAATTTAGTGTTTATACAACTGGGGTCTAACAAACTGCGCTTTAGATCAATTTATGCCGTCAATAAACGAGAAAGCAATTTTGAACACAGTTTGAAAATTTGTTCAATTCGGATAACTCTACCTGTTCTTGAATTTAGCTGTTTTGGTTAGGAATAGTTTCAATACATCACATCAATTGATAGTTTTGAAATAACTATTCGGCTATATGCAGATATGGGTGAGAGACTGTAGTACAACTCACATAGTTCATGTATGCGCTCTGATCCCTTTTTGTAGCTATCGATGTTATTTTGGAGAATTTGATTACACATACTTTTAAATGACGTGCATTCACTTCTTTTAGCTTCTTGTCCATAAAAATTCTATTGAGAATTATTGCATAAATTTCTCGAAAAATGCTTAACGGCAAATTCAGTGATAACGTACTTCGACATTTTTGGAAGTCAAGAAAGGCAGATGATCCAGTTTAAACTGTTTTAGGTCGCGCGCTATGATATGAGGAACTCGCGTAAGGTTGGAAAGAAGATGTAGTGCAAATATAAACAGATACCCAACAACGTCATCATTTATAAACAAAGCCCAGGAAAACACCGGCAGGACAAAAAAAAAACAACGGCACACAAGTCCAATAAATTGAAGGCAATTATTTAACTTTGCATATATCTTCAATGTAATACATCTTGCTTTTTATTCAATTCGTGCATAGTTCCTAATTTCCCATACAAATATAAAGGCAGTAGAAACACGGTTCTCAATTCATATCTATTTTGTTAAACAAAAGTCGTAGATTGATTCCCCATGCACTAGTAACAGTTTAATCCAATATCAACTTTCATGAGTCAAATGTTAAACTGCCATTGCATAGATCAATAGCCATCGATAATTTTCGTTTTGCATTGATGTTAATACAACGATACAATGTGTAGATCATTAACAAATCACGATTGAATCAGCTTTGTTACAACTATGTTATGTAAAATTATTTGTTAAAGTTAAATCAGTATATACGCTTACATGACCCGTGTGACGTTAACTATAATAGCTTAAAATATAATAAATATGCTGATTGTACCTAAAATTAGTCGTTATTTATAGATGGAGAAAAATAGGTCTCTTGATGAGGGATAAATTAACCCATGCAGACATGATCTATTTTTCTCTTGATTTCAGATATACATGTATATTATTTTAAAAAAAAGATAACACTGATGTCAAATACAGATTTAGCTAATCTGTAATAGAGTTGGTTTTAAGACTAACATAATGGACGAAACTATTTGTATAATTTTATGGAAACTTGAACAAAAATTATTAAGATATCTTAAATGTTATTTTCGTTCAATTAAAACTTCGAGGTGTGTATATTATAAAACATTCTTTGCTAGTATAGTCCTTTGAGTATTTCGGCAACATCCCTAGATTGGATATACAGTTTGAAACTGTGCAACATCAATAGATTGGATAAACAATTTGAAACTGTGCAACATCCCTAGATTGGATAAACAATTTGAAGCTCTGTGCAACATCCCTATATTGGATATACAGTTTAAGACTATGTGCAACATCCCTAGACAGTTTAAGACTCTGTGCAACATCCCTAGATTGGATATACAGCTTAAGACTCTGTGCAACATCCCTAGATTGGATATACAGTTTAAGACTCTGTGCAACATCCCTAGATTGGATATACAGTTTAAGACTCTGTGCAACATCCCTAGATTGGATAAACAATTTGAAACTGTGCAACATCCCTAGATTGGATATACAGTTTAAGACACTGTGCAACATCCCTAGATTGGATATACAGTTTAAGACTCTGTGCAACGTCAATAGGTTGGGGATACATTGTCAAATTCTTTGATACATCCATATAATAGAAATTCTGAAAATATTTGTTACATTCATAGAATACTAATTCTGAAAATATTTGCTACATCCAAAGAATAGAAATTCTCAAAAAATTGGCTATATCAATAGAAAAGAAATTCTGAAAATATTTGCTACATCCATAAAATAGAAATTCTGAAAAAATTTGTTTCATCCATAAAATAGAAATTCTGAAAATATTTGCTACATCCATAGAATAGAAATTCTGAAAATATTTGTTACATGCATAGAATAGACATTCAGAGAATATTTGCTATATCCATAGTTGGCTAGCTAGTTAAAGCATTACTCAGGCATTTTGGAAATGACGCTTGTTTTCATCACTGTATAGCTTCATTCTTGTAGAAATCCGTTTTCTATAGAATATCTGAAACAGTAGATGTTCGCAGGCCACCTGTTTCCCCTAGATTCAAGTATATATGTCTTGGCATAAAATCATATTCATTGATCACACTATTGTGTTTATTCTGAAAAGATAGATCAGTTATATGACACTTGACTGATTGTTGTGGCATCTTGAACATGCGACTAAAGACAAATGATTGTCGTGCTTAAAATAATTTTCTTCCGTTGAAAATCAGCTGATTTATCTCCATTTCATGCTGTTTGATGAACGAATAACGAGCATAAAGTAGACAACATCTAGGCATCTTTTACGTCAGCCATTTTCATCCCACAAGCTGATTGTCGCGATAATGAAATGATTATTTTTTGTTTGCAAAGAAGTGTATAGATGAACATGTCCTGTCGATAAGTCAAGCAAACAAAAGAGTCACTGAAAAATGTGTAAAAATGAAAGTTTCTAAAATGTGAGTGTAGAAACCCCTAACTTCGAACTTTGTTGGGTGCGTATTTTTCTTATACTTAAAGCTCTGGATCCTGGATTGCATCATTTTAAAAGTTAAAAATGTATTCTTCAATGTTGGTTTGTACCAAAAATAATTCTTCATCGCCCGATTTTGCATACATAAGAGTGACTTTTTCCTTTCAACCGTTGAGTTGAAGAGTGGTGGTGGAGGAATATTGTAATTAATAATACAGAAATACAAAGCAATGGTTTCAATTATTTATATTTCGATAAATTAAGCATGTATATACATGTTTACCCATTTACATCATTAATCAAAATTTCATCTCACGAACAGAGTTGAATTTTGAAATTATGATGCACAACAATAACCCTCAAAATAGAAACTATTTACACTTTTGTTTAATAGTTTTAATGCATTTAACATTAACAGCATAAACAAAAGTCGGAAAAAATATTAAAGATACGATTGTTACGTGCTTAGGCTCGAATAAGCAGCAACACAGAAAGAGTGAAAACTAACAAGCTTGTATAACTTTAACAATGAATTTATTAAGTACAATTATTTAAATAAAACAATTGAACTTACAGTTTTAGAGAATCAAATCCAACAAATATAGAATTCACAAAATAATCCACTAATGGAATTTCAAGTCCTGATAAATAAATGTTCTAATAGTTCCAGGTTCGAATCTTGACAATGTAATCCAAAATGGCTGACAATGTCACGTGGTACAGTTCTTGTTTTTAAATCATCCAGATGAAATTATGAAACATATGTCCTTTTCCAGATAAATAGAATAATTCTTCTTTTCCAACGAATTGACACTAGTCCAGAATAATTTAACTCAAACAGATAATACACAACTTATCTTAAAGCCCAAACATCTACTAAAGTCAGCTTCTAAAAAACAGCTATATATATTGCAATTCCCTCGTAAACAAGAGGAATCATGTGAGTCTGGAAGGTCATGGAAAAGAAGCTACCTTCTCCAGGTCACGTAATAATGAAATATTCTAGAAGGAAATCATTCACTTCCCACCCTCAATAAAAGTGTTGTCCTTGAAATTGACCAATAGATTTAGAGGCTTGTTGACAATGTCTAAAGCAAGGTCAGGATTTAGGTTAAACAAGCCAAGGTCAAAACTTGTTTACAATTAGAGAATCTAAGTCAGCCTGAACATTCTAGAAAAAATCTCCCAATTAATGAATAATAAATCCTAAATGACAATTTTGGATTTAATAATTAAAAATAAATAAAATTAAATCCAATAGCCGTAACACCTTCCCCCATAAAATGAAAAGAAAGGTTTATATGATAAAACTTTCTTTTTATCACAAACCAATTTACATCTGAAATTAAAAATTACACAATATAATAAATTATACATGGGAAAGAGTCTTTACAATTATTTTATCAAGAAATAGCCTCAACCTTTTAACTTGTTCATGTCCCACTAAATGTTCTATAAAAAAAAACACTCTAGCAAGGCAGAACTCACTTTTAAATAAATTAACAGTCAGACACGTATTAGTGAGTCTGTCAAAGAATTTTCTAATTGTTGCTAGATGTTCTCTCCAGGTGTCGTTGTTGATGATGACGTCACAAATCTCTAGACCAGTGATGAACATTTTTATAAGACGTTGAAATGGACTTTCTTTTTGGTCGAGTCCATTTGGAGTCGCAATGTTAAGTTTTCCTTTGCTCTTTCCGTAGTGGAATCTACCAAAATCCTTTCAGAAGGTCAGAATTTGGTGACGTACTTGGCATTCCCAATTTTATCAATAGAATAGTCACTTCTTGGTAATGGGAATGAATCTGTTTTTGTCACACTGTTCACCTTCCTATAATCAGTGCACATACGGAAAGTTTTATCTGGTTTTGGAAAAAGTATGCATGGTGAACTCCAATCACTTTTACTGGGCTTGATAAAATCATTCTCCAGCAAATATCGAATTTCCTTATTCAAATATTCCTGTTTGAGTGGACTCGTCCTGCGTGGAATTCTCAATCTCAATGTCATGAAAATTTTGTTTGTCCTTGTAAGAATATCTGGACATAAGTGCTCATATAATAATAACTTTCAGTTCATTTCTTTCTTGCACTTGCAACTGTGAAAGTTTCTGGTCTAGATTTTTTTATAATTTCTGAATTCCAACAATTCGTCGCTCCAATGTCAGTAGAATCCTGATGATATTCCTTCACTAAGAGGGACTGGTACAACTAAATTAATTACATATTTAACATGGCTATCTCTTTCAATATACTGGTACTCCTATAATTAATTTAGATCCCAGGAGCACTAATACTATAATTTAACTAATTCATTTTCTTCTTAACTTTGTAAGGGCCGTAATATCCAATTTGAAGTAAAGTAAGAAGAATGAACAAGAGTAACACAACTCCATTATCAGACTCAAAAGTTCTCTCCCTTTCAGTTCTTTCAAACAATAGTTTCATTTTTAACTTTAAATGCTTACTTGACTTGGTCTTAGATAAGGAATCCACACAATCTACCATAATTCCACTGAATGTTTCATCAAACGTAGGAATAGGTTGCAGATGAGCCTTACGTATCTTCTGATTGGGTTTTCCTACCATTTGACAAGCATGACAAGATCTACAATATTTGACAACATCACTTTTGATGTCTGGCCAATAGAAGTGAGTCAAGATCTTGTGATATGTTTTATTAATCCCTAAATGACCAGCCAAAGGAGTTTCATGGGCCAGATTAAGTATTTCCTGTCTGTATGGTTTTGGAACTACTATTTGATAGTTCACTGACCATCCATCACCAGCCTGTACTTCGGGAGGTCTCCATTTTCTCATAAGAATTCCATTTTTAATGAAATAATAGACAGGAACTTCAGTGGCTTCAGTCTCATTTATGACCCTTTGAAACAAACAGGAGATCTCAGGATCTTTTTCCTGTTCAACGACAAGTGACTGTCGTTTATCACCCTGATTAAGAGAATGAGTTATTAAAAGAGGATCACTATGATCAATACCTTCTGATTGATCTAAACCAAGAATAAAAGTGATCTCATCAAAAACCCGACCTATACAAGTGCCAGTTGAAGGAATGCTGCCTTCTGTGACATCACTCTCAAAATCATCACCCTGATTAAAATAAAGAGAATGAGTTGTCAAAAGAGGATCACTATGATCAATACTTTCTGATTGATCTAAACCAAGAGTAAAAGTGACCTCATCAAAAACCTGACCTATACTAGTGTCAGATAAGGGAATACTGCCCTTTTCAACTTCATTCTCAAAAGCTTTCTTTACCATAGCTCTAGTAACTGTACAAGCTTGAAATATATCAGGGATTTCTTTTTCAATTTGATCAACTTTCTGATCCAAATTAGGCTTGTCAGTCACAAGTGGATTAACCACAACCTTGTCTCCAGCTAAGTCGTTGCCTAGCAATAAATCTATTCCCTCAACAGGTAAAACCGAGACTGTTCCGATTGTCACAGGTCCTGACACTAAGTCTGATGACAAATTTACACAATGGAGAGGAACATTAACAAAGCCGCACTCTACTCCCTGAATAAGAACACTTTCATTAGAAGAAGACTTCTCAGAAAAAGGCAAAGTACCTGATAATAAAAGACTCTGAGAAGCTCCTGTGTCCCTTAAAATTTTAATAGGGGTGGGATTGGCCGAATCACCCAAGAGGGATATAGAACCCTTCGATATGAATGGTTCATAATTCTCCATGTCAAAATCAGACTGGGATTTATTAGACCCAACAAATGTATTGCTTTCAATACATGACTCTGACCTTGACCTCTTGTAAATAAGAGCATTTGGAACTGGTCTATCTTGATTCTGTTGCCTATTTTTCAATTTGTAGCAATCAGAAATAACGTGTCCTTTTTTCTTGCAAAAGTTACACGTCGGAAGAGACAAGGATCTAGAATCAAACTTCTCTGAAGTCTGATTTTTGAAAGTTGTGTTAGTTTGAGTTTTAGAAGGGCTTGAATTAGGCGGAAATTCTTTTCTGCCAGTAAATTGTTGAGTAGAAGTCTTGTTAACAAAAGGAACTTTATGTGTCAAAGAATATTCGTCAGCAGCTCGAGCAGCATTTTCTAAGGTTTCAATCTGATGCTCATTAAGATAAGTTTTAACATCATTATGGACACAGTTTTTGAACTCTTCAATTAATATAATTTGCTTGAGATTTTGATAATCTTGCTCAACTTTCTTGGCTAAACGCCATCTATCAAACAACTGCTCTTTTTGTCTAGCAAATTCGACATGAGTTTGTCCAGCTTCTTTTCTGTAATTTCTAAATTTTTGCCTATAAGCTTCAGGAACTAACTCATAACCTCTTAAAATGCATTCTTTAACTACGTCATAATCACCACTTTGCTGAACGGACAGTGAACAGTAAATATCACTAGCCCTACCAGTAAGTACACATTGTAATAACATGGTCCAATATTCTCTTGGCCACTTTAAATTTTCAGCAACTTTCTCAAAACGAATGAAGTATTTGTCTACTTCTTCTTCTCTGAAAGGGGGCACTAATCTAATATTCCTTGCTAAATCAAAATTTTGATTTGAAGTATGATGATGATTCTCACTTGCCAGCTCCATTTCTTTCATTCTAATTTCATATTGTAATTGTTTTTCCTTCTCCCTTTCCTGTCTCTCTCTCTCTCTCCTCTTTTTCAAATTGTAATTGTCTTTCTTTATCCCTTTCCTGAAATTCCAGTTTCTTAAACTCTAATTCAGATTGTAATTGTCTCTCTTTCTCCTCTCTCTCTCTATCAATCCGCATTTGCTCTTTTTGTAATTCAATTTGTTTTTCTTTCTCCCTTTCCTGTCTCTCTTTCTCCTTTTCCTGAAACTCCAGCCTCTTTAACTCTAATTCACTCTCTCTCTGAAATTCCAGCTTCTTCAACTCTAATTCCATCTTGAATTTTAATTCTAATTCCTTCAGTTTAATGTCAGAGTCTGGTGTAGACTTACTGACTGGAATCAAAGCACTTTGTTCAAAAACATCCTGTTCTACCAAATACTGGACCAAAATCTTTTTGATATCTTGTTTCGTTAAAGAAGCCTTGACTTCAGAAAGATCGTATTTTCTGGCAAGTTGAACCAACTCGTCTTTTTTGAAAAGATCTAATTGCTCCTGGGTAGGATTAGAAAGAAATATCTCTACCTTAGATGTCATTTTGATACAAGCGTGTTAGCCTCACTAAAGATTTGAAATTTTCAAAAACTAGGGGAAATTCAAATTTAAATTCAAATTTATTTAAATCTCAATCTCAATCTCAATCCCGAGACGATAGCCGCCAATTCTATGTTACGTGCTTAGGCTCGAATAAGCAGCAACACAGAAAGAGTGAAAACTAACAAGCTTGTATAACTTTAACAATGAATTTATTAAGTACAATTATTTAAATAAAACAATTGAACTTACAGTTTTAGAGAATCAAATCCAACAAATATAGAATTCACAAAATAATCCACTAATGGAATTTCAAGTCCTGATAAATAAATGTTCTAATAGTTCCAGGTTCGAATCTTGACAATGTAATCCAAAATGGCTGACAATGTCACGTGGTACAGTTTTTGTTTTTAAATCATCCAGATGAAATTATGATACATATGTCCTTTTCCAGATAAATAGAATAATTCTTCTTTTCCAACGAATTGACACAAGTCCAGAATAATTTAACTCAAACAGATAATACACAACTTATCTTAAAGCCCAAACATCTACTAAAGTCAGCTTCTAAAAAACAGCTATATATATTGCAATTCCCTCGTAAACAAGAGGAATCATGTGAGTCTGGAAGGTCATGGAAAAGAAGCTACCTTCTCCAGGTCACGTAATAATGAAATATTCTAGAAGGAAATCATTCACTTCCCACCCTCAATAAAAGTGTTGTCCTTGAAATTGACCAATAGATTTAGAGGCTTGTTGACAATGTCTAAAGCAAGGTCAGGATTTAGGTCAAACAAGCCAAGGTCAAAACTTGTTTACAATTAGAGAATCTAAGTCAGCCTGAACATTCTAGAAAAAATCTCCCAATTAATGAATAATAAATCCTAAATGACAATTTTGGATTTAATAATTGAAAATAAATAAAATTAAATCCAATAGCCGTAACACGATTCTTTGTTAAGTACATTAACGTTTCTCAGAGCGAATGTCTCTAACATGAATACAAATTAATATTGATTTTCATGATTTGCTGACAGAAAACAAGTATGTTGATAGTATACGATTATGAAAATTATTGCCTACTGAATTATAATTCATGCAACTCTGTAAATTTTACATTTTTAAGAATAATAAAAATAAGATATCAATGAAACTGAAACATATTTCTTTGATTCGGTAGACAGGGTGATCTGTTATCGTGTGAAGGTCAGTGCATATGGCTTTTAGACTCTTGTTTTGACGGTCTAAGTGGGAAAAGCATCAAAATCGAGGTCACATGCCACGGTAGTAAAGCTTTGATATTTTTTTAATTAAAAATACACACAAAATGTTCTAGTGATAAAAAAAATAATAGAATCAATCAATATTAGATACTAAGTTATTAATCAACATTTCTTAAATGACTTATCTTCATGCTGTTAGTTATTAATCATTTAACTTAAAAGCTGGAACATGTTCAGGCGGAAAGACTTCAGAATCGCATATTCCTACTCTAATCTGCGTACTGGTGTAAAACATCCGGTCATATAAGTTTCTTATATTCTCTCTGAAATCCTGGACTATTTTCATTAGGCATTTCGTTTTTAGTTTTTGTTTTTTAAACTACGCTTATAGCTTTTATATATGATATAGGTCAATTTAAAGAATGTTTCTGTAAATCATTCAGTCTTGGAATATCACAATAATTAAGTGGCATTTTAGAATCGACGGGATCAGCTTCACGCTTTTTTGTACAAGTTCATCTGAAAACTTCTTTCTGACTGACTCTTAAAGAATCATTGATTTTAACAAGAGTTAGCGTCATTTTACTTGTGGAGTTTTATTTTGTTAGACGCGGTGGTCAAGTATCTTTTACACCACAGGCCACATGGACCAAAATGTAGGATATACACTGGATCGCTGACATATCACGAGATGTGTACGTTTTGAATTAAAAGGGAAAGAAGCTTGCCGAGTTTCCTTTTAATAAAAAATATATACATATCGTGGTATATCAGTGATAAACCGTACATAATATACATATATTTTATTTATATAACATACAAATACACAGTCTTGCTTTTCAAACAGTTATGATTGACTGCATGCAACTGTGTATTGACGGAATAAATGGAATGACTGAACTCTGCACTGCCATTTCTGCCACAAACTATAGTTTTTTACCTTTTGCAATTAATTGTAATCTCCTTTACAAATGATACTTTGCTTCTTTATTCACGGTCTTTAATAAAGAATTATGACATTTCCAGAAGGTTATTCTATTTATTTCTTATTAAAAAACCATTTTGATTTGTACAGGAGAATGATCAGTCATGTATTATGGTGTAGCATTTACGTTTTCAATGATTGTAAATAACCATTCTGACACACAAAAGATCCACTCTCACTTGTTTCACCGGATTACTTTAGGAGTCATGGTACTACTTCAACTCTCGTAGTAAACATATGGAAACACCATCGAATTTAAAATTCAATAACTTAAAATGTTCGAATACCAATGATCAGACCTATATTTCTCCATGTACATCTACCCTTGGTGCAAGCATCTATGTGGAGAATACGATATGAGCCGCGACATTTGTGTTATGTACATATGCATGATACACGTGTTATTGATTCTGCACCAAATGAATCATGTGCTACATTCATTATTGAGTACTAATAAGTCAGGCTTGTAAAGATACTAAAACTGCATCAATAGAATATTGTCTATATTTTTTATAAATTACAGATAGAATAAGCTATTAAAAAATATTTCTTTTACAAAATTTTAAATTTTCATTAGTAACCAGTTGCGGACCACCAAACCCGTATATACTCTATTATTGCTTCACCCATTTCTAGACTGCTTCACAGTTCCTCCAAATAGCTAGTACCGTATTTTCCTTAGCTCCTCTGGATCCCAATGTTATGTTCTTTCCATACATCTACTAAATTATGCTCTATACCTATATATATTGGGTTATTTACAATATTATCTCTATTTTGACTTATCATACGATTGAAGATTTAAATCTTCCCAATTAAAACAAAATTTTATATAATAAATTATTTATTTATCAATGATTATCTTGAAACGTTGTATTGGTAACATGACTTTTGTTCAATGTTCATCTAACAAAAACAAACAATATATTGAAAGCTAAACAGAAGGTTTCGTCCTCACGCTAATGATTTCAACGGTAGACTGGTAATCGATTGTCCCAGAAATGGGGCAGGTTGTAACTATTTCTACTAGCGATGTTAACAGTAAATCAGTCAAATATATTGTTTGTATATGTTGATAAAAAAGTTTAAAGCATTGTTAAATATCAATGATATTACTACACAGTTAAGATTTCACCAAAGTATTAGTAGCATAGTTGATTCAACGACCTTAAGCTATTCACGATAACTCTGTTAAGCTTTCGTGGTCTACCTATTTTCAAATGTTTAATTGCATTTTAATCACATTTGTGTTATCTTCTCACGTACTGATGAATTATACAAATCTTGTCCTTCAAAAATGTCAAAGGAGATGTCAACATCGCCAATTTTCATGAGATAGTTTTAAAATCATCAGATATATCTAAGGATATCGAATTTCTTTTTTATTCATAATTTTATATGTAAGTCTCTCAAGCGCTTCAGAATCGTTTATTAACATTTTTCTTATAATTTATATAAATACCTTACGTTTCTAAACTGAGTAAATTGTCATCTCTTGACTTGTGTAGAATGCTTGCTAGCCTGAAGTGTCTCCTCAAGTGTTTCATGCTAACGAGTTAACCTTTTTGGCAAATTGAAATTTATTTCTCGTAGTTCTATATTCTTTATTGAATCACAGTGAGGCTAGACTTTTTCTATGCTTTAATGCATAATTTTATTCTGATTTCACAATTACTAGTCTTTGATAGTAGTCGTACTCATACAACTATTGTTGATGCATTCCTTTATATTTTACACTTTCAAGCACTTTATTCAACTCTTAATGTATTCTGTCTAAAGAGAAGCACGTTAATCTGTTTTATGTAACAACAGGGTTTCATTTGCAATCTCCTTCTAGATTTGGTCTTCTTTATTATGCCAAGGTATTGACACGTAATTACAATTATGTTTTAAATTGAAATAAATTATGTTATTTATAAAATAACGGAGAAACATCTAATACAAAAACGAATGGAAAATTTGTATTTTAATTTTCTGAAATAATAAATTCTACTTAGCTATAATACAAATTTAAAATAAGATACGGAAATAAAAACTACAATAAAGTCGTATTCAGTCGTTTTACACAACTCAAATGATATTACATCTAACCATCTATATTTCTATACCCATTCATTAATTTTTTAAACATCTAGCCAATTAATAAGGCCATTTTACCACTGAATCCATGGTGTTCTTGTTTTTTGGCATTTAAAATGTAATCCGACACAGCGTTTCTAAATATAATTGGAATGGATAAACTCCATGCCTTATTGCATTCTCAGGAGAAGAGCTTTCCTGAATATTGGCGGTAGACATCTTTTCTGTAGATCTTAAATTAAATAACATTGGTTTGTCACCAACAGTTCTTATTCCTTTTAGGTCCGTTCGACGCCTAGCTTACTGTACGCTGTTTGATTCAACCGAGCGATGATGCTAAACGTCGGAAACAAATGTTTACAGTTGTGCTATATCCGACAATAAAAATTAGAGATAAAATGTCTGTTGTTTTTTTTACTATCCTTATAAATCGTTGTTGACCGTTCAATGTATCTCGGTTCTTGCCTTATAAATAGCATTACAACCTGATAGATCAAGGGATACATCAGCGAATGGGTGCATTGGTGAATGGAGGATAAAAAAGGAAGACAGGGAGGATTGTCAACATGATTGTAAAACTAATTAAGGAATGAAACTCTGAATTATTGGTGTTTCTTGTAATATATAGATCTGATAAGGAAAGGATGTCGATATAAGAGACAAATAGACACACAAATACATGGATGGATTTCATAGATACTCAGACAGAGAGAGATTGTATTAACCTCTGACTTCCTCTATGGTACTAAACTTAATTTGAAATATATTTGCACTATTAATCGTAAAATAAAATAAATATTAACTTATATGTGTAGTTTCATTGAATTAATAAAGTTTGTATCTAAGTTGTGCCTAAACAATTACAGGAAAATGCCCAAAGAAAAGTTACCATCAACTGCATTTCGAATGACAACAACTAAATATGTAGTATTTTATTCGATCGACATCTGGTAAATTATGTAAAGTTGGGCATCATTTGATCATTATTGAATTTGTTGATGTTGAAATCACTGAGCCACATTATACTTTAAAAGACTGTCTACCAGTTAATTTGATATAACACCAGAAGACTTCTAAATTATCCTTTTTATTTTGTTAAAATTTGTTGATGACGTTTTCATGTATTATAGTGGTGATGGCAGTCTGAAAAGCCTGTAAAATGTGTAAAAGAGGCTATTTATTTCATTTGGATATTGATATTCCAAGCATATTCATAATTCATAATAAACATCGTCACCAATAAAGTTTACATTTATTAAAGTGTTCCTATGAGTCCTTGTTTTCATGTGATTGGTCTGTTCCTAGCTAGGAAGAAGAGGCTGGTGGAGTGGCAGTAAGTTCAGTTGAAACTAAGCTTGGGTAACTTTACAATTGAATACGTTGAAGAGCGTATTATGAGTTACAAATTACAGAATGAAGCTTTAGTAACGCATTGCCAATGTATTTAAAATTGTTGCATTAAAATAAAACTTGACCACTGTTATATCAGATTATAATTTTATTTCCATGCCCTGGAGTATTTCCACAAATACAAAATCACCACAAGGATAGCTTTTATAATGTCTTCTTTGGCAAAAGCCATGTCGTGGCTGTCACATTTAGAACTGTGTTTATCCTGTGACGAGTCTAGGTAAAATATAAACTTTGTGGGGGAGAAAAGATAGAAAAGGTTCTTTTAAACAAATGACGGCAAGCTTACCCTTTGCACTGTTCTTATCAAATCAGCAGTAAATTTCTGCCCATAGCTGTCATAGCGTTCTACTTAACGCCAAGATATCCTTTTCGTTAAGCTTCCTACGATGTAATAGCTGACCTTTACATCTTGACTTCCTGTCGCTTAAAGTTAAATATGATGTCGTGCTAGTGCTTGACAGCCCAAAGAGCAATTTCAGAAGGTTCATTCGTAATATTATGAAGTGCTTATTGTAAAAACAATTTCGACAAAACACGCATCGCAACAGAGCCAGGTGTTCGTCATTGAAGCTCTCCTTAAGTCATGCATAAATCAGGCTTAAAAATACCTATTTAAAATATGGCACAAAGTTTTATTATCATCAGGTATTCATTTTTGGTTCTTTTCATCATGAAAACTAATCAAATACATATTTTACTTGAAAATCAAGTAAAGTTTATAGTTTAATGGATTCTTTATCACGTCTTAGAATGGTAAAGAGTCTTTCGAGTAATTTATTGTATAAACTGTCTCAAATATCAGGTGTGAGCTCCTCTATATTAAAGTTCTCAGATAATCAAATACAATAATAGTGTTCCTTAGCTAATTATTGTCTATAAATTAACATTACTTTGCATAGTCTATTATCGCCGTATACTGTCCTATGACATCCAGGCTTGATAAACGTATATGCTGTAATATAACTTAAAGTTGTTAAGAATGAGATTCCAGAGTCGCGTTTAGTACGTTTTGTTTTTATATAAATTGTTGTTCATTGACAATTAGAGATCTACCATGTATTCTGATCAAATTCTATGTTGGCTCTATTGTGTCGAGTGTTTTGATCTAGTGGTCAAGTTGAAGCCTAAATTATACCAAAACGTTTCGGAGATTTTTAAAGTAGAAACATCGCATTAAATTCAAAGCGGTCTGAAATAGAAGAGACTTCTGTATACAGCAACGTAATACTGATAAGATGTTATGATATGTTTTGAGAGAACCACTATAAATTGAAACAACCCTGATAATTAACTAATTAACACTACTAATACCATTTGCATTTAATGTTGTCAAACTTTCAAAAACAGATTTTGTTTATAATAATAATAATAATAATAATAATAATAATAATAATAATAATAATAATAATATAGTATAGCGCCTTATCTTTAGAAACTCTAAGCGCTTTACAACATCTATAATGATATGACTACATAAAACAAACAAAAATCCATGAAATTAGAAAATATCAAAACATCCTGAAAATAGTTAAGGTAGGAAACATTATTACGTATTTAAGTTTATTCTTGCAGTCAAGAAAGGTGACTTCTAAGAGCACTCTTGAAAGGGATCACTGTGTCTTTGTGTCTAATTTCAATGGGCAATTCGTTCCAAGTTGCTGGACCCTGGGTATGCAAAAAAACATTGTCCATATGATATCGTGTTCATAGTGGGAATCGTGAGTATACATTTGTCAGAAGAAGAGCGTAAGTATCTTAATAGTGTGTTCGCATGGGTCAGGACATATAGGTATGTTGGACTGGACTCAGTCAGTGAAACGTAGCACAGGGAACAAATGTATTTGATTCTTGATCGACAGGATAATAAATGTAAGATACAGATAGGCGTGGAGGTGTGCTTTGATCGTATTAATCTGAAGATGATCAGAGCAGCTGTGTTTTGAACATTTTGAAGCTTCTGGAGTAATATTGAAGCGAACCAGGCATAACTGAGTTTCAATAGTCCAGCCTTGAATGTACTAATGAACACGCAAGTGTTTTAGTGGCATCAACTGAAAGATATTTGCAGAAAATGAAAGATGCTGGTGCGTTTCAGCCCAAGATATGCAACCTTTCAAATGTTCATGACACGTTAATGCAATGTGAGTGTACTGTCTGGAGTAACACCTAGATTTCATACTGACTGTGTGTATTTAATGTTTGCTGATATGTTTTTGTTTGGGGTAAAAATATGAATGAGAAAGTCTTTGTATTGTGATCAGAATGGCCTCAGTTTTATCATCATTCATCTGCGACTTGTTACATGTCATCCATGATTTCACATCAAAAATGCTCCTCTCTACTCTTTAGATGATAACATCAACTTCAGATGGTTTGCAAGATAGTTGTATAGTTGGGTCTCATCAGCGTACAATGATACACTGGATGATGATCTACGACACTTGAGTGAATATAATGAAGATAATAGGTCCAAGAACAGACCCTGTGTATAACTGATCAGCATAGAACAACTGGGCTGGAGTGTATTTATTTGCATATACAATTTGTGTCATGTTGACTAAATATGACTTGAACCACTGTAAGGCTGTATTGTGAATGCCAGATACATCTGCATACGGTGAAGTAATATATCATGGTGTATTGTGTCAAACGGTTGTCACTGAAATTCTGTATCGTAACTGTATGGTGACGAAAAGTCAATTGAAATTGTGTTGTCAAGCTTATCTCTAATTGTCTGCACCTTGTCACGGAAGCAATTTGCAAACAGGTCTGGAAGGTCTAGTGGAGAAAAGGCAGTTATTAATGGAGCATCGCCCGGTCATATTATCCTGATACCAGGCCGACCAGATGTAACAGTAACCCTTTAACGCTGATCGCCAAGCGAAGCTGTTTCAATACCATTTTTATAAGTTGTTGGTATGACTCAGCCGGGTTTAAACCTGTTACATACCGCATTTGAAGCTGAAGCTCTAACTACTTAGGCCACCGTAACGGCCTTATATTATTGAACAGTCAACGTGAAGAGTCTTTCAGGTTAACATTTGCATTAGTCAATGTATATAATCAACACAAGGGTGAACAATGAGCGAGTGGGTAAAAGATAAGCATAAGGAAAATAAAGAATTAAAAGGATGCATTGTCCATTAATGTGTCAACATTGTGTAGATAGCCACGAAATAGAGTGGAAATAAATAAATAAAAAAACAAATAAATTTACTAAATTAAATAAACTAATAATAATAAAAGATAATAATAAATAAGTAAATAAATACATAAATAATAAATAAATAAATAAATAAATAAATAAATAAATACAAATGTTGGTGAAATTTTTGACCCATGAAGGTGGGTGATGGTAAGTAATAATTCGTTAAAATAAATATGTTTGACGTTATCATAAAGTTATGAACATCATAGAAAATACTATTGTTTTCATACTGAAATGTTGTATCACCATACAAGAAGTTATTAAAAGTCTTATTACTATTCGGGTCAGGGAATTAAAATAATTCGATAAGCTGTTCTTGGCAAGACAACAGAGGTGTTGTGTACTTTCTGTTTATCCACACCTGTAAAGAAGTGATCCGATTATATTCTTTGTTAAGTAAAAAGTTAATTGCAATTTGATCTATGTCGTGAATGAATCATTTGTCAATAAATCTACAAAAAGACAGCCTCATTACGATAACGTTTTATCATTCAATTGTTCTTCAAGATGAGGATAGTAGTTGGTCATATAATCCTGGATTATGTGGACCAATACATTGTATAGTGCTCGTTTCTGTATGGATTCATGTGACCGAATTGAATTGCAATGTTAATGATCCGCACCTTTCATTATCCTCCAAATATACAGAGCTTATTGTCTATTTTGGTGGACCACCTGTCTTGCAAAAATCTTCCTCCGTTACACATCAACGTCGGTATCCAGTCATCAATGCCAGCGGCTGTAATCGATCAAGAGTTATAGTTGTTTTGGACAGCTTTCCGGTCTTCAATCATGGCT
Source organism: Unio delphinus (assembly GCA_029339505.1). Taxonomy (NCBI): domain Eukaryota; kingdom Metazoa; phylum Mollusca; class Bivalvia; order Unionida; family Unionidae; genus Unio; species Unio delphinus. The sequence continues at coordinate 524,231 of JAQISU010000076.1, forward strand.
GTGAACTGAGTCCAAAACGCGCCGTAATGATTTAAATTTCATCGCTTCTGACGGCACATTCATAAGGTTGAAGTTGAAATTTAATCTATAATGATGCATTTTCAAAACAGTGAGTTGAAATATATTTTTCTCTTGATTATGTAAAGACATTTAACAAAATCAAGACCTGAAGTGTGTATTGAACGAGATTGTTTTACACCAGTGTATAATAATGTGTTTTAGCAAAATTTGTGAGATCCTGGTTACCTAATAAGGGTTTAAATGTGACGTATTATATGTAATTTGTATTTAGACGTGATAAATGATTAAGAAGTCACCGGATAAAAGCACGTCAATCACTGGACAATGTTCGTAGCAAGTGGTACCTATGCTTGATTCAAACAACCATGCGAAATATGATATTTCCAGGCCCACCACGTCAAGAGGCATTATTTATTTTATGCCTGCCTATCATTGGACATCTTTGTTTCATAAAGTCTTTTAGCCCTACACGGTAAATAAAACACAAGGTCGGAGGACAACAGAAAGCAAGACTAACCTCGAAAGATTTTTGTGTAAAATAATGTGAACATTTTCTTGACCATAAAGCAGAAGGACATGTATTTGCTAATATTACAAACATTAACGAAGATAATACAGCATAAAAACAGAATGAATATGTTCTAGTGTTCTCTTTCAGCCAAACAAACAAACATGTCCGCAAATCACAAATAATAATTCTGTATCATGTGATTGGAGTTGTGTTTAGCAACTCTTAGGGATTTCACTCACATCATGTAGACAGTACAGTTAAAAAAGAAATCCAAAATTTTTGAATGACCACTAATCTCAGAAATGAGATAATCTTTCGAGAAAACAAATATTGTGGAAAAGGTGATAAAGAAAATAGTATTTAATCTTAAAGTAGGACGTTTATGAATAGACTGATAAATAGCAAATATTAACGTTTTATCCTTTAATATTTTGCCAGATATAGTTTTAAAAAGGCGGTTGCATGTAATCCATTTAATTTTTTTTTTTGTTTTTGTTTTTAAGTCAGTCAGAGTGTGAGATGTGTCAAGAAGTTGATCAATTGTTTTGTTTGTGATTCTTTTCTTTACTAAATAAGCAAATGAGACAACTGACTCGTATGCTACACATGCTCTCTCAGATATTACTGACAGCTAATATGTACCAGACTCTTAATGAATGTGGTAACATAATAAAAATATTAATGGATTTTTATGGTTATTGTTTTTCTCCAAAGATCGGTAAATATGCCACGAAAAACTAAGAAAATAACACCGCTTTTTAATTTTTTTATTTCTTGATAAATCAAGTCAATTTTATATTGTCTTTCGCGTACGTGAGCAGTATATTGTAAAACAAGGCAGAAGTGGAAGGCTGCTTGAGATTTTGTTCATATTTTCATAAATCAACTTAAAAGTCAGTTGTCCTTAGTGTACTTGTCCAGTATAATACAAAACAATGCAGAACATGAATTCTAGTGTTGTCCTTGAAGTACTTGTCCAGTAAAATACAAAAAAGGCTGATGATGAATTATATTGTTGTACTTGGTTTTATTTTTCTAGTACAAAACAAAACAAGGCAGAATATAAATTCTAGTGTTGTCCTATGTATATTTGTCTAATATAAAACAAAGCCAGACAGGCGATGAATTATTGTGTTGTCCTTGGTGTAATTGTCTAATATAAAACAAAAAAAGGCAGATGATGAGTTCTAGTGTTGTTCTTGGTGTACTTGTCTATTATAATACAAAAAAGGCATACTATAAATTCTAGTATTGTTCCAGGTGTACTTGTCCAGTATAATACAAAACAAGGCAGAAGATGAATTAATTCTAGTGTTGTCCTAGGTGTACTTGTCCAGCATAATACGAAACAAGGCAGAAGATGAACTCTAGTGTTGTCCTTGGTGTACTTGTCTAGTATAATACAAAAAAGGCAAAAAATGATTTTTAGTGTTGTCCCAGGTGTACTTGTCCAGTATAATTCAAAATAAGGCTGCATATCAATTCAAGTGTTGCCCTAGGTCGACTTGTCTAGAATAATACAAAACAAGACAGAAGATGAATTCTAGTGCTGTCCTTGGTGTGCATGTCTATTATATTACAAAACAAGGCTGCATATCAATTATAGTGTTGTTTTAGGTGGACTTGTCTAGTATAATACAAAACAAGGCAAAAGATGAATTATAGTGTTGTTCTTAACTCCATACACCCTTCTACAATGACTGTCTTTAACTCCATACACCCTTCTACAATGACAGTTTTTAGCTCCACATACCCTTCTACAATGACTGTCTTTAACTCCATATACCCTTCTACAATGACTGTCTTTAACTCCATATACCCTTCTAGAATGACTTCTTTAACTCCATATACCCTTCTATAATGACTGTCTTTAATTCCGTATACCCTTCTACAATGACTGTCTTTAAATCCATACACCCTTCTACAATGACAGTTTTTGACTCCATATACCCTTCTACAATGACTGTCTTTAACTCCATACACCCTTCTACAATGACAGCTTTAAACTTCATATACCCTTCTACAATGACTGTCTTTAACTCCATATACCCTTCTACAATGACTGTCTTTAACTCCATACACCCTTCTACAATGATAGTTTTTAACTCCATATACTCTTCTACAATGACTGTCTTTAACTCCATACACCCTTCTACAATGACAGCTTTAAACTTCATATACCCTTCTACAATGACTGTCTTTGACTCCATATACCCTTTGCTAATGAATCTCGAACCCATCGCCAATTACCGTTTTTAACAATGACTGCATTGAATCCCTTTTACCTTCCTTATGCTAACAACAACAAATACTTAATTAAAATCTAGCGTACTTAAGGTACAGGGCAGGTTATCAGCCTTTTTTGTGATATTCAGATGTGATTTTCAAGTAGTCATATGACTTATTTATACCCCGCTTACAAGTCACATGATCAAGTCATTCTAGACACCGCTAGAATACTCTTCAAATTGATAATTGGCAAATAATAAAATCTAGAATATATATTTCGGGTTAATAAGCTGTTAGCAGGTGTCTTGCATTTTGACCAATCAAAACAAAATCATTTTGACCAATCAAAACAAAATAATTGACCAAACAAAACAAAATCATTTTGACCAATGAAAAATGTCTTCAAGAAAAATCGTATATTATCATAATAATTAAGCATGCATATATTACTAATAATGTCATTTTGTTTCAGTGTAGTTAATGCCACTTTGTCAACTTACTGCCACATCCTCCTCGCCCAATGAAGCACCTAATATTACAAACAAAACTCAATATCGAGTCTGGACAAGAACATAATCGACCTAAAACTCTAAGTTAAAAAATCATACGTTGAGATATAAAAATACAAACACAGAATAACCTTTATAACAACGAATGTATGTATAAACGATATAATTTCGAAAGTCTGAGCAGATGTTTAAAGTTTGCGCTCATACAGATTCGCTTGACTTGAATTTCTAAATGTTGTATTTTATTGTTCAACTAAGAAAGTCAGAAAATTATTAGTTATTTAAATTTAAGAAGAAAATGGATGAATCATCTGAGCATGTTCTTTATAGCTTTTTATAGCTTATTATTTACAAAACTCGCAATCAACTATAAGTATCATTTTGGAAGTTTTCTTCATGGATAGCTTGTCTTCGTTTAAATATTCAATATTAATCTTTAACTGCTTCACTCTCACTGCTTTAATAATTTACAGCTCCTTCTAGTTTAGAATCTACATCATTTTTTGAGAGAACAAATACCCTTTAAAAAATTTGTTATCAAATTGAAATATGACATTCATTAAGTGCTTTTGACAATGAAAGCATGCATTCAAACAATATTCATAACAATACGCTATTAATGCACTAGAAATGGTGTTTTCACTAGGTGGGAAAAAAGAGATATTTGCACCTTTGCCCACATAATTAAAACTTGTTTGTTCTTTGTTTTATTTTCTTTTTCATTTTTCTTTATGGTCACTAAGTATCAGAAACAACAAAACCAATAAGTTGATGTAAACCCTAACAAACAATTTAATTATCACAGTTATAAATAAAATGTGAAAGGACTTTTCAGTATTGTGAAATGAATCCAAACTAATCATGATAAAAGTGTTTAAAAGTCATCAATAAACGAAAAGCTCCTTTTAAGTTTCACAACCGGAAATGTACCGGTCTTCCAAGAACCGCGACGTTATCAAGATGGCGTTGTATAGAATTCCCTTAAATACTTATACCAGTTCCAGAATAATAATTAGGGTCTAGTAAATATACACTTTCTATTTCCACTGAACATTCCAAACAAATGATTATCCGCTCGAATAATATAACATATAACAAGTTTGCAGACTTACAAAATGAACACAAGAAGTGAGAATGAGTCCAAAATCGTAATAAAACTTTTTGCCCATTATCTCTTTATATATTCTCTCTATTGCTATTGTATTTTGCAATATATCCGACGTGGCAGAATACGCTACTAATTTTGGCTTATAAATATGAATAAGTCAAAATTAGTAGCGTATTCCAACCAGTTGGAAATTACAAAATTATTTTAGAAAGGTTGTAACTCCATCAGCCGCTGAGAAATTAAGCGATATATCCCATTTAACTAGTATTATCTCGAGCCAACCTGGAGATGGTCTCTGATACTTCCATTCCACCTTTCCTGATGAATGGGCGTGGAATGCACTCCCCTCCTCCGTTGAATTATGCCTTAGGAAAGCTTCTGTCCATTAAACCAGTATATTATGTGTAGATTATGTATGCATGCACATTGCCAGACAACTAACCAGCTGGTTGTTATGTATTTCAACGCCTAATTGTACGTCGTCTGGCTGTATATTATGTGTTTGAACGTCTAGTTGTACGTCGTCTGGCTGGTAGTTGTGTTATAACGTCTAATTGTACGTCGTCTGACTGGTTGTTATGTGTTTCAACGTCTTATGGTACGTGTTCTATTACAAATTAAGAAGATTCTATAGCATTCACATTAACTCTCAATCCTTTTTCTTCTTGTTGAGCAAGCAATCTGTTTTTCTGTAGTGAAATTTCTTTACTTTGATTGATTTTCGTGTAATCATCTAAACAAGATACGGTTTCTATAACTTGCTAATTTTACGGTTCACTTGTCTTGATTGCTTCTGTTACTATTTCATGAGATACTCTGTCTTTGTGTGACAGTATGTTTTAATGGAAAATTAGGTTGTCCCTCTTCATCATCTCAAAGTCTATTTATTATATGCTGCAACTCGTCTGATAGAGGCAATGGTTTCTCTTGAACCGATACCATAGAGAAGGATTTAGGCTGCTTATTTATAAATTTAATTTTCTAAAGACGAGTAAGATTTGTTAAATCCTTTGTTTTATCTTAACTTTGTAAAACTAAACCGAAGCTGAATGACGTAAAACTACAATGAAAAAAAGAACAGAATCTAATGTTAAAAAAGTATTTTTACACGTGAATTAAGACCCACCTGTTATAAAATAATCGATATTAACAGATGTATATAACATCGTCAAATGGATAATAAATAGATTTAGATAACGTTTCATATGGACAATAAATAGATGTAGATAACGTCCTCAAATAGATAATAAATAGATGTAGATAACGTCTCCAAATGGATAATATGTATATATGTAGGTAACGTCGTCAAATGGATAATAAGTTGATGTATATAAAGCATTCACTTGGACAAAAAATAGATGTAGCTAACGTCTTCGATTTACTAATAAATTGACGTAGATAACGTCTTCAATTGGCTAATAAACTGATTTAAATAACGTCTTCAATTGGCTAATAAATTGATGTAGATAACGTTTTCAACAAATTACAAATATGTATTTAAAGTAAACCTATACCGAAAAATTATATAATACATATTACTGAAATAATAATTAAATAAATTAATTTTTACAGATTCGTTTTTTTTCTTTCTTTAAAAGTCTCGCTTTTCAATACAATGATGCATAGCTATTGATTGATAGGTGGTGTTGTTATAGAGTTTAACACTATTTTTAGCACAATATAGGCTATACATGGCAACATGTATAAATTGGGAAGAAAGAAATCGGGAAAAGCATAGAAAGAACCATCGACCCACGAGAAGCTACTGGCAAGCTTTCTCACATACCCACATTGTCCGAGCCCGAGACTCGAACCCACGCAGCCAGAGGCGAGATGGCAGTGATCCGTAATGGTGGGCCTTTAGACCACTCGGCCACTCGGTGCCCACATAACTGTTGAAATAATAATAATAATAATAATAATAATAATAATAATAATAATAATAATAATAAGAAGAAGAAGAAGAAGAAGAAGAAGAAGAAGAAGACGGACAAGTAGTTGTCGAGTTTCTGAACATTTGTTTTATCTTATTGCTATTTATTTTCATATCTAACGTTACATATTAAATCTATGATTTTACAAACTTACGTGTTCTTGAAGATCACTGGGAACATATTTTGGATACGTGTCACTTGCCACATTAAATTATGTCATTTTTGAGAGATGCCCCAGATGTTCATAAATAGAGTGTAAATGATTTTGTCTCTGGTTTTTAAGATGAAAATAAAAACATGATTTATGACGTCAGTTTTTATAACTTTTCACAAATACAATCAAGTGTTTTATATATATTCCGAAAGTCACCAAACTAATGGTTAAAAATTAGTGTATTTTCTTTTCTCCCTATGTCCTTAAATGGCAATGGTCATGCAATACGTTTACCCAAAAAGACAATTAAAGTAAACATTTTTCAAGCAATTAATACTTTGCAATCTTAGAAATAACTTTTTTCTTCTTTTATTTAGAAAAATTATATTTATTTGGTAGGAACAAATAACACAAGTAGAAATCTGCATCCAGATTTATATTATTGAATTTCATATTAAAATATTTGAACGACAACAATTATATGGGTATTCTTGAGTACTATCTTTCAGAATAATATTTATTCTTAACGAAACAATTTCACCTAAGGAATCTTTCTTTTACAGTTTCTACAATATGCAAATGATTTATTAAACCAAAAAGGGCTTCAGAATATTTAGGGCTTTAACGTATTAAATCTGAGTCTGGTACATGGATTAAACCAGAAAGGGCTTCAGAATATTTAGGGCTTTAACGTATTAAATCTGAGTCTGGTACATGGATTAAACCAGAAAGGGCTTCAGAATAGTTAGGGCTTTAACGCATTGAATCTGAGTCTTATGGATTAAACTAAATTTTATATATGAAAGAAAGATTTTTAATGGTTTAGATGTAATTGAAGTCAAAAAAATTAATAATGTTTTCAAGGTATCAGAAAAACCAATCTATCTTGGTAAATTAGGCTGCCAACCAAATTTGGTTTAAATGTGACACATAAAACCTGCATAAATGACAAAGTAATACCGTAATAATTATTTACACGTGATTGTGTGGTGGGATAATCGACATAAAAACAATGAAAACCGGCATTGTATTGGCATTTTTTTAAAGATCAGGTCAGAACACTGACTCTTATTAACTATTAATCCATTGTAGTTTGTTTTTATAAATCTATCAAACATTGTATTTATCTGACATGGTTACACTAAAAAAGGATGTATCTCAGTCATGTACGACCCAATTTGTTCACTCTTTATCACAACTGAACATAGTTCGGCAATTTCCATCAAGCAATGGCATTACATTGATTGTAGTTATAAGTATACATATAACCTGAATGCGTATGGTGTTTCGTCCTTGGCGGAGTGCGCCATATATATTACAACCGACAAGGTCGAAAATGTTTAGATTGTGACTTTGTCTCTTAATGCAATCGTATTGTACAATGGGAACAAAAGTTGGTTTTAATATTTTTGTTAATGGCCGCATATTACATCCTATATTTGTTTAGGCTTGACAGAAAAGGCTGAGTAAGTTCAGACTGGCGTTCATGAATGCCAAAATGGAGTCCAGCGATACCTTGTAATGGACACAGCATCTGAATGAGATCTGTCGCTTTTTGTATACAGTGAACGTTCACACCAGTATGCATTCAATCCGTTCGTTGTATACCAGTCAACAATTTGTTCACACACAGAAATTAAATTCAGCAACGTCGATACATATATTTCCCAGATCTTTCGTACACGAGTATTTCATATGGCAGGCAAAATCTCTCATGCTATTTGTGAAAAGTCTTAAATGGAATTAAAACATTCAAGTTGATTAAAAAATATTCAGTACAGTGGACTTGCTGGACAATGGGCAATTAACATCTGCCCATAGGTTACATGGACATGCCATTTGAGGGTCAAGGGGAATACTGTGTTAATAGTGCATATCGGTTTAACACAGGGATAGTATTATGCGAACAATGGTATTTATGGGACAACGGTGTTTATGGGGACAGTAATGTTTATTGGAACAAAGCTTAAACAAAAAAAGGTGGAAAGTTAATGGGAATAAGGGAAAGTGTAATGTTACCATTTCAATTTATAATCCAACACAAATCTTTATAATCCAAATACACACCCTCCAATCCGACGACATTCGTATTACTATCCAAAGGAACATCTTAAACTCTCCAATAAAAAGGTGATGAGTATTTATACACACGGGCTATATTTGCATAAATTACAAACGCACTATCACACGAGAGGATTGGATGATATAGAAACATTTTTACACAAACATACTATCACACACAAGGAAGTGTTTATAGACACATTACTATACCATCAAACAGATAAAAAGATACTACATTACCGCACAGAAGAATGGTTGAGGAATTTTACGTTTTAGTTGTAAACAATAGAGATACATTCAAAACATACATACAAAAACTGACAAATGATTAATATTTCTCTTTTTGTCTAGAGATCTGGCTAGATTTGATAAGGATCGTTTCTTAGCTGACGCATTTTGCGAAGAAACAAAAGAAGTTATCTGCTGCCAACTGTTTTACGAAAGTCAACAGAATGAGTAGTTGTTGTGGTGACTGTTCTTGTCAGCAAGTCTATTTTTTGTTGTTGTTGCTGCTGTTACTACTGTCAATAGTATATTTTAAGGAGTGCATGAAAATTAGACTTCTGACAAAATTCATCCAATGCTTGTGTAACGATTATTCATATAAAAGTACACTTCTTTGTAACCAGCAGCATGAACAGGATTGAAGCAAATGTCTTCATGGTGGGGTTGAATGATTTGTTTTTGTGCTGCTACTGCTCACTGAATTACCCACTTTTCGATACTACACTTAGGGTTGTTGTTCGTGCGGTATTTTGGAGATTCCGACGCGGCTTGACTTATTTTTGATGAGCAATAGGAGCTGTCATCAGTTATTTGGTGGTTACGTTTTACTTGATGCTTTTAATTCCCGTCTGTCTTCTATTTTCTCTCATCTTTCGTGTGCTGAAGAGAGTGTCATCATCATGTTTTTGACCCAAGCTTTCATTTCTTCTAGTTTGGAAGTAGGAAACAGTGTCAACAAGGAGGCTGCGTTCATGGGATATATCATCAGAATGAGTGTGCAGCACATTTATTACATCGTCTTCCATCCATGTGGCTGTGTCTGCCTGGTTGATATTTTTTGCTTTGCGTGATAGTCTTGATATCTCTAAGAGTAAGTTTAGCTTCTTCATCTAACGATTTGTGGTGCAATAGTTGAAGACGTTGTTCTAATCGTCCAATGTTTGTACTTCTAAATATTGACTCAATCCATCAAAGGCTGTATATCTTATTGTAACTTTGCGATTATGTATAGTATAGTATTATATAGTATAGTATAGTATAGTATAGTATAGTATAGTATAGTATAGTATAGTATAGTATAGTATAGTATAGTGTAGTGTAGTGTAGTGTGGTGTGGTGTGGTGTGGTGTGGTGTTGGTGTGGTGTGGTGTGGTGTGGAGTATAGTATAGTATAGTATAGTATAGTATAGTATAGTATAGTATAGTATAGTATAGTATAGTATAGTATAGTATAGTATAGTATAGTATAGCATAGCATAGCATAGCATAGCATAGCATAGCATAGTATAGTATAGTGTGGCACATCGATGTACATATGGGTTAAAGTGAACTACATTTGTTGAGAATGTGACACATGCATCTACTGTACTGAAATTCTCAAAACTGTCACATTATCTTACATTCATGGCCGTCAGGACCACAGCAACCAACATAAGCAAACGATCATTTCATTTAGTTGGCTTGAGAATTTGTTTTAGTAGAAAATAAAATATGGCCAAACAAATCTTTAAAGTATTTTTGTCTGATATAAAAAGAGCACAATGTATCCATAATGGTATAATAATTATATGAAGGTAAAAGATTAAACAATATATCCTGGCTCAAACAAAAGTCTCTGCCACTCGCCTACCGTTGAAGATTAATTGGCCAGCCCTAGATGTCTCATTTTTGGAAATTTATTAACATTTATATGCCGATGGTCTACTTCTTCTAAATAAGAGTCATGTCATGTTTACTATATTTTATTGTACTGAAAATATGTACATAAAACTAAACTGTTTATTTATAACTTGACCTTCGACTTTTTTGACCTTCGACTTTTTTTTCTACGAAATCTGGGCAAGGCGGAAAATATGGGGTCGCAGCTCCCACACCTCGCTACTAACGTTACCAAATACAATACTAACTTAGATACGAGATTTAAAAAAGTGTGACAGTGGGACATTGCCTTTGGACATAATATATAATCAGAGTAATTAATATTGTAACTTGCCATGCGTGAATTAATATTAATTGTTTCATTTAAGGTTATTACGACTCTCTACTTTTAAATTAAGTAATAAAAAGAGCGAAAAAAAACAAACAAGGTTAAAATAATTCAACAATTAATTTATTATTTAGAATATAGAGAGAAAATTAAAAAAAATTACTTACATTATTGCAAATAAAATTCCAAATAGTCTAAACAGTTATATAACCAGTCCTAATGAGAACAGTTCTAATTAAAACCTAGTGTGTTATAACTAGGATCCAATGCTGAATGTATCGATGTGCCTTTAGTAACCTGTGACGTGGAAATATGCCAACAGCCTTTGGATAAATCGCAATAATATAAACCGAAATATCCTTGACTGAATTCACTAATAATTCCAAATTAAATCTTTCTCTCCAAGACTATTTATGAAGAGCACTTTGTATTTCCAGAAAAAAATATTTTGAAAAAATAATTTCACCCAAATCAAACACTGCATCCCACAATGCGAACGACTCTCCTCTAAGATGTTACAGTAAGAATGGGTCGATTTTGACAAGATAATAAACCTCTCTACCCAACCTAGGTCACAATTAGCTATTTCTTAAAACGTCCCACAATATGTCATAAATATGTAAGAACAAGCACGGCAAGCCTCATTTGTACCTAATTTAATTGTCAGATTCGAATCAATGAGTCGATCAAAGAATTTCCAATGGTTTCCAAGTGATCTTTCCAGGTGTTGTTATAGATGATATTTCTTTAAACAAGTGGTTATACTGACACAAATCTGATTAGTTCGTTCTTTTCTTGTAGCTTTAGATGTGAAAATCACGGGTCCAGATTGTCCAATACTGAGACTGGTTAAGCTAAGGTCAGTACAATGCGATTGCATACCGTCTTTAACATCTCAACGGTGTGGGACAGGTATAACTATATTGACTGTATTATTAACAGGGCCATCCCTATCAACATATTTCTTTAACGTATTTATAACGCAAAGCTGTTTCTGTTTCCTGTTTCCTAGAGTTTTAATGATATAATTGAAATCATTTACTTTCTTTCCAAATGTATAAGGACCATAATACATAGCCGGACTCTATCACGCGATCGAGAACTAATTTTCTTTATAGTTATGCCATACCTTAATTTGATATTTTAACTTAGTAGAGTGACAATTAGTTCTTGAATACATACCAATAAAATTAATCTTAAAATAAAAATTATAATCGTAGACCAAACTACGCTTTTTTGTAATATGTAGGCCAAAACGTCCAACCTCGTTTATGAACAAAGGTCAATCACATAGTACCAATTAAATGTAGATAACAATATATAATCTACCATTGACCAATTGGACAGAATAAGATTTAAATAATTGCGAAGGATTCAATTTTAAAATACATTTCTGATTCATAAAATTACATCACATAACTTATAATTCAGTACAATATTGTATTCTTCGAAAATAATTTGAATGCACTAATTATGTTTTATTTTGGATGATGGACGATTTGACACGATTTCAAATGTTTGAATAAGTTATTCCGATGAAAGTGAGGTAATTCCAATTTTGTAAATATCGTACCGATACAAATGGGACAGAGTTCGTCCCTATCGCTTGTGACAAAGAAAGGATTTTTTTGCGGCATCATATAATTGACTTTTCTAGTGCCTAAATATTGTTCCTTTGTCAGCATTTTCAGTTTACTTGTCGTGTGGTGTATTTTGTACTTTAGTTCCTAAATATACATCAATATAAACTTGTATGTGGTTTTCTGTTATGACATAAGGTCACAACTACCTAGCTATAACAAAATATGCATAAAAGTACAACTCCCAGCTGTCTCTCTTGAATGTTATTAATGTCTGTAACACAATTTATATCATGACAAGTTGAATGCAAAAGGTATTTGTTAAGTCATAAGTCATAACAAAATGGAAATAGTTACTCCTTGTTGCTTTCATACAGTCAGATTGGATTGAGCACTCTCTCTCTCTCTCTCTCTCTCTCTCTCTCTCTCTCTCTCTCTCTCTCTCTCTCTCTCTCTCTCTCTCTCTCTCTGATGAAACTGATGAAACTGATACAATGAATAAGGGTTATTTCTGATACAGATTAATATGATATATATATATATATATATATATATATATATATATATATATATATAATCCATTTCGTTTACCAGTTTACATATAAGAATATATTTTTCATAACAATGCTACAAAAATATCTACTTTTAAGTAATTTACAGAAAAAAATTAACTTCAGTAATATATAACGTCATTTGCAAGATGACGCTATCGAAGCAAAATGACATTTTATGCTTTTACATCTTGTCGCAAGTAAACCGTAAACTTGATTCAAAAACGATTTTTATGCTGTTACATTGCACGCTAGCTTAATGCTATTGAAACAAACTTGATACAAAATGGTTACATTACTACATCGTACGTCAAGTTAACGATATTGAAACAAATGTTATACAAACGTCCTTTATAAGCGGTTACATTACATCACACGTTCCACCATAAGAACAATCCGAGGAAGACGAACCAATATAGAACACGCGGTTAGAGAACACTTTTCATGTATTTCATGGGAAGATTATCATAAAATTGTAATATTTCATTCCAGAGGAGAAACATATTTTTTCATACATTTTTACATAGAAAATGAATTTTAAAAATATCTGGCGTTAACTTTTGCTGCAATTAAAATATAAGAATCCATGTTCGATTCTAATCGCAACGATACAAATTTCAGTGGCAAATATCGTATCACTTTTTAAACATGTAAGTATAAACGCCAGGACATGCTAGGCTTTTAAAATAAAATCATGATTTTTTTAAAATTAATTTTGGTGAGTATATTATATACAGCTGGTGAGCTGAAGGCGCAATCATTGTATTACCTATCTGAATTTTTTTTAAATCTACTACTTGTTTAATCAAGTGGTCAATCTTAACCACATTCACGCCTCTAACGACGTTTATGGATACACCTCTGAAAGCTATGAACTATTTAACAATCATCTATCGAAATGAGAAAACGAAACCACCCTTAGTGGAGTGATAATGTTCGGTGATAGGATGCGATATATCGGTGATAAGATGAGACATTCCAATTATCCATCGTCGCTATTAATTGCCATATGTGTCGGTCAATTCACCATTCTAAACTGGCCAACACACCTCCATTCCTTCTACAGGTAACACTGGTTTTTACATACAATACCTGTCATATTTTATGTCAGGTAGTTGTTGAAGAGAGAAAGGGAACTAGATTACGGTCATCATCATACATATTCTTTGTTTGAAACTCCAGGTTTATAATTCGGAAATATATGTATCATCACAATAGTTGTATGGCTCTATGATGTAAACACTGTCGTCACACTCTGTGTGCATAAATCTCCCTGAGGTCGTGGCCATAGGGGTTCGTCACAAAGACAATAGGAGTATCACTTAATGAATTGAGGGCTGGGAGTTCTAGCCTGTCATAAGGTTAGACCTCCCTGTAAAAGGTTTGACCTTCTAGACCAAAATTCATTGATTGACACTCCTGATTGTCTTTGGAACGACCCCACATGATCGCGGCTACACGATTTTACAGAACATGCGTTCTGCGTAGTAAACAGAGCAGACAACTGCAAATTAATAAAGGCGTAGAAAATTAATATTATCATAATTTACATCTATAATTTACTTCTAGAGAAGAAACAAAATCGATAAATTTCAACATAGACGAATCGATTTAAAGCAAATGTTGTACCCAAATCTATACAAATACACGAATTTAGCATAATTTGTACAATTTCGAAATGCAAATTAAAGCTGAAATATTACTTAATTGGAAGCTAAACTTATATATATATATATATATATATATATATATATATATATATATATATATATATATATATATATATATATATATATATATATATATATATATATAATACATTAAAAAAACATGACATTAAAATGTTGATATAAAGCAATTCAGTTGATTCTAGATCATTGATGAATTTCCACACATTAAACAATAGTGAAGGAAAAAACGATAAAAGATAGTACTAATGCGCGTCTTCTAAACAAATATATTATGGTACACATTTTCATCATAATCATTTCACAGTTTCCAGACAGAAATGTGGAGTGAGATAGAAAAGAAATATGTGCTGGATGAAAACCTTTAGTTAGAAGTAAATCCATGTTAGTAGTGAGATGCTTCCTAGTTCCGATTGTCATACATTTCGTTTTAAAGATGTTAATATTCATTTTGCTTTAGTAACAGCAAACTTATATAATATTGAGTTTATTTTTTAATGGAGTCTTGAGATGTACAAGACAATGGCAATCTAGGATCGTGAGCTAAAAGATCTGTGTTAGAGTGAGCGGGATACAAGGCTATGTCATTTATAAATTGTAGAAAAAGAAGATGCCCTAATATAGATCTTTGAGGAATACCACTTAAAATATGGCTTAGTTCATATATATATATATATATATATATATATATATATATATATATATATATATATATATATATATATATATATATATATTTACCCGTACAAACAACATGGTGTCTCTTATTGAGATACGACGTGAACCAGGTAAATGTGTTTGGGGAAAACTTGTAGGCTAAAAGTTTTTTTTTTAATGAGCACTGAATGGTCAACCAAAATCGAGTGCATTTTCAAAAAGCAATAAAGATTGCACCAGTAAGTTCGCCTGATTATATTGCTAGTAGTCTTTGGTATATAAGTTTTTTTCACACAGTTTGACATGAATTAGTTTTGTCAGTGCAGTTTGACAGGAATGATTCTTTCGAAAACCTGATTGCGATCTATGGAGGAGTTGGTACTTGACAAGATATCTAAACAAAATGCTTGCTGACATGTTTATCAATCATTTTTGAAAGTACGGATAGATCATATATGGGTCGATAGTTGGATGGGTCAATCTTTTCATTTCCCGTATCCATTGTGAACATTTGTGCGAAATTCAATGACTCCGGGACAGAAAGTGATACTACAGTTAATTCTTTCTTTCAACGCCTCTGAGATTGATAAAGCCGACATGTTCAGAGTTTTGGGGTGAATTCCATCTAGACCAGTTGATTTGTTTGTATAACGTTCACTGAAATATCAAAAGTGTCATTTATTGTTATTAAGGGAATGTTGAGAGTAACATGATTGGATATCTTTTCATTCACCAATTTAGTAGGGTTGTCTGAATTAGTCTCTGTAAGATTATTAGACGTGTCAAGCATTTGGGAGATATTAGTTTTTAAAGAAAGGTGTTTCAGTTGTTTTTCAATCTCAAGCTCATCAGTATAACTAGTACCGTCAACTAAAATTTCACATGGAGCTAGAATATGTTTTTGTATGTGATATAAATAAAATGTATGTACAGTATGTACCCTGTATCAATGATATACCACTCGTTGTATAGATATTTCCTTTTAATGAAACATTTATACATATCGTGCTATATCATTAATACACTATACATACTATACATATATTCTATATATACTATATATACCTCACCTAAGAATTGACGTCTACTCGGGTCATTGTGTGTTTCATGACTACATATTTTAATTGTCACCAAGCATTTTACGTAAAAAGTAAAATATTTTTGTTGACACTTTATTTCTGAATGGTCAATGGTTTTGTGCATCCTCAATTTGTTTCACTCAATACTGTCACTGTTGAACAGACTGACATCTTGATGCATTTGCATGAGGTAATCAATCAAATGCACGTGCAACGTAAAATGCGACCAATACGAGCATATGGACTCTGAACAGGGTTGCAATGATATCGTTATGCTATTATTATTATTATTATTATTATTATTATTAGTAGTAGTAGTAGTAGTCGCACTGAAAGTATACAATAGCTATACATGTAGCCTGGCGCGGTGTCTGGAAAACAACGGCGCTCGGGATTTCTCTTAATGATCTATATAAAATTGAATTTTGACACCCGTTGAAAACAAGGTCAGGGTCATTTTTCAACAGATGAATCTTTTCCTCAAATTATTGAATACTAAACCACCCATAGATGACCAAATACAGATTGAATGTTGAGCCCAGTAAAATGTGACCATCCTAATTTCAGCGCTGCGCTATCATATTTGCATTAATTATCCTGTGCACAAGGAGCGATTATTAATGACCTGAGCGGTGAATACTTCCCAAAACATAATATTATAGTATTATTTGCGTCAAATTGAGGGATTCGAATGTGTTGTAAAATTACTGGAGGGGGTGGAGGGGGTGCCTAATTAAAATAAGGGGTTGGGTGGGTTTCATACCTAACTAAGAGATGAAGATACCCCTAATTTCTAAAGTTCGCATAGACAATAAGATTTGCAGGAATTTGCATTTCATTACTAAGAAACGTAAGAAAACTAGACACAGCATGATTCCATTCTCATTTATCTTATATTCCTTTTTCTATGAAAATAGACAAGATTACTTGTAATCACAAAAATTTGAAATTTATATATTCATGCCCATTCTAAGATGAGAAAACTGCCTTTGAAAAATAATTGTCATAAATATGCTGGAGTAAATTGCTTACTGAAGTATCGTAATTGGAATGGGTAAGCTTCTTGTCGTGTATATTCTTCTCTTAGAGGCGATACGTCGTTCCCAACAGTTTATGTTTCAAAACTGTCCGTATTGCTCGCTACCATGAATGCCTTATAATTCAAAATGTATACCACCGTTATGCTGGGGGGGGGGGGGGGCCGAGAGGCCGACTGGTCTTAAACGCTGTCAGTTATGGATCACTGCCATCTCACCTCTGTCTGCGTGAGTTCGAGTCTCAGATTCGGTAAATATGGATATGTGAGAAAGCTTGCCAGCTTCTCGTGAATCGGTGGCTCTTTCCGGGGGTTTTCGCGGCTTCCTCCTCCACCATTAATACTGGCCGCCATGTATAGCCTATCGTGTGCTGAAAAATGGCGTTAAACTCCCACAGCAACAACAACCGTTATGCCGAATATCACCACTCCTTACCTTTTCGTAAAAAGACAGCGTACTCTATTCATGACCTGATTTTTTATGTGGATTTGCATTTCATACCCTATGCTACGCAAAGCGCTTAAGAATATTTCGTTTTGAATTAAGTATTGTGTATTAATTGAACAAGGAATAGAAGAGGAAAAATTACGTGATTTACTTGAAGATATTTAAATCCAAATTAGAGATCGAAAACTGGAGTCATCAACGAATCAGAAATTTGAAATGCATATAACCTTTATGAAACTAAATGGAAACGGATGCCTACAAACAAAATTAAAACCACGAAGCATTTTCTCTGCACACAAACATGTGAATACGGTCTTACTTGAACTAGTTCAAATTTAATTCTAATATATTAATGATTTTTAGTTTAATGTTTTTATCCGGTCATATTCATAAATGCTGATTACCTTATAAAGTGAATGTTAAAACCTTTGATTTCCATATTTATCGACAAATAATTATTTTTTCATATCCTGTTTTCTTGTATATAAAACAATTTTATTCTAAATATATTATATATATACAGGTCCAGATTACGATGGAAACGAAACCTCAAGATTGATGGTAACAACGTCCCTCCCAGCTACACACACACACACACACACACACACACACACACACACACACACACACACTTTTATACATTATGCAGTTCATTTCTCAAAATGTAATTTTTACGTTGCATTATTATTACATTTATTGTTGTGATACAATGAGATACAATAACAGGATTTCCTTTATGTCTCAATTTCGCTGAACATATGAGTCACAAAACGTCACATTAAATACCATCATTTCCTTAAATGTTGTAGCTAAAACACAACTGCTATTCGTGGTTACCAGTCACGCCCGTGGAAAGACATAGTAGGCTTGTTTGTCCCTCGTAAGCGACATTTCAAGGCACTCTGCTCTCAGAGTTGCTTAATGAACTTCTAGCACGTAATGCATGGGATCTTTATCTATATAATATATCTATATAATATATCTATATAAAGCAAATTGATGGATATACTGCAGCTTATTTTAAAGTATGTATATCTGAATTATTTCATACAATTTGAGACCAGCTATACATCTGGCAAACTACGAGAGGATCTAAATGTTTAATTAAATATTTTATTTAATTTATTTTGGCCCACAGATCATATGGCATAATTTCGTTACGATTATTGTCCAGTATGCTCAGACTTTCAAGACGGTTAGCATGCAAGTTTTCCTTTGTACATTGTGTGTAACTCCGTATTGTGTCCGATTTCTGCTGTGTCGTGATTTAGCATATAAGCGGCGACGAAGCAGTAAAGTGTGTTTGTGTTTTGGATTTTTAACCTACCTTTAACAATTTTCCGTCATATCACTACGGTGACAGCAGTGTGACCGTCTATAGTGATGTCTAGCACTGTGACATCATGCCGCAGACACGTAGCATGATGTCCCACCCAGTAACATTATATGGACGCTATTCCGACCAGTTCTAATACTAACTCTAATTGCTGAGCGCCTAGCCTATAATTCTTTGGCATCACTAGTCCGGGGATCGAACCTGCGACCTCCCGCATCCAAGGCGAACGCTCTAACTACTAGGCCTTAAAAACAAAATAAAGCGACAACCCATCAACACCCCTCTCCCAGGCCGCCTCAAACCAAGAAAGCAACATTTATTTTCTTGCTTTGTCACCATATATTTTCAAGTTGGTTCCTGAATTTCATTGGGCTACCACGTTATTGTTTTGTCACCATATCTTTTCGAGCTGGTTCCTGAATTTCATTGGGCTATCACCTTGTTGCTTTGTCACCATATATTTTCGAGTTATTTGCTGAATTTCATTGGGCTATCACGTTGTTGCTTTGTCGGCTTGTCGCTTTGTCACCTTGCAGTGTTATTATATGTAAAGTTGTCATCTGCTGCTTTACAAGCGTAATGTAAATGATTTTGGATCATTATTTTACTTTCGCTGTTATGCTCCCTGCGTTGTCAACTTTGGCCGGAGTAGAGATGAAAGCAAAGTCTAATAAACTAATAAAATATACTGTTATGTTTCGTTCATTTTGTTTTCAGATAAACAATTTCATACGCGTTTTCTATATGCAAAGAAATACAACGATAATTCATTCTTTAATTATTAACCAAGATAAAGGTGTACTTTATATGGCTACTTATACGAGGAAACAGTGAAAACTTGATTTCGTTTAGTAATCAAGGATACTATGTAATGTGTATGTCAACAACAGACGATGCCACAGAGAGCAGCCGCCATTCCTATGTGGTCTGATCGTGGCCTATCGCGCTGCAAACCACAGATGCTACATACCTTTGAAGGCGTGGATTCCAAATCCCTGACGACATGTCAGAAGAATCATCATCAATCATTTCCTTTCTTTTCTTTTCGAGATCGCTCAGTTCCAGTGACCTTTGATGTTGACAGGCCATACAATACCATTACCAGTTTACAGGCATAAGGTAATGATACTGGGTTCGACCCCGTCATCTGCATGTCTGGAAAAAAGTGAGCTATTTAAAATCTCCTTACAATTTAGAAATCTAGGAAGAAGCATGTACCCATGTTTATTTATTTTAGATATTGTCTGATCGTAAATTTTCATAAATGAGAATGGCAATATTGTAACACCCCGTGTGTTATATCGGAATAGCCAGAGTTCAAGACATAAAAATGCTTTCTATAAATAATAAAAGGTGAGATAGAGCATGCTTTTCAATATCGCTTAGTTACTTGACATAAACAGTGTCCGTCACATCAATGTCAACGTTCGATAATATAGAACAGTCTTGTGTGTCTAAATGCCAAAAGACAACGTTATAATACACCATAATAATATTATGGTGACGTTAATTGGGACATTACATTCATGTGTATATTAATAGCTAAATGGACATGAAAGGGTGATTGCGTACACGAGCAAAGCCTTTAATAAGCATGAAGTTTCATACTGTGTGACCAGAAATGAATTGCTTGCTGTAGTCTCTGCACTTCGGAACTTTCATTATATATATATATATATATATATATATATATATATATATATATATATATATATATATATATATATATATATATATATATATATCCGGTACTCCATCCGACGTTTATTAGGTCTCTCCAAACGAAAACAGTTAGAAGAAAAGTTTAGATATGAATTATTTCCCTGTACAAGAGAACGCCTTAGACTTCGTGAGGGTCATGACTAGAGTTCAGAAGGCACATAAGGCGGCTGGCCCAAAACCTACTCAGTGTGTTGTGGTGGGATGGTCCAGCAACGAAATACGTCAAGTTCAGCTGCAGGATCCCAATATTGCCCCTAATATGGTTCCAGCTGAAGAAGGTTCTGGCAAACCTGAGTGATGAAATGTCTCAGGCAGTACAACAGATCTGAAGACGTTATGGCGCTTTCGGGATAGGCTACACCTGAAGGATGGCATGTCATACCATAACTGGTTAAGGGAAGATACCAAGACCACCCAGCTTGTTGTCCCGACAAAAATGAGGGCAGATGTATTTAAGAACTTTCACGACGTTCCATCGGCTTGCCATGCAAATAAGACACGTGAGCAAATCAATAGCTTTTACTGGACAAATATGGGAAGGGAGTAAGAAAGCTATGCAGAACCTGCGATAGATGCATGGCAAGGAAAACACCGAAGATATCACACAGAACACCATTAGACCAATATTTTCATTGAGAGCCAGCGGAGCGAGTAGCAATGGATAGTTTGTGTCCATTACCTAAGAATAGAATGGACATCGATATATCCTTGTCATGTGTGGTCTGTTTACAAAATGGACAGGAGCGTATCCATTGCCAGATCAGGAAGCTCAAACTATTGCAAAGACCTTTATTGACTGTTTTGTTAGTAGATTCGGCGCACCACTTTAAGTACATTTTGATCTGGATACTAACCTCCAATCTAAGATATTCAGGAAATGTGTGATCTTCTTCAAATAAAGATGACGAGGTCCACCAGTATCCATTCTCAAGCGAATGGAACTGTTTGACAGATAAAATCGGACTCTCACATGTATGCCGTCAATGTATTGTGAAAACAATCAACACAGTTGGGATGTACTAGATTTACACCAAATATGATGACTTTGAGAAGAATGATTACTTTACCAAGCCAGTGATATGCATGAAGGCAGTTATAGGGACTCCGACGGAGTTGAACATCCTGGACACATGGACACAACCGTTACTGAAAGTGCATATAATGTGAAAAATCTTCCTTCAATCTAAGATTGAAAGAATCGCACCTCATTACTCGTACGCATCTTAAAGTCAGCTCCCAATATCAGCATAAATAATACGATCTAAAAGCAAAGACAATATTATTTGAAGTCGGACAGGCAGTTTGGCTACATAATCGATTAAGAAAAGTAGGAATCAATCCGAAGTTCGTGCCAAAATGGAAAGGACATTATCTGATCACAAAAAAGCAAGACAGTGTAACCTCATTAGTATAGAAATCGAAGATATCGCCAGCAAAAACGTATCACGCTGACAGTCCTTTGCAGTATAGAGGAAAGAAGATACCAGAATGGTTCTACCCACGGAAGTAGAAGTATTACAAATTTAGTAGCAGGAACCATATGCGTGTTAAAATTATTTCTCGATGGATATGAGGCGCTAAGTGTGGCAATGAAGAGGACAGTTAAAGAAATTCTAAGGGTAGGAGTCAATTACATGATGGTGGAATATGCTGATGAGCTGCAATAAATGTGAATTGATGCGGAAATAGAAGATGGTAACTTTTCGAATGGTGACTGTTCTGCTATTTAAATTACAAATGTGGTGGGAGATAGCAACAACATTTTAATAACAATACTGTTTCACGGCAGATAAACAAAAGATAATCTTACCAAAGAAAAGCAAACATCTCTTTCTAGCTATTTTTACATGTATACTGTCTTTATTTTTCCAAATCAGATAAACAAAAGATAATCTTACCAAAGAAAAGCAAACATCTCTTTCTAGCTATTTTTACATGTATACTGTCTTTATTTTTCCAAATCAGATAAACAAAAGATAATCTTACCAAAGAAAAGCAAACATCTCTCTCTAGCTATTTTTACATGTATACTGTCTTTATTTTTCCAAATCAGATAAACAAAAGATAATCTTACCAAAGAAAAGCAAACATCTCTTTCTAGCTATTTTTACATGTATACTGTCTTTATTTTTCCAAATCAGATAAACAAAAGATAATCTTACCAAAGAAAAGCAAACATCTCTTTCTAGCTATTTTTACACGTATACTGTCTTTATTTTTCCAAATCAGATAAACAAAAGATAATCTTACCAAAGAAAAGCAAACATCTCTCTCTAGCTTTTTTTACATGTATACTGTCTTTATTTTTCCAAATCAGATAAACAAAAGATAATCTTACCAAAGAAAAGCAAATATCTCTTTCTAGCTATTTTTACATGTATACTGTCTTTATTTTTCCAAATCAGATAAACAAAAGATAATCTTACCAAAGAAAAGCAAACATCTCTTTCTAGCTATTTTTACATGTATACTGTCTTTATTTTTCCAAATCAGATAAACAAAAGATAATCTTACCAAAGAAAAGCAAACATCTCTTTCTAGCTATTTTTACATGTATACTGTCTTTATTTTTCCAAATCAGATAAACAAAAGATAATCTTACCAAAGAAAAGCAAACATCTCTTTCTAGCTATTTTTACATGTATACTGTCTTTATTTTTCCAAATCAGATAAACAAAAGATAATCTTACCAAAGAAAAGCAAACATCTCTCTCTAGCTATTTTTACATGTATACTGTCTTTATTTTTCCAAATCAGATAAACAAAAGATAATCTTACCAAAGAAAAGCAAACATCTCTTTCTAGCTATTTTTACATGTATACTGTCTTTATTTTTCCAAATCAGATAAACAAAAGATAATCTTACCAAAGAAAAGCAAACATCTCTTTCTAGCTATTTTTACATGTATACTGTCTTTATTTTTCCAAATCAGATAAACAAAAGATAATCTTACCAAAGAAAAGCAAACATCTCTCTCTAGCTATTTTTACATGTATACTGTCTTTATTTTTCCAAATCAGATAAACAAAAGATAATCTTACCAAAGAAAAGCAAACATCTCTTTCTAGCTATTTTTACATGTATACTGTCTTTATTTTTCCAAATCAGATAAACAAAAGATAATCTTACCAAAGAAAACCAAACATCTCTCTCTAGCTATTTTTACATGTATACTGTCTTTATTTTTCCAAATCAGATAAACAAAAGATAATCTTACCAAAGAAAAGCAAACATCTCTTTCTAGCTATTTTTACATGTATACTGTCTTTATTTTTCCAAATCAGATAAACAAAAGATAATCTTACCAAAGAAAAGCAAACATCTCTCTCTAGCTATTTTTACATGTATACTGTCTTTATTTTTCCAAATCAGATAAACAAAAGATAATCTTACCAAAGAAAAGCAAACATCTCTTTCTAGCTATTTTTACATGTATACTGTCTTTATTTTTCCAAATCAGATAAACAAAAGATAATCTTACCAAAGAAAAGCAAACATCTCTTTCTAGCTATTTTTACATGTATACTGTCTTTATTTTTCCAAATCAGATAAACAAAAGATAATCTTACCAAAGAAAAGCAAACATCTCTTTCTAGCTATTTTTACATGTATACTGTCTTTATTTTTCCAAATCAGATAAACAAAAGATAATCTTACCAAAGAAAAGCAAACATCTCTCTCTAGCTATTTTTACATGTATACTGCCTTTATTTTTCCAAATCAGATAAACAAAAGATAATCTTACCAAAGAAAAGCAAACATCTGTTTCTAGCTATTTTTACATGTATACTGTCTTTATTTTTCCAAATGATGATAGAGAACTAAGATTGCAGAGCACTGAGCTGTTATTGTTAGCATATTCATGGACCTTATCAGTCAAAACAAAAATGATGGTTTTAACATTTCAGAATGCTCTCTAAAGCAGTTGCAAAGTGTTGGGTGTCTCTAGCAGAATTAGCCAGACGGCGGGAATTGAAGAATCATCTTGCTGCTGCCTACATTCAAGGTAACACCTTGTCTGCGTCTGGTGCACAAATGAAGGGATGAAGAAAGGATGTTCGCAGGAATGGTGGAGGTGAAGCAGCATGTCGTGCAGTTACATTCTAAAGTTGTAGATGATGTACTTTCGGACTTATTTGGAAAATAGATTGTTTTTTGATGGCCCGTCACTCGAGAGACTACAACCAGAATGTTTGTGCTTCCCCCAAGACGAGCAGTGCAGCTGTTCTAGCTAGAGTAAGGATATTAATGTGGGTGTCCAAATACATCACGCTCTATGGTTGAGTGGCAGAGAGGATGGGAACTTTGCTACAGCACTAGTTTTAGGCGACCCTAGCCTCTTAAATATTTGGACGGAACACAAATAGAAAACGCTTTTGTACCAGATTATCAAGATGATATATATGACATCATAGCGTTCCCCTACTCCCCATCGAGGCCCAAAATTAGAAGAAAACTTATAGTCCATCAAATCAAGATAGAGCCTTCAAATTTAGTGGTGGAGATCTTTGATAAAATTAATAAAGTTTGGTATAAGGTTGGCATTCGGTGTCAGGAAGAAAGAGATGCATGTTGCCAGGTGAGGAAGATGATGGCAGTCACTTCAGAGAGTTGTCAATCATTCCCAGAAGAAAACGGGAATCATTAAACGTCAGAAGATGTAAAGCACAAGATCATCTCTCTCACTGGGGTATCCAAAGGGAGTTTAAATACCATATCGCAATTTATGCCACCGACGTTTTGACTAATTTGTAAGAGAAACGAATTATCTGAAATATGGACAATGGAAGCAAAGAGGGCAAAGGCGCCAAAACCAATTGAGGATCCGTCATCCACTAATCCATCAGCTGCTATCTTTCCATGTTCCATAATACGTTTCACAGTACCAACTAGCCAAGTCATGTTAGCTGCTGCTGAAGCAGGACGACCTGCAATATCAGCAACACCAGCTCGCCAGTCACCTGAACCAAGAAGCTGTATACTTCTGCGTGCTGCAATCATCTTAGTGATAAAACAGTCAGAGCAGGAACACCCTATACAGCGTCACCTCTGCATGTATCGGCATACAACACAAGGGCAGTAAACCTATTGGAATGGAGCTGAATAACCTTGTTCCAACCCGCCAGACGGGAGCGGCAGGAGGATAAAGTCATCCAGATACCAACTGGATCAAGTATGTTGGAAGAGGATGAATCCCAATCAAACGTTACTCCAGTGGGAGTACGCCTCAATGATGTTGGAGAATTCCATTTACAAGACATAACCATCATCTCTATATAGAGACGTCTTACAGGACAAATATAATATGTTGGCACTCCTGATTTACCGGAATGCAAATTGCTATAATTATGAGACTTCAAGATCCATTGCTATGGGAATACATCTATTGAAAACTCAATATTAAAGAACTGTTGGAAATGTATGCAGCAACAGCTGACAGGAGGGGAAAATAACTGACTTCTTAATCACATTAACCCTAAAGGCCGGAGTCAGCCAAAGACGTGAGAATTAGCACAGACATCAACAATCAATAGAGTATGTGACCCAGATTTTCACCAGTTAATGTGGGGAGGGTGCAATACATAATCAAAAAAAAAAAAACTACTTGGCGCTATTAAGAACTACATCCCTTTTCCAATAGTAATACTAATAATGATAATGTAAAAAACATGAAACAAAGTCAGAAAAATATCAGGCAGTTCACTAAGTTTTAATACTGTAATGGTATTGTGAATGTAGTTTTTTTGCATGCACAAACATTGTCCAATAAATGTGTGAAGAGTATTTGATATTCAACGATTATTTGCTGTATGTCTTTGGAGGAATTCCTTGACGAATTCATTATTACTCATTACAAAAACGTGACATCAGGAGGACCAGAGCAGGGTTTTATACTCACATTTAGTGTAAAACACAGAGAACACATTTCTGAGATGCCGATGGATATCTAAACAATGGTGGGTGCGTAGGTGGCATACATTCAGGAATGGAAGACGTAATTCACACATGGTAAATGTTTTCAGTGACAGATAAAAATGACATGATAAAATTTGCCAAAGTCTCGTAGTTCAAATATCATTTCACATATCAGCGTTGAGCATCAAATAATCTGCACACATTACTTTATCTGGTTATGTTTCATGTTCTTACATTTTCATTATTAGAATTACTTTTGGAAACGGAATGTAGTTCTTAATAGCGCCAAGTAATTTTTGTTTGTTGAGTTATGTATTACAATATAAGCTGAAATTGAAAACAAACTATGACGCATGTTGAGGAATTTACACGTTTTGTGTTTATTTTCTAATTGTTTTACATGTCAAACCATTTTACTACTTGCATTATTGAATTCTGTTTCAAAATTATCAAAACGCCTACCAGTCCGGTGGTTCAGTGGCTAGAGCGTCAGATTTGGATGCGGAAGGCCGTATGGTTCGATCCCTGACCGAGTCATACCAAATACTTACACAAATGGTACTAACAGCTGCCTCACTAGGCTCTCAGCATTAAGAGCTTAATGTTAGGACTGGTCGGCCTGGTGTCATGATAATGTGAATAGGTGGGACATCATGTTACATGTCTACGACATGATGCCCAGTGTTAGACATCTCTATAAACTGCCTCACTGCAGACATCGTAGCGATATGACTGAAACGTTATTAAAGCTATATTACAAATCCGAATCGCGCGCTCGCACACACACATATACACATCAATATCCCGTCTGCGGTTTTCATATCTAATAGAAATCAAATGAAACATGTTTACATGCATCTCATTACGTGTTAGCAATGCAATCATCGGTGTTGGTCTGCACTTACTGGGATTTAAAATATCTTCAAATGAATTAGAGATAGTCTTCGACCAACCGGAAATATCTATTGAACTATCAATTTTACAAAACGTAAAGCAATATTAAGATCAATTGAAATGATCTGCTTTAATCATTAATTAAATTGGATTGTTGAGTCAATAACACAACTGAGGATTTATCTTATTCAACTCCAGCAATCATAAATTCAATTATTCGGCGTTATGAGGAACTCTCTGTAACGAATACCTGTCAAAACGGTTTTCAACAGAAACGATACAATATTTGTTCAGTTCAATAGCAGCAGTAATTTGAAATCAAATAATTGAAGTTTAAAACAGAAGAGCAATGCAAATTAAAATTCTCTTACCTAAATGATAATCTCACATACATTTAAATTTTCGTAAGAAACGTTCAGCAATGAGTTGTAAATATTCAGGCTGGTTTATTTTTTTGCATACTAATCAATCCCTTTTTGTTATAATGAACATATTTGGACTTGTAGAATCATAGGGTCAATCAATACGTTTTCTGAATTATGACTGTATGTTATATTGATCTCTGAATAACGAATATAGCGTCAAATATTTTTGGATGACGATTGTAGTGTTATTGCAGTCATAGTTATCTCTAAATGATAACTACGTGTCATCATCATCTCTGAATGACGATTGTAGTATCATAGTCATCTCTAAATGATGACTTTAGTAATGTAGTAATCATTGAATGATGAATGTAGTGGTGTAGTCATCTTTGATTGATGTATGTAGTGGCGTTATCATTACTGAATGAAAATTGCAAAATGGCATCGTCTTAACAATAATCCACAAGATGTTTTGAGACACAAATATCCAATATTTATGGAGCAGGTAGTTTCTAATACTCAAGTATTGGTTACCAAAAGTCACATATATTAGAGAATTCACATACAATAAATATTTGCATAAATTAGTGAATAAATTAATGGATAATGGTAGTATACTCTTATGTACACATAAATCCTCAGGAGAGAGAGAGAGAGAGAGAGAGAGAGAGAGAGAGAGAGAGAGAGAGAGAGAGAGATATTAATCTTTGTTGGAAAACATTACAAACATATTTACTTAGGTATTTCACGTTTGTTAAAGCTTCATTGTACGTAATGTATAGTAGTTTTGTACATGCTTGATTTCTTCCACTTGTAGGATCACTTTACGGTTGTTTACATGAGGACAGATTCAGACAGAGTGGTGTTCATCTTTGACATAATTTTGCCCACAAAGTTCGCATTTTTTTCCATACCATTCCTTTCCTACGTGTCTACCAATCTCAAAATTTATAGGTTGTGATGAAACTCCACATTGTCTTAAAGCTTTATGTGGATCGCATTTTCATTCTTAAATATCTTTATATATGAAGTTTTCAAAGCAACTGCAGAACTACGATCAGAAGGAAATTTGTCTTTGGTTAAAAAGCGATACAAAATAAATATATATGGACTAAATTATAGTGATACCAGTCTCTCTGAAACCTGGCATTAAAATCTGTTTCGCATTCGAAACCCAGTTCTTATCATTCTTCCTTTCTCAGTCGGTAAACATTAACAGATCACACAATACATTTTGGTGCTTTTAATAGTTTTGATCCAATATTTAATAATGTGCACATATATATTTACTAGTGTTGGCATGTATCCAAAAGGCCATACATGAACATTATTGGGATAAATTTAACCACTTGCAATATTTTCTATGTGCCCGTTCTATAGTTTCTGAATCCCGATTTTCACAAAATTGAAGATAGAAAACAATTTTAAAACATCACACGTAATATTCACTGAAAATTGTGACTTATAAGCGTCACTCAAAAGTACGTTCATTGATTTTACACCACTGTCAACAATGGCATACATACCACATCGAAACGAGCATCTTTTTGGTAAAAACTAGTCCTAAATAATACGTTATTTTACAATGTGTAGAAACACATCTCAGTACCTAAATAAAATATCTAGTCTTCTAACACTTTTGCAAAGAAATTGGTAACTTTTGTTTTATCAGTATTTATCAGTATATACATGTATATATGTAACTTTAAGGATGAGTGTAAACAACACACTGTCTCTGAAAATATCATCGTTCATCAGCACACAATAAAATATATCAGGACGTTACTCCTAAAACGATACCCACATCTATATTTGA
This sequence comes from Unio delphinus, assembly GCA_029339505.1. Taxonomy (NCBI): domain Eukaryota; kingdom Metazoa; phylum Mollusca; class Bivalvia; order Unionida; family Unionidae; genus Unio; species Unio delphinus. The sequence goes on from JAQISU010000076.1 coordinate 554,059, forward strand.
CTGCAATGTATTTTTTCCAGATCAGTAAGATAATTTCTACTTGAAGAAGCCCAAGTGAACAATCGAAATAGCCTATGTACTTTGCTTAGGTGCTTTAGATTGCATTTAACTGTAACTAAATCTTAGTATCGTTGACATTTTCCCAGTCACTCCTAAAATTACTAGCTTGTGACACAGACTTGTCCTTTCCACATAATCAAACAAACTATCAATAAAGATACACTAAAGAGGTTTTTTTAAATAGAGTAAATAATAAAATTATTGTACAAATGACGTCTATCGTACTGTTATTTTTTTTTATTAAAGCTTAATTGCACGTTTGACGAAGATTAATTTTCCCAAGTCAGTGTGATAGATGATAATTGGTGAATTAAGCGAGATAGATAAGTATGTATATTAAATGTGAAAAAGCCATGTGCGACGGAGTGACGCAGATGTCTTAAAATGTTCTGTAAATACAAATACAATTTACTTGCCATAGTATTCAAGGGCTCAAAATAAAGATGACCGAATACAGATTAACCTTGGAAGTGGAGTAATTATTGAATGATTATCCATTTATTCTTTTTCCAAATAAATTCCACAATAATTATTAGTATTCAAATGACTGGAACAAACCCTCGAGACATAAGATTGGGGTTGGATGTTTCCCTTATACTGAAATAATTATTGAACTTAATTGTTCATGTAATTTATCCCCATACCCTATATTGTTCCAATACTATTTTTAGAATGGTGAGTATGTATGTATCGTTGTTAAACGGCACCTCAAAACAATAACATCTATATGGCGCCAATTATAAGTAAATTTCAAGAATGTAAAGTGTTTTGTTGTACTCGTGGAAAAGAAGCCATGTACTTGTCACATAGTTCTGTTATTCCTAAGAATTGAAATGTTTATGGCAAGTGTAAGATAATATTGAAAAAGAAAGTTCTGGATTGCAATATATTGGTCAGTGGATCATTTATTTTCCTATCAAAACTGACTATAAAGAGGTAATATAAAAGAATTAAAACGTTATTAGCTATAAAGGAGATATTATGTGGTAAATAAATAGTGGTCGTCTTTATTTCCTGCCGATTACATGATATAAGAATGTAAGTATAATTAGTATAATTTGATTGCAAGAAGAAAATTGTCGCAGAGTAAAACAACAAAAGCACACAGTTTAGTATATACAAAGTAAATAAAAGATGTAGGCAAAATATACGACAGGTAGAAATACAGATTAGTATGTACAAATAATGAAAGATGTAAGCGAAATATACGACAGGTAGAAATACAGATTAGTATGTACAAATAATGAAAGATGTAAGCGAAATATACGACAGGTAGAAATACGGATTAGTATATACAAATAATGAAAGATGTAAGCGAAATATACGACAGGTAGAAATACGTATTAGTATATACAAATAATGAAAGATGTAAGCGAAATATACGACAGGTAGAAATACGGATTAGTATATACAAATAATGAAAGATGTAAGCGAAATATACGACAGGTAGAAATACGGATTAGTATATACTGATGATAAGGAAGGATGTAGGCAAACTATACTACATGTAGTACTAAAGACTTGTTATTTAATGTACCATATTTATAACTAATCTGAAAAAGCTTTAATATGGCATACATGATAACACCACGCTATGAATATAATTATTGATATGGCATACATGGTAACACCACGCTATGAATATAATTATTGATATGGCATACATGGTAACACCACGCTATGAATATAATTATTGATATGGCATACATGATAACACCACGCTATGAATATAATTATTGATATGGCATACATGATAACACCACGCTATGAATATAATTATTGATATGGCATACATGGTAACACCACGCTATGAATATAATTAATGATATGTCATACATGATAACACCACGCTATGAATATAATTATTGATATGGCATACATGATAACACCACGCTATGAATATAATTATTGATATGGCATACATGATCACCACGCTATGAATATAATTAATGATATGTCATACATGATAACACCACGCTATGAATATAATTATTGATATGGCATACATGATAACACCACGCTATGAATATAATTATTGATATGGCATACATGATAACACCACGCTATGAATATAATTATTGATATGTCATACATGGTAACACCACGCTATGAATATAATTATTGATATGGCATACATGATAACACCACGCTATGAATATAATTATTGATATGGCATACATGGTAACACCACGCTATGAATATAATTAATGATATGTCATACATGATAACACCACGCTATGAATATAATTATTGATATGGCATTCATGATAACACCACGCTATGAATATAATTATTGATATGGCATACATGATCACCACGCTATGAATATAATTAATGATATGTCATACATGATAACACCACGCTATGAATATAATTATTGATATGGCATACATGATAACACCACGCTATGAATATAATTATTGATATGGCATACATGATAACACCACGCTATGAATATAATTATTGATATGTCATACATGGTAACACCACGCTATGAATATAATTATTGATATGGCATACATGATAACACCACGCTATGAATATAATTATTGATATGTCATGTGATTATATTGGTTGTCGACATGCGCATAGTGTTATTTAAGTCAAATGATATGATCATTAAAAGGCGACACACAAATTTGTAACTAGGTTATATTTTTACCTGCAAATAAATCAGTGTACTTGTTATATCATTTTCGGATGAAGAATGTTGTCTCTACTTCATCAACAGCTACAACCTGACGCCATGAAGACCAAGCTAAGGTACAGACTAATACTCATAACACAAATGTCAGTAAAAGTGTAAGACATATATGAAAATTTAGCATCATTGTTTAAGTGTTAATAATAGACTTCAAGACACTTTACATTATATACATTATTAAAATCGGTATAATCTACGGAATTTAAATTTACAAACTCGGTGTTTATAGAATAAATTTGCACACTGAATTAAAAACACGAGAATATTACACAATAGTTATTTATCATATCACTGAGGTAAAACGTTTTTGATCGTATATCTAGAGCAACCAAAGGGTTCAAACCATTCGGTATATTGCCAATTTCAAACATATCGTGAAATGAATGTTTCCCTTTCTTCGCCATTTGTTGATGGATGGGAAGGAAATATCAATGAGCTATTGCATATTTCTATGATACGTCGCAAAAAGTGAAATATCATCAGCTAGCGTTGGATTTCCCCCAGTTATGGTCAGTCGTTTTTCCAAATCCTCTATTCTCTAGCTGGAGTAATAAGAAATTTATAATTATTGTATACATTTACTTTGACAAAACGCATCCTTGCGTCATTCCTTGACTATTCGGGAACCGTTTCGAAAAGTGTCCATTGTCAAATATTTTTCTATGTAAATTTACAGATATATTCGGAAATATAAAAGGTGAATTAGAATCTTAAAAGTGAATACCGGTAACTAAATAAAAAAAAACATATTTGCACCACACTGTATGTAAGGCTTTCTGTATCACTAAATTCAGTTAAAACTTCTTAAATCATGTCAACATTATATTTGTATGTATGCCAAACATTTACTGGCATGACACATGTGAAGAACTGTAAAGTTTAAAACTACCAAATTTGTTGTATTATTTTACGTACAAACGTCTTTCGAAATAGAAGCAATATATATTTGCATGCAAAATTTATTCGTCTTGATGAAGTAGAATTAATTGTTAAGTATTCATTTCCTCTATCTTACACATTTATAAATATGTATGTATGTATGTATGTATGTATGTATGTATGTATGTATGTATGTATGTATGTATGTATGTGTGTGTGTGTGTGTGTGTGTGTGTGTGTGTGTGTGTGTGTTTTAATTCTTTACCTGTTAGTTTTAACTTGTTTCAAATATCGGGCAAATCTTAACACCAATTGGTAAAAAAAAAACTGTTTGATAATTTCCAAGGTTAATCATTTGTTCATCTTGCTATCAAATCTTTCTCACAACGTTAGCGCAGAATTAAATGAACTATAGTTCATCTTTATGGTAATCAGACGTGTACAAAGTTGTTACGGGGTGTTTTTGTATCAGACGTTCTAAATTAAGGTGGCAATGATCAATGATTGATATTGATACATTTGTATTACCTTTGGAAGTAATATGGATTCGTAGAATTCTTCTAATACAAAATTTGTCATTTGTTTGATCCGAAATTAAATAACTATTCCTATTGCTTTTTGGAGTGACGTTTGGATATGTTTAATATAGCAAAATATATCGTAGACCAGAGAAGATCTTATGAAACTAGTTTATGGATGAACATACTGATAATGGTTTACATGGTAACAGCTAGCTATAAGAGATGTTGTGGGCATAAGATAGTTTATATTAATAGTATACATACAAATAAGGAGATTATTATTGATTCTGGATATTGGTAAAGCTAAATATGGTCTGAAAAAATAACTTTTCTTGCATTATAAGGTGTAATTTAATGTGTAAGCAGTACTTAAGTTAAAACAGAAGTTAAAATTACATATAAATACACCTGCAACGCCCATTTATTCAAATCAGTATTGAAACCGTATTGCATATGAATAAATGGTGCAAAGACGCTTACAAATTAGTTGCGTATATTTGATGTTCAACCAAGTTGTAAAAAGAAATGGGATGAAATTTTAATTTTTGTTAATATTCGCTAATGTGTTTACAGTAACAGGAATTTAAAAATTACAATGGTTTCAATTTCTTTAATACATAGAACTTTACCTATGAATTAGATTTTATATATAATAAAACTGGCTGATACCAATAAATGTAGGATGACGTGTCCCACTGGATTCATAATTAATATATATATATATATATATATATATATATATATATATATATATATATATATATATATATATATATATATATATATATATATATATATATATATATATATATATATATATATATATATATCTTATTAAAATATTGTGCCAAGTGCAAGACGTCCTTTATTGGGAGAAAACATACAGGAGTAAACGAAAAACATTGTTATTTATGTTTTGTGTCGAATATTATATGCATATATGTAAATGACAAAAAGCATCCTTTGACTAGATGGGCTGAAACATTTTCTTAAAGACGATTACAATTTTGAAAATATCTTGTAATATAATCTTAAAAGAAGGAAACTTTATGTCAATTTAGAAACGCTGGCAGAAAAGCATTGTGTCACCTAAAACAAAGCGAAATGATTTTAACATGATTCAAACGCATGTTTAGCTGTATGATGTGGATTGTATTGTACAGTGTATATATCACATAAACGTCATTCCATTTCTGATGAAATGAATAGATAAGTGGAAACACACACACACACACACACACTCTCTCTCTCTCTCTCTCTCTCTCTCTCTCTCTCTCTCTCTCTCTCTCTCTCGTGATTAGTATGCCATAGTTTTGATGAAAAATATAAAACAAATGTATCTCGGTGAAATATTGTGCATACGTGAATTCGTGGGAATATATTGATTATCTGCAAATAAAAAAGAAAGAATGTATTATTTTCTTGACACCCGTTGAGAATTAACAAGGATCAAGAAACAACATAATTTAACTCGTATACTCAGCACCAATGGGGGATGTAATTTATGTAAATCTATTCAATATAGCTAGCCTTTCCTGATAAACATTAGAAACGGAAGTACCATGTTCAAAAACTAAATGATAGCTGAAATTTGTGCATCGCTTAAACAAGTTAGGAAATTACACAAAATGTTAACAGAGATATGTAGGCAACGTCCAAGCTATATTTGTCTGGAATCATTGATTCATACGCTGATCTTTAAAACATATAATTAATACAGAGACCACATGTCAGCGTTTCACGTCACTTGAAAAGGACATTTTGTGATGCAATGAGCAAACATTAAAATATTTTTATATAACATCTGGCGGCTTAAAGAAAACAGTGGATATCATTGAGTTAAAACGTACAAGAATGTTTCTGAATATAGAATATTTCTGAATTAATCCGAAAAAAAAAAGTAAATATAAAGTTACAAATTTCGGCTTTTGGCAACATTCCTTAACGTTTTAGACCCTACCATCTTCCCAATGCATCTTGTTTAACTGGTTTTGGTAGCTCAGCCCTAGAGGGAGCAGAAAACAGAAACTAAACAGGCCTTGACCAGCAAGAAAGCAAAGAAATCCAGGAGTTTTCCAAAAGACTTCCTTGCCATTGGGGTTAACGTCTTCAACATCAATGGTATATTTTAAAAATCTTTTTATATTAGTGCGCTGTGCAACAAAGTTCTTTATTAGTTATCAGTACGTCAGTGCATTCACTCCGTCTGCATGGCTACTCATATATTTGCAGGTGTCCAACGTGCTGCACGTGCTGCTGCGGATCATTTCATACAACTTTATTGAAAGATTCAAAGAAATAAACACCCCTTGTATGCATCATGTACAGAAATATAGTAGTGCCTTTGTTGCTTCCTTTCGAATATTCTCTGTCGAATCGCAAAAATGGGTGCGAATAACTGGGGATGCTTTCGAGTTTATCTACTACAGGTTAATATTGGTTTGTCAATCAAACGTAAGTGATGAAAAATTTAAAACAGTTTTGCATATTTTTTAAAACATTTGCAAGGTGCACGGAATGGAAAGGCTCAGTCGGTCAACAATTATCCCGCACAACGGGATGTAACAACACCGTTTTTAGTGCCTATACTACTTCTGCTACTTGTCTCTCTTCTGCTTGTGATTTAGATTTTTAACTTTAGCAATTTTCCAGTCTTATCGCTACGATATCTGCAGTTGTGCAGTGTGTAGCGACGCCTAGCACTGGGACATCATACCGCAGACATGTAGCATGATGCCCCATCCAGTCACATTATCGTCATTTTGATCCGCAAACCATGTCATTTTTGTTTCATTCTTCTTCTGCATGCCTGCGTTAAAATGAAAATTAAGTCATTTTGAGATAAATGCAGCTAGTTGTCGACGAGCATCAAAATGAGTAGTAAGTTATCCAAAAAATAGTCAATATAGCAGAAGTGAAAACATTCATACTTTTATAGGATCAATTAACCGATATAAAATATATTGGAAATATTAATCTTAACTGCATTACGGGAATGAAAATAGAAAGGACATCTAAACACGTCCATGGTCAGCATTAGAACGCTGTACCTCTCTCGGGAATGCCGTTCTAAAATCAAAACTCAAAGAAAAAATCCAGACTTTTCGATCTTAAACTATGTAAAATGCTGAAACAGACGTTTATTAATACATTTGCCATTTTTCCCGTTGTTTATTAAGTGATCGAAACATCCCACTTAATGCATTTTCTGTGCTTCATTATACGTATTATATATATATATATATATATATATATATATATATATATATATATATATATATATATATATATATATATATATATATATATATATATACGAATCGCCCATTGACATTAGTAACAAATACACGGTTATCCCATTCAAGGGTGCTCTTAAAACTCATCTCTTTGGACTGCAAGAACAAACTTAAAGACCTAATAATGTTTCGTACCTTTAATATTTTCAGCATATTGATTTATGTTTTCCAATTTGATGTTTTTTTCTGTAATCATATCATTCTAAAAATTAGGCGCTATACAAAGTCCTCATTATTATTATTATTATTATTATTATTATTATTATTATTATATATATATATATATATATATATATATATATATATATATATATATATATATATATATATATATATATATATAGAGAGAGAGAGAGAGAGAGAGAGAGAGAGAGAGAGAGAGAGAGAAATAGATAGATAAATAGATAGATAGATAGATAATTTCAATTGTTATGAATCGACAGAAATTCTGCAATCTGATTGGATTTAAATGGTCAAATAAACTGTAATACTGATCATTAAACCGTTATCCATCGGTAAATTTTGCAGCATACTTTTGGTTTCCACGTTTCCGGGGAATTTTTTGCGAGGCTTTTTCTGTAACAATGTCTTACGCCATAATAACAAGATCAAGCCCCACCAACCCACCTTTGTGATTTCCGACCAAGATGTGCAACACCCAGTTTAATATCGCCCAATCATTCCTGAATTTCAACACTCACCCATTTTGCCAAATAAAGCATATGGCATACTTTCTAAGCCAATAAGGATATTTGTTTGCATTATTCACTAGCTGTTGTGAAAGCTCATGGTGATATCTAGAACACAGGATCTCACTTCACTAATTATTGAGAAGAGTGTGCTTTTTGAAGGACTGAACAGCGTAGAAAGCAACGGATACTATATCAACATTTCCATAATCACGAGTTATGTTAAAAAAAAAAAGAATAACCTGGTCGAAACAGCATCACCCAATTTTTTAAAAAAATAAAAACATTATCACAACATAATATATCACTGGCGTGGCACTGAACCCTATATTACTCTATGAAGAATCGACGATTCTTCGTTAGCGTAGATCGGGTTATATATTCTATCGCAATTAAGAGTCTAATGAAAGAAAACTTGGATCTACCCAAAATGTGCAACCGTATTAAATGAAATATCACTGCAATGAAGTGACACGATATAGTTGAATGACAATATAGTCAATTGTAACTCATATCAAGGGCAATAACCAGTCAGTTTGAAATGATGTCACTGCAGACCTTGTTTACAGTTATTACATCAGCAGTTTTGAGCTACGAAATTTACTTTCTGAGATTCGCGCTTGAATATAAAATCACGAAGAAAATAAATGGGGCGCTCTTGACGGTGAAAAACACAAACATGAACGTTTGTCATTTATCTTATACCTGATGAAAGGATGTTTATTTATTTAGTGGTGAAGGGGACAAGGTCAAGGACACGTATTGAACAAAGTAAAATTAAAAAACAGGACAGGGACAAATCGAAGTAACGGCTCTCTTAGTGATTCGAACTTTAATAACACATGTTGACAGTCAAAATGTGGAAACAATCACGGTGAGAAGAATATTTCTAGCTATTGATGACTATGACTTGCTAAGATAATTAATCGAAGGCTTCAAAGAAACAGGGTTAAGTCACTGATTGCCAATTTTTTTACCTGAATGTCTTCTGAAATAATCCGTACCGATAAAGACAATTTATTTTAGAATGTTCTAACTCACATTTCTTTTAAGGCAAAGAAGATTGTTTTTAAAAACTTAATGTTTGGAAAAGTAACTATTAATAATGTTCACAGTGATGTTGTAATGTTGATAGAAGAGGCCATTTATCTTATATTTTATTTGTCAAAAAATCCATTACGTAAACCCATTACGTGTGATTTAGTATACCTTGATTCAAGGTAATAACTTCTGTTGTAAGCTGAAGGAAAATTATTTAGTGCAGTGTATTTTATATTATCACCACAGTACAGAAACCATTTCCTATTCTGTTTCAGTTACTTTATATAGAATGCTAATTTTGTTTTGAGGTAACCTGCAGTTAATTGTATGACAAGTTAGTAAGACCAGGTGAATACAATATCCTGGTTCATTTTTCACCAAATATGTCTCCTGAAACTGAGGCTAAACAATACAATTGTAACATTCCTGACAATATTAGGGTTTTCAATATAATAATTTTAATATTACTGACAATATTAGAATTTGCAATACAATAATTGTATTACCCCTGACAATATTAGGATTTGCAATATAATAGTTGTAATATTCCTGACAATATTAGGCTATACAATACAATTATTGTAATACTCCTGACAATATTAGGATTTGCAATATAATAATTGTAATATTCCTGACAATATTAGGCTATACAATACAATTATTGTAATACTCCTGACAATATTAGGATTTGCAATATAATAATTGTAATATTCCTGACAATATTAGGCTATACAATACAATTATTGTAATACTCTTGACAATATTAAGATTTATTGCAGATATTATTCTTAAACAAACAAAACAACGATCGAATTGTTATCCAGATGTTACATGAGCTCTTGAGGTTTAATGTATTAATATTTTCCAGAACTTATTATTACCAGTTTAGTTTTATTGTAGCTGACGCGTATAGCTGTCTAGAGCTGTCTATATGTATATGTACGTATATATGTATGTACAAGTGGTGGAGCCACGGCTGTATACGTAGCTAATTCAAGGGTGCTGTATGCTGTATTTGCGTGTGTATACGTATGACTGTACATGTGGTGGATCCGTGAAGGGTGCGAGCGGCCGATACAAGTCTGGGCCAACCCAAGGACTTGGTGAAACTGTGCGGTATCAGTTTATGAATCATACGACTGTACAAGGGTCAAGTAGCATATGTTTGTTGCAAGTGTTGTTTCAACTGAGTATATTTTCATTGACATGAGATTATTTTGAATCTTAGTTGAATTCCAGGATATGTATGTGACTCTCACTTACAGTGCAGAAAATTTGAAACATATTTGAATACCTTGGGATTGTTTGAATCTTAATTGTAGTCCATACGTGAAATTGTTAATATCTTACAGTGCATACTATTATTTGAAACGTATATGAAATCCATGAGGTTTCTTGAATCTGTATTTCAGATAGATATCATATTTTTTTTAAAAATGTGTTTGTATATTTATACATCATATATTTTTCTTTTATGTTCATAAATTTCCATCTTGCACACGTTGCGTTTGAGTTATTCATTTATTATATTTCAGCTATGCTTTATGGTCGATCTCGCCTTTCCAAAGAAAAATTGCTATTAGAGACAGCGAAGCACCGAGTGACCGAGTTGTCTAAAGCGCTCTCCTTTTCGGATTACTGCCATCTCACCTCTGTCTGCGCGAGTTCGAGTCTCATATTCGGCCAAAGTAGATATGTGGGAAAGCTTGCCAGTAGCGTCTCGTGGGTCGGTGGTTCTTTCCGGGGGTTTTCCCCTGGTTCTTCCTCCACCATTATTTCTGGCCACCATGTATAGCCTATCGTGTGCTGAAAAATGGCGTTAAACCCTACAACAACAACAACTAATAGAGAAAGCACAGTCAGGTACACTACAATCTAGAAACACACACACACACACACACACACACACACACACACATAATTAGAATCCTGTCTTTTAACGAAAAAGAGTTGAACCCTGTATTTATCTCTGCCAATAAATTCCCCAGCAAGATTTTTCAAACAACCTAATCTCCTTAAGACGATCTGGTTAAAATTGCAACATATTCAAAAGGGCTGATTTAAATTTTGACAAAGGACCTTCATCAATATATACTGTTGCAAAAACAAGGACTGAAATTTCTGTAAAATCAACTTGTATTCGCGTAATTCGTTAAACCAAACACACAACCACAAAAAGCAGTAACAAAATTAACTAACCCCGTTCATTTTTTTTCTTTCGTTTTTGTAAGAAGCCTTAGTTTAGCAAATGTACGCTTCTGTTATGATGAGGGCTCACAACTCTCTGCTGCTCAAGTGACGAATTTAAATACGTTGAGTCTTTTTCTTATTTGAAGGCCGCATGCAATATTTGTGTTTGTACTACAAATTGTGTTATTCTCTTGAAATGGAAATGACAAAATTAAATCAATTGTGAATATGATTATGTTTTATATTTGTTGAGCATTCAAAAGAAGCTTGTTTTGGCTAGGGTACATGGAATCGCATCACAATTAGTATGTCCAGTTCAGTACCCACGAATGTAGTTCTAGTTATATTGATACATTTTTGGTAGGGCTTTAAAGGTAATTGTTTATTTTTGAGAATATGAGCTTAGAGAGTAGTTGTCTGTGTGTATTTTGGCGACAGTGCACATTGAGTTGTGATGTATGTCCACATGGGTTGCTTTCTTTTGGCAACACCGTGGAATAATGTCACAATTTCGAACACAAATTCCTTAACTCTTTCTGGAGAAATTGCAACACCATGCAATGTAATAGACACCAGCTTCCCTTGGATATTTCATCGAGTACGTTGATATGAGAGGGTGTTGATATGAGAGGATGTCGAAAGCGAAGAATCAGTTAAATCCAGGGCGGACCGAGTGCTTTTTTGAGCTTTAGGCAGCCTATGAATTATGGTGGGACTTCCCCATACAAATTAAATTCCGTCTAATTTGGCGCCGATTAATGCCTGACTCTCTAGTTCACGTATTTGATCGAAATGCCCCTGATTAAACTTATTACTGTATGTAATATGTGCTGTCGTCGGAACGTTGCGCGTGTAATAAGCTAGCTCAGCTGTCTACACTTTTTAGAGAGGTGGACTTCCAATGTGGAGGTGATATAATGTATCCCTTCCCATTAAATCAGACCAGTGTCATTATTATAACCTCGCATATAAGTGTTTCTTTCTGTCGTTTTATTTGGTAAAAGAAAAGTTCTTGTAATTTTGCACAAGCTTGAGAACACTTGTTAGATATATACACGTAAGTTTGATTGCAGCGATTATAGATGATGCTGTTGCCGATGATGATTGATATATCAATTGTTTTTGCATCAAAGGGACCATTAATAGTTGTGTTACAATATAAAGTCCTCAATTGAACAGGAATATTGTGTCACCATACTTTTAATCCAGTAAAAGATGGGGTTTTCTAAGCATCTAATATCGTGAATTGTTCAATCATATCCTTGTCGATGATTATTGATATCGTATTATTGACTCCATATGAACTCGACGATGATATATTAAACAATGTTGGAGTTACCAACGTTAATCGATAAATACCCTTTACGGCTGCAGTTACGTGTAAAATATTATTTGTAGGTGTCCACGTATATGATCCGTATTGAATCGTGTATACGACGTTGTTGACGATATTTTTATCATGAGGAATTTTTGTTTTTTCAAGTATTGTTATCATTCTTGTTGCATCTGATATTATGGAATTTGTAGTCGCGCTAAGATCTTCAATAGCTATAGTTGGCATAATTTAACTAACATTAAAAATTATATTCATGGTTGTCACGATTTATCCCGACCCACTTGTACATGTATACAAGGTAATTCTGACCGACGTGTTTGATGTGTAAAATTGGCCAAGGTAAAGCTAATCCCCTTACGTAAGATGGTCTTAGTTGGGTCGAGAGAGCAGAAACACGGCAAGGGGGGGGGGGGGGGGGGGTAAAAATGTCACGTAGGTGTGAAGCTTATGACCACATCAAAGGTAGCGTGGCCGACGAGTAGGTCGACGTTAGTTACAGTTCCTTCAAGACAGACAGGTAGATTTGAATTGACCGTTCGACGATTGGACAGGGTCCAAGCGCCACCCAATCAGAATGCGATATGGGTGGGCCCTTGTTTTAAACCAAGAATAATACCTTATGTCGATAGAAATTAAATTAGTTCGTTATATCCACTGGAAGGTTCCACTAAGGACAGGAGCAGCACTCCGTTTGCCAGCCGTGAATTGGCGCGTAAATCTTAAATTCTGGGAATCTAAGAGATATACAGCTTCAAGCTTTGAGTGACAGACTTGAGAAGTTTTGTCATAGTCTCGGATGGATGCGCAAGGATGACACGCAAATTCGTGAAGCGTTCCATATTTTTTATTATACAAAGGGAAAGGGGACAGAACCGACTTAAAAAATTGGAGGCTCATCTCCCTCCTAAACACGGATTACAAAATACTGAGTAGAAATTTGGCTAATAGGATTAAGCACGGAGTAAACACCATAGTAAACACTAATCAAACATGCGGGGGTAAAAATAGATGCATACATGACAATATACTTAACATTAGGACCATAATAGACTTTATAAACACAACTAACTCGAAATGTGCTATGGTACTTTTCGACCAGGAGAAAGCTTTTGACAGATTAGAACATAATTATACACAAAAAGTACTGGAAAAATTTGGTTTTGGAACAAATTTCCTGAATTGGACTAAAATAATGTACAATGAAATAACTGCAAATGTACAAGTAAATGGGGCGAAAACCCAAAAAATTAATATACAACGATCAGTGAGGCAAGGATGCCCACTATCAATGTTATATGTAATAGCAATTGAAATTCTGAGTATAAGAATCAGAAACAATACCAATATCAAAGGATTAAAAATTCCTAACTTAAAAGAGGAATTTAAAATGCTGCAACATGCCGATGATTGTACCAACTTTATTAATGATCCAATTTCTTTTAAACACTTACAAAAAGAATACGAGGCTTTTGGGAAAGCATCAGGATCGAAAATAAATCATGATAAAACGGAAATATTGAAAATAGGAAACTGGAGGGGAAACCACCCTGGTTTGCCCCCACACTTAACAAAAAATAGAGTGAAAGCCCTGGGGATTTTCTTCGGGGCCAACGAACAAAAAGAAAACTGCTTAAAAGTTAAAAAGAAAATAAAAGAAGTAATAGATATCTGGGCACTAACGCCGCTTAGTCTAATGGAACGTTCACAGGTTGCAAAAACATATATGTATTCTAATTTGACATACCTAATAAACTCTGTGGACATTAACAATAAAACACTAGCTACAATTGATAATGAAATAATAGGCTACATATGGAATTAAAAAACACATCACATAAATAAGGAAACTTTATATAGGGCTAAACTAAAAGGGGGCTTAGCCTTAACTACCCCCCCCCCCCTTAATAAAGTTAAAAACAATCTTAAATAGGTTAAAAAGATTAAGCGCAACACCACAAAAACCATGGGAGGCATTATACATTTTTTGGCTAGGATTTGGTATGAGGAACAAACAAGAAATATACACAAACAACAAACTAGTGAAAAAAAATAGATGCACCACATTTATATAGGGGGATTAAAGAAATTTTATATAGGTATAGGGACAATAAAGAATTATGGGTACTAAGAAATGACAAAACATATGACTGGCTTTTAGAATCAAGATCTAATCAAATTATATCTAAGATTCAATTACAATACCCTTCTGTTAACTGGGACAGAGTTTGGAGGCATTGGTCCGGCATTAACTCGTTTAAGGTACAAAGTATCATGTACACGTACCTCCACAACGCCTGGCTAACAGGCGAAGTGGCAATTAAACGAGGATTAATAAGGACCCCGGTTAGCTGCCCTCTATGCAAAAATGCCCCATATACAAAAGACCACACAATTACAAAATGCGACAAAACAAAGGAAGAAAGGGTCAAACTAATAATAGAAATAATGAAGGTAGACAAATATGACAGACGTCAATTACTCTTCCTAGACGGAAACTTTAACAAACAATTGGTTAGACAAATTACGGACTTTATAACAAATACTCTTATAAGATGTGGTTCAATAATGAAGGTTAGGGAACAATTTTTAAAATTAAATTAATTTATATTAACTACATTTAAAAAAAAAAAAATTGCATATGAATAATACTATTGTGAGGGGGAAGTATAAATGAGGACGCCATAGGGCTAAATCACAGGGCGCCACGCGAAGTGAACAGGCCTGTGGAGGAGTTTAGAAAACACCACCCAAATATTTAATAAATTTTAATTTGCTCGTCTTTTCTTCATAAGTGCTCTTGATCTCTTCTCTGGATTCTAAATCCATGCTTTATCTGTCATGGCTATATCCCGTAATATCAATGACTCCCAAATTAAGGGACTTAAACAATTTTGGACTTTTATTAACACTATTTAAATAAGTGAAGGCCGGACAAATTGAGACAGGAACTGTACAGCCAAATAAATTTGTATAGTTTCTGTCTCAAGGAATACGGACCTATTTCAAATAATAAATTAGATAAATTGAGGCACACTTAATCCTATGAAATAATACACCTCAATTTATACCAAATTCTAAAAGTAAAAATAAATTAAATTTAAAATTTTTATCTTCCATATTAGAGAAGATAATAACAAAATAAGACAACTGGTAATGATTTGGAGAAAGAAATGGCTATCCTAAACATATACACAAGTATATAATATACTTTTATAGCAATCACACAAATAGCACCAAAAATATAGCATACATCAGGATATAAAAGGGACCACTAGCCATGGTCAACAATATTAAAAGTAGCTTACTAGAGTGGGTAGGTCAAATCCCAACTAGAAAGAACTACTTAGAATACACTAGGGAATTTAAAAATACCCCTTGTCAACTATATTATAACCCCGATGGGGAAAACTAATTGGGGACTTTAGAAGTAAAGAATAAATAAAAAACAACATAAAAACATCGGGGGAACACACATACATATAAACTTTTTAAATTTTTTTTATTGGGGGGGGGGGGCATCTGTCTGGTGGCCCTCTCCCCCCCCCCCAAAAAAAAAATAGTCTCGGATTGAAAGATGGAAGGAAGGAGAAGTAGAAGGAGCTACGAGGAGAGAAGGAAATTATAAGTTGGAGTAGATAGACAGGAGGAACGTGGAACGGAAGTGGAGAAGGCAGGAGGGACAAAGAGTCAAAGGAGGAAAGGAAAGGAGGAACGGAAGGAAGCGTGTAACAGAGAAAATTAGATGAGTAGATCACAAGGACAGGGAAATTATACTCACACTAAGGAATCACGTGATGAACTAGGCCGTCACTTGGTCAAGGGAGAGACGAGTGATTGTTAATTATCGTATAAAGTTCACATTTTATTAAATTGCTATTAATTGCATCTAATCTTCGTGTTTATTTATAAGGTAACCGTCGGCATTGCTGACTGGGGGGGGGGGGGGGGGGCTCACAGCTATAAATCTATTATCAATAATTTAACATTTTTTTTAAAATTACGGGTCAGGGGAACTTCCTCAAAATTCATTTAAATATTTCGGAAGAACCCCACCCCTAGACTACGGACCGCCACATCACGTCATATTTAGAAGACATACAATTTGCAAATGTCGGTCTGTCTGATTTAGTAACAGTCTCTTCAAAAAGTTTTTTTAAAAGGACTAACTCGCTTTTAAAATAAATAGTATTCCGGCATCAATCGACAATTTGGATTAGGCGTCATAACGTGTGTTAGATGCAGCACGTAGGCGTCTATGGGAAGATACCCATTTCGCAATATGTGTGTCGGAAGAGTTGCAGTTCTTCATATGGATTTTCGGTGCTACGGTAACATCCGCCATGTTTTACCCACAAACAAACGTGTGGTGAGAATACAGCTGCATTGCAGACTTTCATGATTTTTTGTATATATTTACAAAATGGTGCTTCACTGTGCATGGGGATCATGCAATGCAGATGAGAGATATCCGGGAAGGTTGGATATAGTCGTTTTATACAGGAACAGTGGTGAAGTTATGTAGTTTGAAACCCTGTACGGACTTAATTAGCCCTACTACATGGGAGCAATGTCCACTGACACTGCAACAATACATGTTTATTTTTCAATATCAAACACATTCATTAGTAAAAGAAATGCTATTGGTACATATATCTGAATCACACTGTTTGCACCACTCAGTGAAATGCCAGATGAAGTGTTTATATATTATTTATTAGGTTTCCAAACAACATTTGATAAAGTTACAATTTTGATAAATGAAATTAGTAAATCCTCCCAGTGACATAAATACAAATAAGAAATGTCAGATACTGTTTTGTTTTCTTCAATGCTGCTGTCTTAGATTCCATCTTTTTATGTGAGCTTACCTCATCCAAATATATCCATTTACGTAATTTAACCTCATCCAAATATATCCATTTACGTAATTTAACCTCATCCAAATGTATTCATTTACGTAATTTAACCTCATCCAAATGTATCCATTTACGTAATTTAACCTCATCCAAATATATCCATTTACGTAATTTAACCTCATCCAAATATATCCATTTACGTAATTTAACCTCATCCAAATATATCCATTTACGTAATTTAACCTCATCCAAATATATCCATTTACGTAATTTAACCTCATCCAAATATATCCATTTACATAATTTAACCTCATCCAAATATATCCATTTACGTAATTTAACATTTGTTTGTGCCTAGTGTACTTCTTGAATGAATTTCTAAAGGAATATGGATGTATGAGGATCCAGATAAAGTGAATGCTCGCCATTTAATGTATGTGAAATCAAATTGTAAAAAAAAAAATAAGCCACATTACTTAAATAGTCAGTACCGATCGGCTACATGACCTGCATGACTTGCACTATAACAGTTGCCATTACTTCAGGGTATTAAATAGTTCAAACATAAAAATTAGTTCATAAAAAATACAAAACATTAAATTTGCATCGCTTTACATCAACAGTATGCATCTTCACACTTTTCCTCCGTAATTTCTGTTTGCAGACGGTGCGTTGGCTGCTTCTCTTCAGAGATGGACAGCGTCTCGCTCGACGCGAATCTTATTTTCAAACTCCAAACCTTTGATATCGTGTATATATTCTTGCGTAAAGTAGATCAAAGTCTTCTGCAATAATTTACTGGAAAGAATCTGTAATCAGGACGGTATTTAAGTGAATAATAATAATAATAATAATAATAATAATAATAATAATAATGAGGACTTTGTAAAGCGCCTAATCTTTCGAAGCTCTAAGCGCTTTACACCATCAATAATGATACGATTACACTACAGAACAACAAATGACAAAAACAATGAAATTGGAAAACATAAAAACATGCTGAAAACATATAAGATATAAAACATGATTAGGTCGCTAAGTTTGTCCCTGCAGTCGAAACAGGTGAGTCTTATAAAAAGGACGACTGTGTCTTTGTGTCTAATTTCAATGGGTAATTCGTTCCACGTCGCCGGGCCCTGGTGTGCAAACGAACGTTGTCCATATATTAATGTTGACGTGAAATGTTATCGGGAATACGCGAGAGAGAATCTGACATGGTGCCTGTATTCTGTGACGAGAAAGCCATTTTAATAGGAAGCTTGGGGTTCGTAGTAACTGTCTCTAAGGGGGCGGAGCTTAACTAGTCATTTCGGATCTATCCATTGGATCTTTTAGAAATTCGAAAATTTTAGCTTATGCGATATATTGATTTTCAAGAATAGTGAAACTAGCCTGTTCAAATATTTAATCATCAACGAGAGATTTCGGTTTGTCCCAAAATAGTGTTGTGCAAAAACAGTACTTGTTGTGTTTAAAAGTCTAGTAATCACCAAATAAGTAGCTAGTTTCTAGGAGCAGACGTCACAATGTGCAACATTTACGAGACTTTGAGACAGCGTGAATAGCTTCATAAAATGTTCTCTCCCTAACTTATCCGCGACGAAGTAAATGACGTCCGCTCCTAAAATTTGGTTAATTACTCGGTTTGAGAAATATCACAACATCGACTCCCGTAATCAACAAATAATCACTAAAATCTCGGTTTCTAGAGACATCGAAATACACTGAAAAACTGAAATACACGTGCATTTGCATGTTCTCACTGTATATATCGGTTTCCACACACAAATTATTATTTGTTTTTGTTTGAATATTAATGTAAAGCAAAATAATATTTGGTTTATTTGATTTTGATACGAATTATTTACTTTTTTTCTTATTTATAGCACAATTCATGTAATGATGTCATTCGGTCGTACTTGATTTGATAGACCTGATACATGGAGAATCGTATTAATACATACCGAGCGTAAGGGGAAAATATCCAAGTATCAAAAGTATTTGTTGACATTATATTATATATTTGCTATAACTTTTAATGAAATAGTTTTTGACAAATAAATAACAACATTTAATTTAAATTTTGTTCAAAAGATTCTAAATATTTGGCATATATGAAAGACGGACGCCATCCCTTAACCGCTCGAGATAGTCTCTTCCGATTTTGTGCTATAGTTATGATATTTGTGCTTGTTCTCTATCATCGTCTACATTATTGTGTTTCATCATGCATTGGCTGTTCCGTTCGTATGTGTTAATTCATCTCCTTGTTTTGGAAACGAGAACAATTAGAATTTTTCTCAGCTGTTTTGTCCTAATGTTAAGACGTCATTTGTTTTTTTAATAAACCGCCGTCACGTGACCGCTTACAATATGACGGACCCTCATTAATTGGATTAAATGACCACACCTTGGTTCTAGATACTACATTGTGCTCAAGAATAAACGAACTGGGAATACATTCATCATTTCTTAAATGTAAACGGAAGCGAAAAAAGAAACGTTCTTTCAAAGTTGGCCGGCGTAGAATAGGAAGAAGAATTCCAGTTATCTCCCTTTCGCCAGTAAATGATAAACAACTTAAAAATTCTACCGTTAATTTTAATAACCTGGTTCAAATTCCTCTTAAATCGTCAACCGCTGTGTCAACTGTCCCAGGGATACCACTACGTATTGCATTATTCAAAGCTCAGTCAGTAGGATCACCGGAAAAGCGCACAGAAATTATTAATTTTATCAACGACCAGAATATTCACGTCTTCTTCCTTGACAGAAACATGGTTACATTCCGCAGCTGATGAATGTAAGTGTGCGGATTTAACACCCAGCGATTACTCCATCAAGTCGTTCCCCCGCAACTCTCACGGAGGTGGAATTGCTCTAATTACAAAGAATTCCATGCTCAAATGCCTTAAGTACAACAAAACCTTCAATTTCTGCCACACATCGTTTGAACTAGTCCAAACAACGCTCACGCTGGAACAAAGGTCAGTCCATTTTTCTGTCTCTACCGTCCTCCTCCTAGTAGAAAATACAAGCTGACTGAATCTCTCTTTTTGGAGCAGTTTCCAAATCTTCTAGAGTATGGAAATTTGAGAGGTGGCAACCTAATTATTCTTGGAGATTTCAACTTTCACTTTGACTGTCCTGGTCAACCATACATGTCAAAACTCCAAGATTCCATTCATGTTTTCAATCTTAAACAGTCAGTTAACCAACCCACCCATAAACTTGGTCACATTTTAGACTGATTTCTTTATAGACCTGATGATAATATTCTGCAATCCACCCTTGTATCCCACGCACTTGCATCGGATCACCTCTGCATTGTATGCCATCTCGACGTATCAGTCCCTAACCCCCCACCTCTATTTGCTACTAAGAGAAACCTCCGTATGATAAATAGAACCAAATTCATGCATGACATCCAAGAAAACCTAACAACTTTCTTACATCCAACAGCGGATCAACTTGAGAACTGCCTGCGTTCATTGCTTGAAAAACATTCCCCAGCCAACAAATGCGGAGCATCAATAAAAAAAAGTGATCTCCATCGTATAGCAATGTTAGGGACCAGCTTCGCACTGCTAAAAGACATCGCGGAAAAGCAGAGAGGCTTTGGCTTTCCACCAGACTCATTATTCATAAACAAATCTACGAAGCCGCTAAGAAGAACGTCATAAACATAGTCCATTTAGCCAAATCATCCCACTACAGTACTAAGATCACGGAGAGTTCCAGCTGCAAAGAGCTCTTCGAGATAACTAACAAACTAATGTCAAGGAACAAATGTACACCACTTCCAACAACCTTCTCTCCACTAGGCTTACCAGACCAATTTGCAAATTTCTTCGATGACAAAAAAAGTACAAACCATTAGAGATTCGCTTGACAGCACAATTTCAACTGATTCGTCACCATACAGTTATGATGCAGAATTTCAGCGACAACCGTTAGGAGCATTTGAACCTGTTTCTATTGATTTAGTACGGACAATCGTGATGAAAAGTGCACCAAAGTCTTGTGAACTTGATTCAATTCCGACACCACTGCTGCGTGAGTGCTTAGACCCAATATTGCCTTCACTAACGAATGTTATTAATATCTCTATCTCATCAGAGGAATTCCCATCATTTTTCAAAACTGCCTTCGTAAAGCCACTGCTGAAGAAACCAACACTGGACCATAACGATTTAAAGAACTACCGCCCAGTTTCTAATCTCCCATTCATATCAAAAATCTTAGAAAAGGTTGTTCTAACTCAACTTGTTAAAAACAGTCTTTTTAGCAATGTACAGTCTGCATATCGCCCTTGCCACAGTACGGAAACTACTCTTCTGAAAGTATTTAATGACATTCTCTCTGCTTTGGATAGTGGAAAGATTACAGTCCTCACTCTCCTGGATTCATCTGCAGCATTTGACACAATAGACCATGATATATTACTTCACCGTCTCCAGCATGTATTTGGCATTCAGAATATAGCCTTACAGTGGTTAAAGTCCTACTTAGTCAACAGGACACAAATTATATCTGCAAATGGAATACACTCCAGCCCAGTTGATGTATGTTGTAGTGTTCCACAGGGATCTGTTCTTGGACCTGTTCTCTTCATTCTGTATACTCAGCCGCTCTCAAGTGTCATAGATCATCACCCAGTGTCGCACCAATTGTATGCTGATGACACCCAAATATACAAGTCTAGCCACCCAACTACCATCCATGGAGTAGAGAAGTGCATTTCTGATGTGAAATCATGGATGACATGTAACAAGCTGCAGATGTATTATGATAAAACTGAGGCTAGTCTCATCACAACACAAAGACTTTCTCAATCACATCCTTTACCCCAGCCAATAAATATCAGCAACACCAACATTACATTCTCACAGTCAGTACGGAACCTAGGCGTTACTCTAGACAGTACTCTCACATTGCACCAACATGTCATGAACATATGCAACGCTGCATATCTTGAATTGACACGCATCAGTTCCATTCGTAAATATCTTTCAGTTGATGCCACTAAAACACTTGTGTGTTCATTAGTACTTTCAAGACTGGACTATTGTAACTCAATTATGTTTCGTTCGTCACAATATTTACTCCAAAAACTTCAAAAGTTCAAAACACAGCTGCGCGGATCATCTTTAGAGTACCTCGATCAGAGCACACCTCACCACTGTTCTGTACCCTACATTGGCTATCAATTCTATGCAGAATCAAACACAAAATTTGTTCTCTGTGCTATGTTTCAATGACAGACTCCAGTTCAACATACCTATCCAGCCTCACCCATGTGTATACATCAGCTAGATCATTAAGCTCTTCTTCTGATAATCGTATACTCATTGTTCCTAAGATGAAAACAAAGTCATATGGACAACGTTCGTTTGCACACCAGGGCCCGGCAACGTGGAACGAATTGCCCATTGAAATTAGACACAAAGACACAGTGGTCCCTTTTAAGAGTGCTCTTAAGACTCACCTGTTTCGACTGCAGGGACAAACTTAACGACCTAATAATGTTTTTGTATCTTATATGTTTTCAACATGTTTTTATGTTTTCCAATTTCATGGTTTTTGTCATTTGTTGTTCTGTTCTGTAGTCATATCATTATTGATGGTATAAAGCACTTATAGCTTCGTAAGATTAGGCGCTATACAAAGTCCTCATTATTATTATTATTACTATTATTATTATTATTATTATTATTATTATATATATATCTTCTTGTTAGCATCCATCCGTCTACGTGAGACGATGGTGTAGCTCCAGAGTCAGCTGTTCCTTCTTTCTGGCTCTCTTTTGAGCATGCTTTCTATTCCTGTCATCCTCAGCTTTGCTAACTCCCTGCCTGACAGCTAGGCGCCAGATGGGACGGTCATTAGCAAAGCTCTCCCAGTTGTTGGACATCGATGTTGGCCGTCTTCATGTCCCTCTTGCAAACATCTTTGTAGCGCAGGCGTGAACGTCCAGTCGGTCGCGTACACTTCTGATAGTTCTCCATCTAACAGGTCCTTAGGAATGCGGCCTGGGTCCATTCTCTCCATTCTCTTGTCAAGGCCGAGCCAGCGAAGACGCCTCTCGCTGAGAATGGCGAACATGCTGTTGATGTTGGCGCGTTCTATCTATCTATCTATTTATCTTATATATATATATATATATATATATATATATATATATATATATATATATATATATATATATATATATATATATACTGGTTATAATGACATGACAGTTGATTGTAACGGTGTTAAGAAAGTCTTCTTCTTGGAAATATGTGAACGGGGAATAGTCATATATGTTTGAAGAATAATGAAAAGCAAAAAAAGTTCAATTTATTTGAATTATTTTTTCTTTATTTGATTTGACATATATATGATAAATGGCGAATTGGAAGACATACAAACTCCAGTCCAACATACCTATCCAGCCTCACCCATGCGTATACACCAGCTAGATCATTACGCTCTTCTTCTGATAATCGTATACTCATTGTTCCCAAGGTGAAAACAAAGTCGTATGGACAACATTCGTTTGCACACCAGGGCCCGGCAACGTGGAACGAATTGCCCATTGAAATTAGACACAAAGACACAGTCGTCCCTTTTAAGAGTGCTCTTAAGTCTCACCTGTTTCGACTGCAGGGACAAACTTAGCGACCTAATAATGTTTTTGTATCTTATATGTTTTCAGCATGTTTTTATGTTTTCCAATTTCATTGTTTTTGTCATTTGTTTTTCTGTAGTGTAGTCATATCATGGTGTAAAGCGCTTAGAGCTTCGAAAGATTAGGCGCTCTACAAAGTCCTCATTATTATTATTATTATTATTATTATTATTATTATTATTATTATACACAAAGTGAAAGTGAAATGTAACACAGTACCAAAAGTGTATATATACGATAGTATATATGCAAGAGTGAGATTAATATTGTGATATTAACATGCCACGATATATGATGATAGACAAAGACAACTCGGGTAAAGAGCTAAGGAGAAGGAAAGACGAAGGATAAGGCAATAATTACATCAAAAGAGAATCACAGGCTTACCTCGACTCCCATTATTTGTTGACGCGCGTCACTTGACACTGCGACTTCGGAGAATATCGGTAAATTCCGTTTCTGCATAATTAATTAGCAATCCGTACAGAAAATCGTTATAATTTCATTGATTAAACTTACAGATGTACATTTTTTGAAACTGAATTACCTGTAATTACTCATTATTTCTACTATACTTTTCATAATATCATGCATTTGCAAGAACAAAAAAGTCGAAAAACTTAGGTTGTATGCCTTTAATAAATCAACTTGAAACAATATGAACTAAGCCGACTTACACCGTTCGGAAGATTACCTTCGTTTCGGAACAATCAGACGTTATCCTACTATCTCCTTTCTGGAACGATTAACTTGTCCAATCAAGTACGAATGAATGACGCATGCGATAACTAGGAAAAAGGAAATAATTCAT
The DNA here is from genome assembly GCA_029339505.1 of Unio delphinus. Classification (NCBI taxonomy): domain Eukaryota; kingdom Metazoa; phylum Mollusca; class Bivalvia; order Unionida; family Unionidae; genus Unio; species Unio delphinus. The sequence goes on from JAQISU010000076.1 coordinate 579,118, forward strand.
ATCAAAATCGCATGAATCATAAAAAAAATTGCTTTATATTATTATTCAAACAAACACAGTTAATAATTTGTATGTGGAAATAGAGATATACAGAGAGGACATGTAAATACATGTGTATTTCTGTTTTTCAGTGTATTTCGATGTTTCTATAAGATAGTAACCCTTAAAATCTATCAAAGTTTTGAACTAAGACCTAATACAATTAGCATATACCCAGGTCATAGCAGCATTTGCTTGCGTCTATTGCCATAAATTTATATCGCACGAGATATAAATAATCCTGTACACCGATGTAAATGTCGAAATATACTTCCGGATAACATAAAAACATTTCGAAAATCACACCATGCAATTTCTCGAGAAAGAGCGCAGCAATTTGGAATTCTAACTTTTTTGTCGCTAGTTCAAGAGAAATGTAAAATTATCACGGGTGTGCCGATTTACCCAAATACACCCAAATACTTCCCAAATATACCCAAATATTGCTAAATACTGTCCAGAGACAAGCACGTGATACATTTACTACTAAATAAAATTTTTAATTCATTGTCAAGTTAAGTTATGGGTCAAATTAAATACGGTAAATGACTTAAGCAACTAGAAATTCGTTCTACGAAACGTTTCGAAATCTCCAATTACCATTTTCTCAGAAGTTATTGACGGAGTTCGGGACGACATATATATGTCCCTAATTTGCTTACATAATTACAGATGTCTATATTCTACAAAAATGTTAATTTTTGTTTCTGGACACACCTTCAACATTTAGATATAATTAGCTATTGGTCTCGAGTGTGTCACCCCAACTTAGCTCTTTGTTCGCTACATTCAAAGACTTGTGTGTTCATTTTCCCATCCTCTAATATTTATGTGTTGTATTTTCGTTACAAAACTCAAACAGACTTTCGAATAGAAAATGCGTTTCTATGATCGTTTATAGCTTCGATGGTTTTCTTAATTTGCTACATTCATGGATGAATCGTTTATTAAGGTTCCTTTATGTACAGGCCCCTTATTTCCCCTTTATTACTCTCTCATTACTGTCTCTTTTCCATGATATATTTATCTTTTTTTTTTGGGGGGGGGCACCTAACAGATGCCCCCCCCCCCCCCTTAAAAAAACTAAAAATTCGTGTTTCATGCGTGTTGTGTTCCCCAAGCTCTAATATATCACTAATATCAATGGAAAGTGAATTTTCGTCATCGAATAACTTCGACAATCTTCAAGAATTAACTGATGCGGACACTGATAATGAAGCAGATATATATTTTACCAAAGAAAAAGACCAGTCCCTTGCCATTGTACCCATGAGTATTGAGCGCCAACAAGTTAAGGAAAATCCAGGAAACAGGTTCTTGGAAAATGACGAACTATTTAAAACGCTTTTAAGTGAAGATGCGGCAGCAGAAAGAGTACCATTGGGACACAAAAACAAATGTTCACGTTGTAGTGATGCATCAACAGAGTGAAGGCGGAAAACGGAACGACTTTCCAGATGACTGTTGGCCATGGGACTCTAACTCGGGCACCACTGTAAACCAGGTATTCGTTGTAAATAAAGAAAACAAATTAAAAAATATTTTCAAGAAAAATGGTCACTTTTTGCCTGAAAAAGATCGTTGAAAAAAAGGTTAACATATGGAACAATTGATCCTCAACCTACAGATATATTAACTCTTCATCGCTACTACATTAAGCTAAAAGACGACGAGGGTGTCTGGAAAACAATATTGCGGATGAGATATTGAGAATAATCGGAGAGTTACAATTATGAAAGGCAAACAACCAATTATTATTTTGTACACTGACGATCAAAAATTAGACTTTTTTTTAAAAAAAATTACTGTTTAGGTGAGGAAGGCAGTGTGATCGGCATCGACAGAACGTTTATCTTGGTAAAGTGTTTGTAACAATGTGTTATAAGAACAGAAGCATCGTTAGCAGAAAATCTAATCATTATCCATTTTTTCTAGGACCTCTTTGTCTTTACTGGGACGGTGAGCAACATAGTTATCATCATTTTGTTTCCCATGTTAGAGAAAAACTACGCTCACAAAATTTGACTTTTGGCATCGATGATGAGAAAGCAATACGAAATTCTTTAAGAAACAATTTCCCCAAAGCAAATTCTCTGCTATGTAAAAAAAAAAACATCTGAAAGATAACATTAGGCATTTTCTTGTTTTTAAAAAACTGGTTCTGATGAACAAGAGAGGGAGAAAATTATAAATATAATCTTCGGTGAAGACAAAGACGGATTAGTTTTTAGTAAAGACAACATAGAATTTTCAAAACGAGAAGACAGCCTCTCTGTCTATTTTCGATAATATCCGAGATTTAAAACTTATTATAATACATATTTCAAAGGTAACATTTTATTACATGTTTACTAACCATTAAAAACAAATTCAATTTCTAAGTTATGGACCAATAACAATACAGAGTCCCTAAACAATCGTTTAAAACAAGCAACTGAGTGGAAACAGCTAAAGCTCCCAGAACTTGTAGACAGATTGTCTTCCGTTACAAAAACGCAGATCATAGACCTACGTCGAGCTTTGTATGGTGCTGGCAACTATAGGCTTTTTAGTCAGACTTTTTCTTTTCTTTTGGACAATCAAGCCTGGCACTCAAAAAGTGTAACGGAGAAAGAAAAAAATTTCAAGAAATTTTTTGCTGCTCCTATCGCCACAGTAGCTGAGTCCATCTATGTCCATTCATCAGAAGGGATAGTACAAATGCAAGCGACAGAAACAAACTGCCGGACGAAAACCGGGACAACGGAAAAGACCAAGATTTGAACGGAAAACAGATATAAAGCATCGATAGTTAAACATTTTTTAATTAATGCATAATTAATTAATACATTATGAAATAAAATATATAAGGCTGTAACTGTGTTTATTGCTAGTTGTATGAAAATTGCTATTTTAATTTATTTCTCCCCTTTAATAAAAGATAACACATAACACTATTTTTATTTTTATTAGCAGCAGAGGGGGTGAACCCGACAACGTTTTCAGGCAAAAAATAGATTGAATCTTTAAAACAAAAAATAGAGCCTTCCAACGAAATCTCATGTTTTAACAAAAAAAAAAAAATGTCTCCATTTGGCAAACAGAGACTTTGCGATTTTTCAATCAATTTTGGTCGCGACTTGTTGTCGTTCACCCCCTCTGCTGCTAAAGCTTTCAGTTCTGGTTAACAAGAATAATAAATGATTTTAACCGAATATTTGATCCAGTCCGATACGATATCGTGTCCGAGGATCATGCAAATTTATTGTTGCAAATCCGTACGGGGTTGACTGAGCGTTACTAAAGAAATTTTTAAATTGGTTGAAGTCCATATAGGAACACCATGTCTGCCAAATATTTCTAAGAGTATGAGTATCAACTCCGTTAAATACAGCAAGAATATTGCAGTTATCTCGGATCACTTTTGGAATCTGAGTGTAGCGTTGAGTGACATATATCACGTCGGTGTTTTTATGCCTGCCTCGGGAAAATATTCTAGTTGGGTTTGTTTGTTTATCCAACATTACATCATCGTATACGACTAAATTGTTAATGCTCCCATCAAGGTCATCCACGGATGGTGCCTCGTCAATATCGGTTATAAAATCAATGGCGTTCTCACCCTTAATTTCTGATGCATTCTCGTTAAAATCCTTTAACACTTCATAGCATCGTTGATCATCTACGCTAGGGGCAATTAAATACAACTTATCCCACTTCATCCATCTCATTATTAAATTGAGCAACAATTGCGTTTTACCGGATCCAGATGGCCCGATTATAATCATCCGGATAGAGTTTGGTAGCGCTGCATGATGCTTAACCGGTTCTCTTGTTTTAGTCGCTGAAAAATCAATTATATCCATATTTCTATACATAAATTATGGATCTATATTGTGTGAAGTGTAAAATGCGTACTGGCACAGATGACTTGACGACGATTACAACTAAAAATAACCGATCAGCGCTTTCTGGTAAATGCGTGCAATGTGGTACAAAGAAATTTAGATTTGTGTCTATGAGATCTGCAGGAAATGATGATTAAAAAAAAAAACGAGGGGGTGATATCGCAGCCAAATTGGCAAAGCTCCCTGGAACCCCATGGGCAAAATACCCCGGAGAAAAGCACCTTCCAGGATATAGCTACTGTGGACCGGGAACCAGACTTGATATCAGACTCAATGATCAAAATCAGCCCCGACCCGGTGACGAACCAATAAACGCCATTGATAAGGCCTGTCACCTTCATGATGTTGCTTATAAAAGCAATAATCTGCAACACAGGCATCTAGCAGATGTGAAATTAATTCATGCGTTAAATGCTATTCCTGATAAATCCTTCAAAGAAAAATTGTCTTCCTTTTTGATAAAATCGGCTATGAAAGGTAAATTGATGTTAGGTGCCGGTAATTAATAATATGGAATCAATTTATTATTCCCCAAGAGGATACTGGAGGGGTAAATCAGCAATCAATAAACTCGCTAGCGCTGCAAAAAGTGAAAAAAAAACCACTGCGGCTCATTGGTTATCCAAACAGGCACTATGGCAAATTTATCTACCACCGCCTAAACAAATTAATTTCTCGCATTTTGATGTGACCGCTCCTAATGAAGTTCATCAGGCTGATATATTATTTCTGCCACATGATCGTGGTTACAAATACGCGTTAACCGTAGTTGATGTTGCGAGTCGATACAAAGAATCAGAACCGCTAAAAACAAAATCATCAACTGAAGTCGCTTCTGCATTTGAAAGGATTTATCGAAAGGGTCCCCTGCCTTGGCCAAATCTATTACAAGTCGATCCTGGCAAGGAATTTCAAGGTGCTGTTTTAACAACGATGAAACATCATAATACCACGTTACGACGAGGACATACTGCGTTACATCGCGATCAGGCAATTGTTGAACGATTTAATCGGACACTTGCTGAGCGGTTATTTGGATATCAATACGCGAAGGAGTTTATTCAGGATAAAAGATCCCGTGAATGGGTTAAGAGATTACCAGGTGTAGTTACCGCAATCAATATTGAGATTACTAGAACAATCAACATGAAAACTAGCAACGCTATTAAAAAGAAGTATATACCCGTACAACCACAAAAAGATTTCCGAGAACAAATTCTTGGTAGTAATGTCACTGTAAGGTATTTATACGAACCATGAGAGCTTGAGGGTGGTAAAAAAAGAGCTACTGATCCTATTTGGAGTGTCACCGTACATAAAATATCTAGTATAACACGATCAACTGGTAGACCAGCAATCTATAAACTGGATTCAACTGCTCCTCAGCGAGGATTTACTCGACAACAACTACAGGTAATTCCCGAGGATACTCAATTACCACCGCGTGGTCTTAGCTAGCACCCCCCAGAGGCATTGTGCTGGCACCCCGACGTCTGTTGCACTCAAGACAAGTCAGCATAACGTTATCTCTAGTATGACCAATGCTGCTATTCCTTCTGTCTACGGTAAATTGGCGAGGATCTTTATCCGACCAACTCCAACTCATTATACAATTGCAACTCGCGCAGTGATTATTCTGTTGCTGCTTCAGCGAAATTATTAATTCAGCATCAATGTCAAATTTTCTATTATTTTTTTTATCCTGTTGTTTATAACCAGAGAGTTTTTTTTTCTGATTATGTCCTTGACTCTATCAACGCTGACAATATCACTTATTGTAGTGTCATCATCATCTAAAACGATTCTTCGGAGTTGATTTATACTTCGTACTCTGGATACTGCGAGATAAACTAAATTTGACCACTCAATGCGATTATCTACTGTCCAAATAATTGTGTCTGTGATAGTTAATCCCTGTTAAGAGTGTATTGTTGCTGCATAACCTAACGTCCATGGGGATTTATCAGCATGCAGTGCATCTTCTACGACGCTGATATCAACCAGCACAATATCATTTAACACTAAATTCTGCTTTTCACGTTGTCCAGGAATGTCAACGTCGATATTCTGCTTTCGTGTATCCGAAGGTCTATAACAGAGCGGTACTGGAAGTGTTGCAAATTTTTCTTTATGTAATTCAAATAATTTCATCTGAAGTTTATCTCTGACTATTTTTCTACTTGCGATTATCAAATCGTTTGGTCTCCACGTTTCCCAAAAATCATTCATGGGAGTTTCTGAAATATTTCACGCATTATTTCACATTGGATTCTATCCGGTTGTAATCTGATTAGTTGTTTAAACTCGCGTAATATTTCATCTAATGATCTAATGTCATCATTCATCTCTTCGTAATAATCAGCGTATGATTTTAACCATTCATGAGGAGGTTCACCGACAAATGGTGGTGGTTGGCCTTGATCGCCGCACATTATAATTTTTGTATTTTTCGTTGACAACCATTCAAGAAATGTTTTTAATACTTGTAACGGTACCGTGCATATTTCATCCCATAATATCACCGGTGGAATAAATTTCTGTCCTATTCTTTCAGGGGTCCATTTATCACCGCTCCATCGGAAGAAGCTGTGATAAGTACCAGAATTTTTTACATCTCGTTGTTTTATGTCTCTGGCAAGTTTGTGAGTTGGCGTTAACACATTCATGTTGATTTTATTATTAAATAAATTAATTACTCGTGTTGTCTTTCCTGACCCACCACAACCGTTTAAATAAACTGTCTTGTATCTACATATTGGATCAGATATCGGTGGTGCATTAGAAAATTCGGATAATTGGTTGCTTTTCAAGTATTTATCGTCCATGGTAACATCTGCCGATTCACAATACTCGTGTAGCGTCTCCTTTTTAAATCTCCAACACCCCCACGCTTCCTCCGGGGATGTGAATCCAGCCACTGCTGATTTGTATTTCTCGTGGATATATATAGAATCAGTGGCTACTCTAACTGCGGTATTAGGAAATCTATTTATCATCGAAAATAAATTGATAGAAGCATAAGCTAGCATAGAACTTCTCAAATGCGTATATTGTTTAATATATCCATCACAATAGGTAACAACTGTACCTAATCGTATTCCATCGGATAGGAAAGCGTCTTTACGATTTACAAGTTTTCCCTGTTTCGTTAAATCCGTTACAATAAAATCGTATTCAGCGATGTCTATGATCAACCGCGAAGAATATTTTGCATTGTCGTATCTTCCACCTTGGGTAAATTTACCGATTATTCTTCGTCCAAAATCTTTTGCTTGTTCTTTTTTAATTTCAAATAACTCCTTAGACCAATTCATGATTTGTTCTTCATTGAAATCTGGAAACTGTTTCCGCTGTTCGCTAATTATACGATCTAGATCGGGTTGTGGTAGCCAAACTTCTTTCTGAGCTCGATAGCATATAATAGCTTCGGAAACAATCAAAGATATTAGCATATCACAATCAATCATATATCGTAGTAACACTATTGGCATCCAGGCCTTTTCAGATATATGTCTACCAAACCAAACATAACTACACGGATGTAACCCTGTAGCTAATTCGAATGATATCACACGAGCGAATCCAGTTAAATCAAAATCAGGCAATGGACCATTAATCGCAACACGAGTCATTTCATGCGTTGGGTGTCCAAATCGTTTAAAATAGTTACTACATTCTCCATACCCGAGAAAACTTCCAGGATAACACGCGGATATATCAATTGAAATCATACCGCCACGATGGTATTTCGTATTCCACAGTCCTCTATGACCAAATTCGATGCAACTCAATTTAACGTCATCGAGAAAATCACTTTGTGTTGGACGCCATGAGTTTTTTTCTCTTGCGAAGTGAGCTACCACTGATGGAATAGTAAAACTATCCGTGAGTAGTTTTTCATGGAAACTCTCCGGTGAAAAATCACTAGCGATTTTTCTCATTCTGTTATCTAATTCTTCAACGCGATATAATTCACCATTTGGTCTTACAAATTGATCGAATCCTATTTCGGGATCTTCATCACTTCTAAGTAACCACACTGACACAGGATCATCTTTACACAACGCATGAATAGCATCGAATAATTTCTCATTATAAAAAACATCCCCGACGAATTCTTCGGGGATATATTTCACGGTTCGTTCTCGTGGAAATATTGTTACTGCAGGTGTCCACGCGTGTTTGTTATGATCAATAATTTGTATTGGCGCTCCATTTTTGTTATATTTCGGTTCGTATAAAACTTCTCCGGTTATCGTCATAACGGTTATTTGGAATCTTAATGATGTTTCTAATTTAGCTATATCAGAAATCTTTGCGCCGTGCTGTTTCACTGTCAGTTCCCATTCGGTTATTTTCCTACGTCGCAGATCAGTTAGTTTATTTCCTCGGGATGCATTTGTGAAATGTTCCATTACCCGTGTTGCCACGCAATTCAGTGAACTAGAATACTTCATAGGAGCTAGTTTGGCGATATCGGGTTTATCATTTAGCGGGTATATCCTATAAACGATTGCTGTTACAGGATAAGATCTCCCGTAGTATGGTTTGTCGATTCCAGTTAGAATTCCTGGTTTGGAATCTCTACTCACAATGACAGCTTTTTTATCCTTAAGGATTGGTTCAAATTTATCCCTAATAATCCATTTGCCTTCGACTTCGATAATGAATTTTATTCTGAAAAAAATACTTCTGTTGAGAATTGCTTTGTTGAAAATCTTTGATTTTCCATGAAAATCCTTGGATGTTACACCCTTGGATTTCCACCCCGTTGGCTCGCCAAGGTGTGAAATTATCTCAGCTGCTCTTTCATCGTTCATGGTAGCATCGATGTTCGGTACATTAACATCTTCATCAATAATTCGAAATGTCGACCAACAGTATGCTGCACCGTCTCGGTAGAATTCATTAAAACACTCCTTGATTTTACTTAGTATAGTTCTGTCACCGATTAGACTTTTAGGTGTATTAGAGACTCTATCGAGATTGAATTCAACATTTTTCCAGGGCTTAATTTTCGATAATCTCTTAAACTCATTATCGAGATTGAATTTAACATTTTTCCAGGGTTTAATTTTCGATAATCTCTTGAACTCATTATCGAGATTGAATTCAACATTTTTCCAGGGTTTAATTTTCGATAATCTCTTGAACTCGTTATCGAGATTGAATTCAACATTTTTCCAGGGCTTAATTTTCGATAATCTCTTGAACTCCTCCATACTATAATTAAAACAAGCATTTAAATGAAAGATTTATGTATAATGAATCACTGCAAATGGCTCATGATTGGATCAGTGACACCGTGTAACAAATCATGCAGAAATGAATTCTGTGGGTATCATATGCAAAGCTTTCGTCGTGGAAGCCTTGGTCCGTTACCTTGCATACGATGTGGGGTTGGGGTTAGGGGAAAATCTCAGTTGTGTTTGAATTGCGGTGGCAAACGATACAGGGAGTTGAAAAGTTATTATGATAAAAGAATCAAAAATGGAAAATCAATCAAAAATTTTGACCCTGAAAAAGTCCCTGACACTGATAAAGTCCTTGACAGAGTCAAGGATAAAATCATAAGAACCCTTCAAGACTACATTGAAAGATTTTCCAGTGATGTAATCATTAGACCAAATATTGAATTAGACAAATAGTATTAAGTATACGAATGAACCAAGAATTCAGACTACACCCTGTGATTAAAAATTATGAAGCATCCAGTGATAGTGTTGTAAGAAACCGTAGACTGAAGAAACCAGTTGGTGCAGACAATGGTAGGGGGTATTTGGTGTTTACTGTTAGGGGAAAGAAGACATATTACTGCCATCGTTTCGTGTATGAATGTTTTCAGGGATTGATCGAGGGTGATTTTGTTATTGATCATATCGATTCTAATCCAAAGAATAATTCTTTATCAAATCTGCAAACTATCACACAAAGTGAGAATACCAAACGAGGAAAGACTGGCAATTATAAATCAATTGGGAAAAGACCAGTAATATCTTTGAATACAATAACTAACGAGGAAAAAATATTTCAATAAATGAATGAAGCCGGTAGGCATTTCGATATTTGTCCACCTTCTGTACGATATGTTGCAGAAGGAATTTATCGATCTGCGATTTCAAAAAAGACCGGACAGAAAATTCATTTCATTTATGTCTAATGCGTCATATTTTTCATTTAGAAGTATATCATTATCATAGAATATGAATCCTGAAAAAATGAATAGCATTATAGTTGAAATAGCAAAATTGAAAAGTCAGGATATTAAACTATCAGATGGGTTGAATCCTGATCAAATTGTGTCTGATTTTCAGGATATAGAATACGGAGTTAACAACAATAAATATATGCTGCCAAAGAAATATGCGCTCATCAAAAAAAATTCAGAATTCTATTCGGGACTCTCTTGCATTCTCCAGTGAAATAAGTGTGTTTGTTCCGTTATATACTATCGTGGAAGGAATACGAAAAGAATTAGGTAACGAATACGAATTGAAAAAAGAGGTCAATTCTAAAGTTAGAAACATAAGAGCGTTAATTCAAGAAAATGAACGATTTTGACCGTGACCGACCCTCAAGGAGATTTTGTCATTTTTTGAATGATTGACCCTCAAAGAGATTTTTTTTTCGACCCTCAAGGGAAATCAGTGAAAATATTTCACACTGAATAAAAAATAAAAATATTTCACAGAAATAAAAAATAAAAATATTTCACACTGCGTAAAATTAAAATCAAATCCTAACAGCTTTTTCCTATGGGAAATCCCATGCAAAATCGACTACTTTACCCGACGAGTTTTTTTTTTAAATCAAAAATCAAGGAAAAATGACCAAAAATCAATGAAAACAGGCAAAAATTGATGAAAAATGACTAAAAAAAACCATCAAAATGAATCCTAACAGCTTTTTCCTATGGGAAATCCCATGCAAAATCGACTACTTTACCCGACGAAGACTGATCAAAATGGTATAAAAAACAGTGAAAATAGGCAAATCAGTCAAAAAAACAGGCAAAATCAGTCAAAAACAGGCAAAATCAGTGAATAAAAATAAAAATATTTCACACACTGAATAAAAAAAAAATATTTCAATGGCGTTGGCACTTGCGCCATCAATGAAATACTCCCACGATGGTGTTAAAAATCATCCGACGTGTCAAATTGGAAAAGTGTTTTCGTCTGTTAGGTCAGGTTTGGGAAAATTGTTTTACAATTGAAAAATTGTTTCTGATTTCAAATAATGGTCAATGAAGCATTAACAACTAGATTGGCTCGTGAAGGACTAGATGCAATCAAGAGATTTATACCAATTCGCGACTCTGTAAGAAATAAACTGCAACAACGACATAGTCTTCAGACTGATTTTGCTGCGGGATCTGAAGAATTGTTTAAACCAGTAACCACAGCAACGAAAGGGGTAGAGGGTGCTATACTGGGAGATGTTCCCGAGACGGGGAAATCTGTTATCGGTGAACTCGAAAAAATAGCAGCGAAAACTGAACAAACAAAACAGGCTGTACAAAAAATGGAATAAAAAAGAACAGTAGATGATTTACGCGTGAGATTTAACGAGGAAGGGTTAGCAGCAATTGATAAGACTGATCCAACAGAAATTCCTGCGCTTGTTGTTACGACTTATGAAAACAGGAAAAATATGTTGAAACCAGAACATCATAAATATGTTAGAAATATAACTCACTGGGCTGATATTTTCTACACAATCAAAACTGAAAAAAGTCAGATTAAGACAGATAGTGCATCATACATCGAATATATCGATGCGGTGGGTATAGTGTATAAACAATTTGAAGAACTAAAACAACAACAAAAACCGCCAAAATTGCAAAGAAAGCGACAGCAACCTGCAAAGAAAGTATTCTACTCTCCTAAAAAACAACAACAACTACCACCTGATGATGATGATGATTATGATCCTCTTGATTATTTACATTCCACGGATGAAGAAAAACTGGATGAAGCAATGGGTTATAGCGGAAGCGGACTGCAAGATTCCAGTGAAAATCCAAGGGTTTCATGTCCTGGTAGTGTTCTCAGTGATATATCACGATTAGAAGTTCTTGTAGGAGGGTTCCGAGCTGGAAACAACTCTCCGGAAATAATTAATGAGGCAGCTGATATCTGCAGGCGGTTATTTGCCGGCGGTATCATGGATATCAAAACATATCGAGATTTCATTGGCGAGTTATCAAGTGGGTATCACAGCGACTGAAAATCCCTTGGATTCTCATCACCAGGACTGAATTTACAATTGATAAATTTTTTTACAATTGAAAAATTGTTTCTGATTTCAAATAATGATCATACACTACAGCCATGACAAACCAACTAGCGTCTATGTGGTAAACTCACGATTGCCTGTTTATAGAGCATACTACGGAGATGGTCTCGGTGATACCATTTTAGGATTATTTTCGAGAATGGCTCCAAAAGTGATGCCGTTGGCTAAACAACTAGGAATGAAAGCCATTGATGTTATTCGTGATAAGGGTATTAGTACTGTTGGAGATCTTGCCGGAAAAGCGTTTTCAGTCGCAAAGAATAAAATACCATCATTAGTTAGACGAAAAAAGAAACCGATACCGTTACCGTCTACAGCGGAAATGCCTGCAAGTGTTAGTAAAATTATAAATAACGCAGTAGACCAAAAATTAGCTTCGTTGATGACATCGTCATTGGTGACTCCGAGTGACCAAAATAACATGATAGCAAACATGATAGCGGGAAGTGGCTTTAAAAAAACACGACGATGAAAATCCTACGGTGAAAATCGTTTACGATTTTACGATTTAGACTCTGATAAATAGAATAAAATGTTCAAAAGGTCACCTGATCCAGCATTTGATATGGATGCCCCAGTGCTCAAGAATGATTCTGTACGCGATTTTCAATTTTATTCTTATCACGCAGCACAACCAGATCTCCGATCGCGAATTGAACTTCAAGTTCATGATACCAGTAAATATTTTCTACCGTGTGAGGCATTTATTGAAGTACAAGGAGAACTTGTAACAAATGTTGAAGCTAATACACCATATGACAATAACCCAACTATCAAAGTCGGTTTTGTCAATAACGGTATCATGGCGTTATTTGAAAGCGCTAGATATCTCATTGATGGAAAAGAAATTGAATCCATTGACCGTGAAGTTGATATGGCTACAACAATCATAGGGTTAGCGAGATATTCTGATGATTATACAAGATCAGCTGGTCCATCTATGATGTTTTCTAAGGATATTACTGATCACCCTGAACACGTCCAGTATTCTAGAGTAAAGGCAACACATGGTTCTTCAGTTAATCCAGCACCAGCCGGATATGTAAGACCAGCTGGTGATTTTGATGTCATAAATAATATCACTAACTATAACCTAGGGTTTGCAACACGCGTATTAACGTTGCAAAGACAGCGTCGACAATTTTCATGCGCGATTCCACTGCATCATATATTTGGATTCTGCAGAAACGTCCGAAAAGTTATTTATGGAGCGAAGCATACAGTAGCGCTTGTGCGAAAGGGTACTGATAATGATGCAATCTGGCGTGATGCTGGTGTTCCCGAGGGTAAAGTTCATTTAACAAAACTATCATTGTGGATGCCAGTGTTAACTCCATCAATCACAAATGAAGAAAAATTGTTATCATTTATGGATCATGGAGGAAAGTCGTTGTTGAGTTGGTTATCAGTGAGTACGGATATTAAACCTGATAATGTCGATGATATATTCACATGGCACCTGGCAGCGCGACAAGGCGTTTCAGCTCCACGTCATATATTTGTAGCGTTACAGAATAATGAGCGAGTTGGTAGTCAACAAGTTAGGTGTTATAGAAGTCTCGCTGAGAATAAACGGACAGCAGGAACCATCCGAGGAAGTACAACTTGATTACGGTCAAAATCATATTGCACGTGTATATCATAACCTATTGTCGTATATGGCACGTGATCAAAATGTCGATACTGGTCTGCAAATATCACAATTGGATTTTAAAAGCCTCTATCCGATTTATTACTTTTCATTGGAACACCTTGATTTGATGAGACAATCTGTCGTTGATATACACTTTAGAGCCCGTGTAACCCGTCCTGGTGGTATTATTAATTACAGAGCGGTTGCTGTCATTCTCAGTGATAAATCAATGCTACTCGAAGGTGTTGGTGGAAGAATGAGAGTGGTAGATGCACCAGTGGAAAATCTTTGATTGAAATCGTAAACGATTTAGAATCAATCGTTTATGTATAATGTCGTATAGTAATATCAATGTGTCGTTGACACCTGGTCAATTAAAAAAAATACAATCCAAAGCAGCTAAGCAATGTAGAACCACAATCACGTTGAAACCTAATCAAATGACTGGTGGTCAGAATAAGTTGTCGTTGACAACTCGTCAAATAAAACATTTTAATGATGCACTTGTAGCAAAAAGGGTGTCCAGATTACTCTTTCTGCGGCTGCTATCAAAAATATGATGAAAACAGGCGGTATATTCCCGTTGTTTGCTGCGATTCCAGGATTAATTGCAGCGGCCGCACCAGCAGTTGCAAAAGCGGTCGCATTGGGGGCAGCTGGAGCCTTGGGAACAAAAGCGGTAGAAGGCATTGCTCAATCATATGAACCGAAGAAGGGACGAGGATATAAAAAAAGGGAAAGAGTCTAAGACTACCAGGAACCCCGTATTCATGGTACAGCGGAAAGGGTCTAAGACTACCAGGAACCCCGTATTCATGGTACAGCGGAAAAGGCCTGAGACTAGGACCGGTTTATTAGTTGGAGAGTCTTTGATTGAGGAACCGATGGTTCCTGTGTCCAATTTTGATTTAATGGATGCCGCTAAAAAACTGGCGATTAAAAATTTCAGAGGTGTCTTTATGAAAGATCAATTACCACATCAACCAAACCACACTGAAACCGGAATCATTAATTTAGATAACAGCACCGGACCCGGAACTCACTGGGTTGCATACGCTATTGATCCACGTGGGATTGTCTATTTTGATTCATATGGGTTAGCCCCACCAACAGAGTTTATGCGGTATATAAAAACTTTTCCAATGAAGACTTGGTATTCTACGCTACCAACACAAACGATGAATGATCCACCAATATGCGGCAGTGAAGTATTAAATGTCCTTAACGCTATTTCTAACTTCTTGGGTAACCCAAGGGGAAAACCATCACATGTTGTCGTAAATGAATACACTAGTAATCACTGGCAACGACGAAGTCGTCAACAAAGATTTTAGAGAGAGAAAAAGTTTTACAATAATATGATTGATATTTGGGGGAGATCTTTGAAACCCAAACCCGATGACACTGCGACGGGTGATATAAAAAAAATAATCGAAGATGAAATCGCTGAGACGTTAAACTTAACAAGTGTTGACCCGAATGAAATAGTTGTATTTCAAGATCTCCAGGGTAAATTGAAAACCAGTAATATATCCGTAAATGACATTTTGATACGGCAGCGCGACGCCGCTGAAAACTCTATTGCGCTGTATTCCAGCGGTGGACGACTTAAAACCAGTAATATATCCGCGGATAACATTTTGATACGGCAGCGCGACGCCGCTGAAAACTCTATTGCGCTGTATTCCAAGGATGGACAACTTAAACCAGACGCACTTGTGTCTACAATCACCGACGCGACTGACGCCCACGGCCGTGAGCTGGATGATCATATACGAGGTTATAATGCTTTTCGAAGAAATATCGTTGGTAAGTTCCTTGGAACTCCACCTGTGGTTGGCATGACTCTCGCTGAAATTAAAAACTTTCTATCGCTATTCTTTTTTAACAAGGACGCGGGGAGGATGATGATTGAAAATGAAATCAAGGCAAATTATCTCGATATTTCTAAACTAATAGAAAATCTTGAAAAGGTAAAGATTCCGCACAAGCGCATTAAAAATATCGTGTATACGACCAATCATGGAATCGTGGATTGGATAAGAGAAAAAGATACTTTTAATATTACCGTCGATCTCTTGTGGGGTGGGGAAGCGAAGGTTGATGGTATCTATAGGTTAACGTGGGCCTCTATCGATCAATTTAATATGATTGCGGGCGGTAAAACCTACTCTGGTGGCGTCGCGACGTTAATTATCGAGACTGGCATAACACCAAGCTTTCACTTCGTCGCGGTTGATAGCTCCACCATTAGATCAAAAATAGCCTGGTGTATAGAACTCGTAGATAATTTTTCCGGCTAACGATGGCGAATAATTGAAAACACTAGCGGGTTTAAAATAACAATGACATCATTGACGGAGTCAACGAAATCAATTGAACCGATAATAATCCCGTTGACAGAGTCAATGGAATCACAATCGCATCGATATCGATATGATACCGTGAAAGAATTTTCCGCGAACTTGAAATAACTTTCTGAGCGTTATCGTGAAAAAATGAAAAAATACCGACGAAGAATCACCGCAATTGATGTTACTGTTTACTCTGTGTCAGGCGTTCTCGCTGGCGCCGGAATAATACTTGCATCGGTTACAATGATTGCCCCGGTCGTAGTTCCAATTTGCATTTCTGCGGCGGCTACAATTGCGGGTATATTAACCGGGATAACAAAAAAGATATCATCATGCAGCCAGAGTAAACTGCAGGATTACTCGATTCAATTTCATATTGTATCAACCGCATACTCGCAATTATCCTCGATGATATCGTCGTCACTCGATAATACGATTATATCAGATAGTGAGTTCTCAGCGATGGCCAGTATTTATGAATCCGCGATATCGAAATTAGAGCGACAACAACAGTATAATAAGAATGACAACACCGATGGAATTACTTCAACGAATAGTGGAGAACACGAACCCAGTACAAACAAGCATGATATCAATAACATCAACGAATCCTGAATTCAGTGTGAATTTCCCTAGCCCGGTCCCCGTGAAGGAGATAGCGTTAGCAAAACTACGAGTGTATCACAGTTGGCCTAATATCAGATCAAAATCATTTGGTGGTCAACAACCCAACAATTCCTTGGTATTCTCGTATAAGAATAAAGACGACGGTACCCCAGACTGGAACGTTGTTTCGATACCAACAGGGTCATACCAAATCGAACAAATCAATAACGAATTCGCGCGTAGAATGAAATCGATTACTGGAAAAGAATCAAAAATCGCTATAACGGTTCATGAGCCGACACTATCATCCGCGATTGAAATAAGCACAGAAGGATACGTCGTAGATATCTATCAGAGTTCTATTAAAACCGTACTAGGATGGCCTGAATTACCACCAGGGGGGAAAACCGTTGATTTACCAGAACCACAAAAAACTGATTATGTCACCGACGTGATAGCACCTGATAATACAATAAGGAGTTATAAAGATCACGAGATTACTATAGATTTTTTTGATCTCAGAGTCCTACCACCTGAGAGAGGGAAGGAGAAGGATCCCTTAGAGGTATATCATACTGCTAGCGAACCTAGCATTATTGAAAATTTTACAGCAATGAATGATGATTTTTCACACTTGTTAATACCTCTTAAATCCGGCTATCTCACCCGAGATGAATTTATCAGCGTCGTAAAAACATGCAATAAAATCATCGACGATATGGAAGCATTTAATTTGAAAATTATTCAGGATATACTAGATGACGATAAACCCCAATCGAGAATAACATTTGCATCACAATTTAAAATCCCCGTCAAAGACATTCCAACATTTAAACTACCAGGATATAACGTACCAAAACTAAAAAAACTTCTCAGTGACACCATCGATATTGGTTTTTAAATAATTCATGATGCATGGAGAAAAACAACATCACCGGAAATAAAAATCCTCAAACATAATAATGACCCAGATGGTGGCGGCAGACATATGGCTCCGTTCAATCTGAATATATCCTCAGTGATTGCGCTCAATTTAGTATGCGATATTATCGAAGGAAGCTATCAAATTAATCTCGAACGATCAAATCAAGCTCAGCAAGGATATATTCTTTATTCGTTTGCACCAATAGCCCCTCCAGGATTTTTAATAATTGAGTCTTCGGTTAATCCAGTCTATATGCGGTGTCATAATGATTCATTAACCAGAATTAATTTCAAACTCACAGATCAGTCCAATAATCTAATTGATCTACAAGAGGAGGTGTTATTGATTAGTCTGTTTGTGAGATCCTAAAAGGATTTTCATCGTAAAAGAATTATTAACCCATAGCAGCAGATGGGGTGAACGACAACAAGTCGCGACCAAAATTGATTGAAAAATCGCAAAGTCTCTGTTTGCCAAATGGAGACTTATTTTTTTTTTTTTGTTAAAACATGAGATTTCGTTGGAAGGCTCTATTTTTTGTTTTAAAGATTCAATCTATTTTTTGCCTGAAAACGTTGTAGGGTTCACCCCCTCTGCTGCTTTATTTGTCTTTACATTTACAACTTTATATGCAGGTAGTCACCTTATAGCGTCAAACGTTACCAAAAAGGCGCAGTATTTGGGTGTATTTGTGTATATTTGGACAGTATTTGGGTAAATCGTGCCGCCGAATTATCACCCAACATTTACATGCAAACGTTTCGGGTTTTTTCTCTTTTTTTTCTTCAAATTGACAAATTGGTTTATTGGACAGAAAAAAAATATATGACGAATTATGTACTGATGTTATTAATTATTATTTACAAATGTTATGAATAAAGAGTATGATCCAATCATTGCATCTTACATAGAGAAAATATAACTATTTATGCATCCTGGACGAACGAGTATGAATTTATTTCTATGAATTAAAATTATTCTAATTTGTATGGTAGTCTAGGTGTTTATATTTCAGGTTTCATTATACAACCAATTATAGTTACCACTTTCGGTATCCGGTACCACTATTCCTATCCGAACTAGTATGGTTTGTTTTAGTTTGATTTTCTAATCAAGTACGCCTATGTGTCAGAATCTCATGATCCAGGTGACAAATAATCAAGCTTATTTATACCTGCATTTTAACACTTCTAACACGTTATAGAAAATCTGACAGACTAACAAGATGTTTTCAAGTTCTACAAACTACAGTAAGCTTAAGACCAACCTCCGTCTGGCTATAAACAGACTCAAACTTTTGGAGAAGAAAAAGACGGAACTCGCACAGAAAGGAAGGAAAGATATCGCTGATTACATTGTGTCTGGGAAGGATGACCGTGCTCGAATCCGGGTGGAACACATTATTCGAGAGGACTATTTGGTTGAGGCGATGGAACTGCTGGAGATGTACTGTGACTTGCTTCTGGCCAGGTTCGGGCTTATCCAGACACAGAAGTAAGTTGTATGGCTTTTTAAACAAAGACATTTGAACCGTACTCAGTACTGGCCCTTATGTTTTGTTCATATTTATATATGTAGATTTATGCCAGGATAAAGTATCCATCTCCAGCAGGTTGTTCTCTGTCCCATTTAATATATTTATCTGATTTTTACTTGTGTCCGCCATCAGTAAACAAATAAAAAGAGACAGAAGCTATATAGTTTAGGAACGACCAGAATTTAAGCCCCAGTGCTGTAACATTTTAATTTCTGATGATGTCTTTTTGTATCGGGTGGTGTGATCATATGTCCAGTTCGTTAATATGTTTACATCAGTGCACCTTATCAATGTCAGATAAGTATAATAGTAATAGTGAGATAAGTAAAATAGTGTACACTCAGATGCTTGTTGCTACTAGCACATGTATGCTTTAGATGTGACATTTTTATTGTTTCCTTTCATTTCTTAGCTGTTATAAAAATGTCTCATTCATAACCCCTGACTTTACCTTAGACTCAAATGGTGATTCCCAAATGATGTTTGGCCTATCTGTGATGTCTATACAACAGTGTTAGGGTGAAAATGGTCCATTAAATATGACTCAACTGTTACCTGACTCAAATAATGGGTCAGAAAGGACCTTTGGCTCATCAGTTATGTTTATGCGATATTGTTTGATATGTTTATCCACTTTTCTTAGCCATTTTCAAATTGTCCTTTATCTGGTAACTATGTGTTACCTATGATTGTAATGGTGTCTGAAAAGGCCAGCAATCATTGAACAATTAGCCGAGTTCAAATGAATCTCATTCAATTAATTATCATTAATATTGACATTTTCCAATTTCGTATCCTGTCTTCTTTTAGCATTCTGCAAAATCCAGTTACTATCAGATGTAATGAACATGGAACAGGATATATATATATATATATATATATATATATATATATATATATATATACATTGTGTGTGTGTGGTTGCATTATTAATATATTTTTTTTAAAAAATAATTCATTATTAGCTGAACTGAGTTCTGTAGTATTTCTTGCTGTAATGTCTTGCATATCATTTGACACATGTGTCAAAAACAGAATATATTTTGAACAATATATTATAGTGAATTAACTGCTTTTTATCCTGTTTCATCTTGCAGGGAACTAGACCCAGGTTTGGAGGAAGGCATTGCCACATTGATCTGGTCTGCACCCCGTCTTCAGACAGATGTGCAAGAACTGAAAGCTATATCAGACCAGTTTATTGCAAAGTATGGAAAAGAATTTGGCCAAGCATGTAGGACAAATGCCCTGAACAATGTCAGTGAGAAGGTCATGCACAAACTTGGAGTTCAGGCTCCACCCAAGATTCTGGTGGAACGCTACATGGTTGAGATTGCAAAGACATATAATGTGCCATTTGAACCTGACCAATCAGTAATGGTCCAGGATGAAATTTTTGCTGCAGAAAACATGCTGATTGATCTGGTTGGGGATGACAAGAAGAGGGGAGGGGGTGGAGGTCCAAGCGGAGGGATGGGGGTTCTTCAGCCACAATCCATGAATCATCAAATGCAGTACCCACCACCACCTGCAAAGTACAGTCCCCCCTACCCAACATCTGAAAAGGTAATTGGCACATGGCTGTCATTCAAGTAGATTTGTATGTATATTTCAGACTAGAAATTGAACTTGAATAATTTTGAATAACTTGTTATTAATACAGGCGTTGGAAATATGGTTCCAATAGTAATTCCATGCAGATACTATCCTTAATTATATCTTCATAATAATTAACATATTTTGGGAATAAGTGACATGTGAATACTAATCATTTAATCTCTAGTCTTGTCAGCATTTTACCAATGAACAATTTTGATGACTTCATAGAGTCTTTCACCCAATCATGTAGCATTGTGTCAGCATTTAACAACCTTAGGATAGTCCACTCCCAGAGGTCTTGCTAGGAATTTAAAACTAGAAGTTCATGTTCCCATTTTGGTAAAAATATGAGTCCCACCTGCAAAAGTTGCAGTCCCCTCCTTGAAAATGTTGCACTTTGCAGATTAGAGGAACGTTTGGTTACCATTGTGTTTAATTTCCACTTTTTATATGTAAAAGTTAACAACCATGTGAGCCGATTCAGCGTGTCTAAAAATTCTACATGACAATAAGTCATTTCTGTAATCATCGAATCACATGCTGTTTTTGGCTGAAATGTTGACAGAACGATTCCAAAATAATGTATTTCATTTCATTAGCCTGTTGCATAAAAATTACATCTTTTGAAATCCATGCACCGAATAGTCCACCATTTATGGAGTTGTATCCCGTTTGTCCAAAATTAGTATTATTTTGAATAGAATATTTTGGTGACCATTGCCGCTTTGCAATTGATAAGAATTGCAGAATTTTATTTTTGTCAGTTGAATTCGGTATGGGTTTGTCGCCAATATTGGTGACCTTAGATGCACAGCTTGACAGTGGTGTAACTCTTGTTAGTTCTTTAGGGTGAGACTGAATTTTGTCAATCCAAAAAACGGTCTTATTCCAAACATAAACATAAGATTGGCATCACATATTGTCCCATTACAATCAAATAATGATACAGTTTCCCTCCATGACCATGGGGATTTCTAAGCAGGATAAAGACATTTACAGGGTAAAAATACTTCAGCAATAATTGCATAATACTACTATTTTTTTATGTTTGTTATCAATGTTTTATATCTCAGTAAAATCCATAAATTTGTATATAGCAAAAAAATTA
Organism: Unio delphinus; assembly: GCA_029339505.1. Taxonomy (NCBI): domain Eukaryota; kingdom Metazoa; phylum Mollusca; class Bivalvia; order Unionida; family Unionidae; genus Unio; species Unio delphinus. The sequence continues at coordinate 601,104 of JAQISU010000076.1, forward strand.
TGTGATGTGGAAAATAAAGCAACTGATATCAATGAAATATGATTTGTTCAATGAAAATCTAGCAGGATTTGTTGTATAACTGACAGTTTATATGGTACCCCCTCCCTTTTAAGAAAATCAGGGAATTTTCTGTATTTTGCAGGAATTAATGCAAACATAATGGTAGAAATTGAAAATGAGATGTGTGATTTTCATGTATTTTTGTGTGCAGTTTTGTACATTTTACAGTTAGCATTAATAACTCAATTTTATATTCTAAATAGATCATGATCAAGGTCAGGTTTTGTGGTTGAACGTGCAAACAGACAGTTTCATTATCAGAGCAACAGGGTGCATTGCCTACTTGAGTCTTGACTTTGATTCTCAGACCGTTAAAATGTATTGCATTTTTTCCAAGAATTTTAATCGCAGTGCAATATGAAGGCATTACAATGTTTTTAAAAATTCAGATCAATCAAACATAAAACATTTCATTGCTGTAAAAATCACTTTGAGTTCATTCTCAGTTGTAATTTAGGTTTGTTTTGAACTGGAGCATGGCCCCATATCATATGATGACTTAATATATCCGATGGTATTTGATATTCCAAACCCCTAACCTTCAATACCTTTCATATGTATATGATAAATAATTAAGCTGTTCCCATTTCAGAGTATTTCAGGGATGAAGTATGGCCCCCCTCCTTTACCACAGACATACCCATCGGGTCCCATGGGAGCTAGTCCAGGACCTTATCTACCGGGCCAAGTTGACCAGCCACCATCCTACCGCAGTGCTAGTTCAGGTAATAATTCAATTCAGATAATTTCTTTCAAAATGCCCATTCCTATATTTTGTACATGAAAGGCTTGCATGACAAATTGACCTGCAACCAACCGCATTTAAAGACTTGGAATACCTTGTTTTCAGTGAAATTAATTTGCTTTAAAATAAATTACCTCCAAGATGGGTTCCAGCAGCTAGAGCATTTTTCGCTGTAAAAAAAAACTTCCTAATTTGTGCAGTTATCTGATCTATTAATTATCCAAAATAAAGGATCACAGGGAAATGAGAGAAATAGCTCGTCAGAGAGATGGCTACTCATGTCTTCTGGGAAATGAGAAAAGTTGATTCCACACACAGGTGGTTGCTTAATAGAGGTTGTTTAACTTGTGTGTTCTTAAAAATTTATGTGTAAGGCAGGTTTAGACTGTTGCCTTTATTTGAATGTATTCTGATTATAGAAGATTAGTCTGTAGTTTACTAATTACAAGGTACATTGTCATGAGAAAAGAATTTTGTGTTTGTAACATTCCATAATGTCTGTGACTATTGCAGCATGAAAAATGATTAGATGATTGTACTTAACTGAACTTCTTAGTATTCAGGGCACATCCATTTGTCTTTGCTATGGCATAACTTCTTAGTATTCAGGGTACATCCATTTGTCTTTGCTATGGCATAACTTCTTAGTATTCAGGGCACATACATTTGTCTTTGCTATGGCATAAGTTCTAGACATAATACAGTTCAAATTCCAATGAACATTGGGAGAATGCTTCCTGTGTCACATCATTATGAATTTCAATGTTGGTTTATGTTCTCCAGAAAGATGCTGATCTCCAAATGCTTGACTCAGTTTTGCACAAGGTCAAGACCAACATACAGTGTTACATTACAATAGCATGTAATGCAATAAAATAAAGCTAACAAACAAACAAAGCAAATTAAAAATACATAACACATTATTGATGGGGATTCGAGTCTGTTTTCCACACAATTATGTCGTTGGTGTGTTATCATCCTGTACCAACCATGGTCCATTTTGAAAGGATTTTCCACTATATGCCACAAATTTTCATCCATTTTATCAATTTGTACACTGTACTTTGCTGAATTTATATTGCCCTGAACATTCTCATTTATGCTTATACCACTATTGCAAATGCATCTCCAAAACATCGTAGTCACCTGGGCCCCACAATAATGACAGGAATAAAGGTCAAGTCAATCTGGTTTTAAAACCATCAGCTTTCTGCCATTCATGCAGATTTATCATTTTGCCCATTCAGTCATTTGTTTGCTGGAATGTTCATGTGTTCATTAACTTAGTATCTAGGACCCTGATTCATAAAGAGTCATAAAAACTAAGCCACTTCAAAACGTGACCAAAAAACTATTTATAATGTCTAGTTGGTCCAAAATTAAATGGTACTGATTCATATTGCTTCCCTTATAGTATCTTGTTGGTCCTAAAGGAAAATGGTGAGAATGACCCTCACTATGGATACAAAGGTAGCCATCTTGAAAATAGTCTTATCTCTTCTCTTCCTATATCAAGATGGGATTTTACCAAGAGATTTGTTATGATGCCTAGTTTGTCCTATATAAAAATGGTTCTTATCATTCAGGTTAAATATGACGAATGTCGAGAAAAAATCTAGTCACTACCAACCCTTTATGGATGAATGTAGTAACATGGAGTTTTCATCATTAGACTTCTAATGATATCTGCAAATGAAAATGGTGCCAATTTGATTTCCATGATGTCCACTACAGCAGCTAATTTAAAAATGTTATCGCTGAAGAAGTCAGAGCTGGTTTCAATACTCTGTGGTTAAAAGTAAGAAATCATCATATCTCTTAGTCCAAGAAATTATTTTTGATCAGAAAAGCATCGGTCCCTTCAAGGAACTCTTGTTTGGAATATTAAAGCTTTATTTTTAAACATGTTGACAATTTAAAGTATCAGTAGTGTCGGACTTCAGTTTTTCCATCCATTCTTCCATCCTTTTTCACAGGTTATCCAATGGGACCACCACCACCAGGTAAAGGAAATATGGATGATACCTTCCCAGAACTGCCAGCTGTACCCAATAATACACTGCCAGACCACAGTGTAGGTGGCAGTTCTGCTGGAGGTGATGATGTTGATTTTGATGACTTGGCAAAACGATTTGAAGACCTCAAGAAGAGAAAATGAATGGAATTTGATCATTTTGTATATTTCACCATAGTGGATTATAGTTACTTATGTATAAAATGTTAATCTTTTTTTATACTGAAGAACTGTCTGGAAACCTGTTCAGTCTTTCTTGAGCGACATAACTGAATGTTAACCTGAGAAGAATATTTTAATACACCATTGTGAGACATTCAGACTTGATAGTGGTTGACATGCATGATCATAGAAAAAAAGACAACATAAGTAGCATGGTCTCATTGGGACTATCTTTTCATGCCTTTTTAACTTATTGAAAAAAAGAATCATTTGTCCTGTTTAATGTTACAATGTATTTCTTGCTTTCGGTTAGCAGCAGTAATAATAAAAAAAAATAATAATAAAAAAACTTTTAGAAAGAGGATTTACATAGTTTGTTACACATCTGATCTCCCCTACTGCCTTCGAAGAAACAGAAAATAACACTGTAACCTTGAGTTTTCTGAGATAATCAACTGTCTGTACTTACTGATTCCAATGCATGTGTGATATTCAAATGTTAGTCCTGGACACTTAAAAATTATGCATCATAGTAGTTAAATATCGTCATATTTCTTAGTCCAAGAAATTATTTAGGCCTTGAGTTTTCTGAATACAAAACCATGTACATGATTCCATTGTATGTGTGATATTCAGATGTTAGTCTTGGACACTTAAAAGTTCTGCTTCATGTGTAACCTCAGTCCTGCACCTTCTGCTTCATGTGTAACCTCAGTCCTGCACCTTGAGTTTTATGAATCCAAAACTATGTACATTTTCCCTATTAGTATGCAAGAAAAAAAAGCTCAATTGAGCAAGAAAAATAATTGCACTAAAGAAATTAGATATTCACAGAAAGTGAAGAAGATCACAATTTTAATGAAACTAAATGGTATATAAACTCAGTCTATTTTCTAAACTTTTATCAGTTTGACTAGCCCTCTAGACTCCCTATCAGGACCCTCAATTCCTAAGATGTGAGGTTCAGGGCCCCTGTTTTTCCTATCAGGCCCCCCCCCAAAAAAAATCTGGAAACTGAGATTCCAATTCCCAGTTTCTAAAGACTGCAGAAGACTGTGTATAATCAGTAAAGACTACAGTTTAAATAAGAGCAGAATCTGGAATGGAAGATTTCATGGCACAGACCTTTATACAGATTAGCAAAAATAATTTATATTTTTTCTAGGGCATAATTTAGTGTCAGTTTGGTGAATCCTCATGCAATCTGTGCTTTTTATTTTCTTCTCTCATGGCATGAATGTTTCCAATAAATCAGAGCCACTATTTTTCCCATGTATTATTTTGTTCATGGGTATGTTTTGTTAAATTCATACTAAGGACTGTCATACATGTACAGCTCTCTCCACCATTATAACGTGGTAGGCATGGTCCAAAATTGCTGACTGCATTATGTACCAATCAGTGGTGTAGGGAAAATGATAAAAAAAATGATGTTCTTATATGTTGTCAAAGGGGAAAGTGGTGGTAAACAAAATGGTAGTAATATATAGTAATATATTAAATACTGGTAGTTACTGTAAATTAGTGTTTTTTTTTTCACTGCTTGGTATTTATACATTTAATTGTATTCCAAATTAATGTTTTAAAATGGAAATAAAAATATAATATCAAGCTTCAGGTTATTTTCTTTCTAACCATCTTATACATAGAGCAAATCATGACTGACATTAAAACAACAATGTAAACACCCCCTTTTAATTAATGTATTTGTCAATTATAATTTTTACTTGACATCTGTAGAAGTTCAAGTTATTTAAAATATCATCACTTAAATAAAAAACTATTACTGAAGTTAGATTGCACTTGACGCCAGTGCATTTTGACATTAACAACTACTGTTTAAATTAAGAGCACACAATCACTTACTCACCACTTTGACAGCTGTTTATGATTGAATAAATTATTGTCTGTAACTAGTTACAAAGTTATGTCGAGTCATTTTTATCAATAAAATATGTCATCAGTTACATATGATGATTATTGATAGAGTAATGTTACATGATATGCATCACAATTACAAGTTCCAGAAAACAGAAATAACAAAATAACAAACATCTGTGTAATCAATTTAAAATCTAATTATGTCAGTAACACATTTTTTTGCAAAAGGGAACTAATCCAAATAGGATAAGTACTCTTCACTCACATGATGTGTATTATCTGCTTTAAGTATTTCGTGATTTTATGTAGTTTGAGGCTATGATATTTCTCTGCTGTATAAGTTTTTAGAGCTGATGTCCACATCAGTTATTTTCTCAATTGCAAGTATGAAACAGCATGGGGAATTTCCGTCTGGTTACTGTCAATAGTAGATCCTACTTCCTGTTGATCTTTTTGGGCACCTAGGAAAAATTGGACTATTTCAGCATTCAGTCTGCTTTCAGCAGTGGGGCAGTCATTGTCATTTTTGATTCAGTGCTGAGAATCGTCAAATGAGTTAAATTGTCTGTGTAGTGCAGCTTTAGCCTCTTCAACCACCTCCATGTATCTCACAAAATCACATCCTATTCACAAACTGAGCTTTCTTTTTCCTAGACATCTTCATTGAGAGATCACAATTAACTCATAAATAGTCTGATAATACTGAACTCTGTTTCAAATCTGATTTCACAAGAATGTTATACTTGTTTGAATGGACAATGTTTTTAACTACATTATGTATCTGTCTATTCTGGACTGCAATGGTTTACAGAAAGCAGTGACAAAAGACGTGGTTCTGCTAATTCTTCCTGTGATGTGTTTAGATGTCAGTAATAATAATCAACAATAAACTGGTCTTTTGTATAATCAGTGAGCCGTGTTTACAGATGTTGTTGTTGTTTTGATAAGATGACTTTAGTGTGAAGGGCAAGTTTGACAATAACCAAATAGTGATGTGTCATTTTGAATCAAAACCAAGTAATGCCGTTTTTATGTAAATTTTTCTGGTGTTGAAAATCATTTTTGACTCTTTTTAAGTACCATATTATGTCCAGAACTGTGTTATAATCATGTAATAAAGGGGACAGAGCTGTACATGAATGTGTTCCAAATTTCAGCATGCTATAAAAGACTGTAAATTTCATGTACAGTTCAATCAGTTTTTGGGTGGACATTTTTATTCACCAGTTTTAATGTGCTATAATTTTCATGTTAAGCTAGGATTATGCTGATGAATTTTTGTATAATGATAAATTATAATGATGTACAAGGCTTACTTTTGATAAATGTTTATGTTACATGCAGTTTTATTCTTATGGCTGTTCAATTTACACATACATGGTACCCAGCATATGTATGAGGGTACTTGATTACCCAAAGAGTTATCACACAAAATTCTAGCTTGTGTCATTCTGTTGGTGACTACTCCACATTAAAAGCACTTTCCCTGATCTCATATATATTTTACCAGAACAGCCTTTAATTTTCTAAGTTTCACTTTAAACCTACTTGAATCTGCAAAAGTTGATAACATTTGTAATAAAGCTGTACCTTAAATATACCAACAGTCTTGAGTATTATTTAGCATGGTAGATGTATATAATAATGGGATCTTAATTGAATTGTCGCCTTGAATACCACTATTGAAGGGCTTAGAAGGTCAGAGGTCATTCAGGATAAAATGGTGTATGTTTAAAGGCAATATCACCAAAGATTGAGATATGATTTTATTTTAAGCAAGGTTTTTACTTGGAAAATTTACTAAATTCTTTCATTTTTATAGTTATTGATGACATATTTGACTTTGAGACTGGGCACGATATATTTTTACCATAATTGCCTCAGACCAATGGCTTAGGGATGTAAATTGTCTCTCTCCTTGTAGAATATGTAGATCAATCTATTGAATCAGCCGTGATTAATGTAGTTCTTCAAGCATTAGCTTCAGTAAATCTTTGGCAAACTTAGCAAGTGTAGTTAATATAATTAGTTTATACAGTTTTGGCAAATTAGTTGTGGAGAAAATATTTTCATTTAGAATCTAGTCTTTTTGTGAAAAATATTTTCACAAAATGTGTCTTTTGCTAAATTCGTAAACTATTTAATACTTATTAAAATTTGGTGATTTACAGCTGTATCAATCTCCTCTTTATCATTATTTGAGGCGTAACAGTACGTAGTTGTCACAATATGCCAACTTAAATTACATCACCAGCATAACAATGCCTTGATGTAGTAGCACTTGATGGTGATTTATCAAAATATATATTGCATCATGAGTGTAACAATGCATGGATGTAGTAGCACTTGATGGTGATGTATCGCAACTGTTACATGCTTAGGCTCGAATAAACAGTAACATAGAAAGAGTGAAAATAACAAGCTTGTAAAAACTGAATAAACAATTTATTGAGCACAAATATTTTCCAGAAAAGAAAAATAAACTTACGGTTTTAAGAATCAATTCCAAAATTAATCCAAAAATAATTCAAAATATAATTCACTAGAGAAATTGCAAAAGTCCTGGTAATAAAATGTCCTAATAATTCCAAGTTCAAATCTTAGTGAAGCATCCAAGATGGAAGATGATGTCACGTGATGAAGTTAGTTCTGGTATTATGAAATTCAATGAGCACAATTATTTTCCATATAAATGACAAAATAAATCCTCTTGATCCAAACAATTGAAATAATTTCCAGTACAAAGTAATTTAAAATAACTCAAAAAGACACACAACTTAGTATTCTAACAGCCCAACTTCTACTAAATAGTTCACTCCAAAACATAATTTATATACCTATTTTTATGTAAACAAGGAAGGGGTCACATGATCTTCTAGATCTTTAGAACAAATTTACGTTCAAAAAATCTCGTGCAAACCGTATGACCCAACTAAAAATAGGAAGATGTTTATAACAAAGCTCCATAATGTCCTTGGAATCAACCAATCATTTTAAAAGCTTGTTTACAACTCTGAAGCCAGGTCAGAAATGAGGTCAACATCTGGTGTTTATTTGTAAAATACAAGTCATCCCTCTTTTAAAAAAAAATATCTCCCAATGAATGAATCTTAAACTTAAAATGTCAAATTTGAATCTGACAAACAATTAAAATAAAAATAAATGACTTAAATCAAATATACGTAACACCTTCCCCCATAAAATAAAAAGAAAGGTTTATATGATAAAACTTTCTTTTTACCACAAACCAATTTACACCAGAGGTTAAAAAAACTTGTATAAATTACACAGTGTATATGATATAATATATTGTTATACACGGGAAAGAGCGTCTGCTATTAAATTATCTTTTCCCTTGATGTGCCGGATGTCAAGATTATATTCCTGTAATAACAAACTCCACCTTAGTAATCTTTGATTTTTATTTTTCATCTTGCCAATGAAAGTAAGGGGGTTGTGGTCACTAAAAACTATAATCGAAGAAGCAGCTGAACTAAGATAAACTTCAAAATGTTGTAAAGCCAAAATCAATGCCAAACATTCCTTCTCGATAGTTGAATAATTTCTCTGGCACTGATTTAATTTCTTTGAAAAATAGCACACTGGATGTTCAATACCATTTTTGTCTTCTTGAATTAAAACTGCTCCTACACCAACATCACTTGCATCGACAGATAATTTGAAAGACTGACTGAAATTTGGAGCTGCAAGAACTGGTGCTGTTTCAAGGATGGCTTTTAACTTATCATTTTTCAGTCCAAAAGAACTTGGTCTTCTTCTTCTATAAATTTGTCAGGGGTTCTGCAGTTATAGAAAAATTGGAACAACATTTCCGATAGTATCTGGCCATACCTAAAAATCGCATCAGTTGCTTTCTATTTTCAGGCACAGGGAATTTAGAAATAGCCTCAACCTTACCATCTATTGGTTTAACTTGTCCATGTCCCACAATATGTCTTAAGAAAGTCACACTAGCATGGCAGAACTCACTTTAAGATAAATTAACTGTCAAACATGCATCAGTGAGTCTGTCAAAGAATTTTCGAATTGTTGCTAGATGTTCTGTCCAGGTGTCATTGTAGATGATCTATATGTGGACTACGCTTTTTCTGCTGGATTCCGCTTTTTGACCACTTGGATTATGCGTTTTCCTCCTCAGGGGTTGGCATGTATGACACAATATATATTGCATCATTAGTGTAACAATGCATTGATTTAGTTCATTGATGGTGATGTCTTGCATAATTTACATGATTTAAAGTTGAGAAAGAAAAAAGGATATTAAAGAGTATATTTTGTTTGAAAGTACTAATTTCAGTGCAGCCCTTTATATTTAACCAAAATCAAGGGTATTATTTATCAGACTGGTTCCTCTAGTTAGCTTGAGAAGCCACCAATATTGGTGACCAAAAACACAAGAATCATTTTTTGTGGTTATGTAATATATTGAATCGTGTTGATTAATTCTTTTATAGCTTACCTAGCTGTAAGCTTATGGCATATAGTTGTTGTAGTAGGGTTTAGCACCATTTTTCAGCACAAGACAGGCTATACATGGTGGCCAGTATCAATAGTGGAGGAAGAACCCAGAAAAACTCTGGAAAGAACCACTGATCCTTGAGAACTACTGGCAAGCTTTATCATATACCCACATTGGCCGAGCCCGAGACTTGAACTCATGCAGACATCAGTGAGATGGCAGTGATCCATAATTTTGATCGCTTTAGCCACTCAGCCACTTGGGGCTCCAGCTTATGGCATGGCTTTGGACAACAAAATTATATACTACCGGTACTTGTGTTTGACTCTAATATGGACAAAACACTTTTTTTTAACTGTAATTTTTTTTTTATGTTGCATTAAGAACAAATAGTTGCATTTGATAGAAATTAGTGGAAATTTTATTACAAATGACTTTTCCAGACCTAGTTTAATCACACATCTGCAGTCATTTTGAAAAAGAATGAGGCTGAACTCGATAAACATTTTATTTTCTGTTCATACTTTAATACTGCTATTTGAAGCAAATAACGTATGTCACTACTTAGAGAATCTTCAGGAAAATTAAGAGAAAAACTAATTATTTTCCTAGGAACATAATTAGGATGCAATGACATCATTCAGTACCCGTTCCTGATTTGAAAGATTGCTGAGCTGTTTCTGTCTGTAATGAAATAACCTCTATAGAAGTTGCTGGAACAAACATGAGTTTGATGTGTTTGGTGATTTGCCTAGGATGGAGTATGCCACCACCAAATTGTCCCATGTAAATGAAAGTAGTTCAGAATATAGTTCTCAATGGCTGTGAATTACATCCTTGGGTTTCGTTCTGGATGGAAAAGGCAGAGGATGTGCAGGTTGCTTTGTTCTCCCTCACAGAATTAAAGCAATGGGACGTAACCCATGGTACTGACAATGGAGATTCACAAGAGTTATGCATAAACGTCAGCATAACAACTTGTACAAATTGGACAAAGATTATCCTTAGATTAGATGATGAACAATATCTGATTTATATCAAAAGAAAGTTAAGAAGTACAAGTAACACAATACTTGAATTAGATCAAGTAAAAGTTTAAAAATCACTGAATCATTATGGTACAATAGTATAGCGTTAATTATGTACAAGAGACTAGGTATATTAAATATTTTTTATCGAGTAAAATGGTAAAATTCAACAGGATATAATGTTTGGAAGATAATTTACTTAGGTCAGCTGTTAAGTTGTGTAGTCCTTATGAATGCCATTAGGCCCACTTGAGCCTGTTTTTAAAAGTTCAGGTTTGAAAGATAATTTGTAGATTTGATATCAATATATATATATATATATATATATATATATATATATATATATATATATAATTACTTTCATCCCATAAGCTTAAATTATAACGAACCACAAAATCATTAAACATCAATTATTCAGTTGCATATAGGGATCCTATACGGAAATATAGGTTTCAAGGGTCAGATAATAATAATAAAGACACCAGCAGATCCATATACAGAATCTATGAAACGGTCATTTAATTAATACTGGTAAGTTTTTCTGCAGACTAAAGATTGCACCACAGATTGCTAAACATTAATTGTGTAAAGACAAATGAACAGAGTACCATGTACTCACTTGATTCAGCTCTTAAATTGAGTCCATCTGTAAACTGCACAAACTCAGATCTGCTATGGCAGATTTGGATCTACAGTGCTTGCAGTTTGACTTGACTTATAAGTGAGTATATGATAGGAATCTGTATCACTTGACTTTTTTGTATTGTTATTTCTAGGTCACTGTACACATGGTATTACATGCTGACTGTTTGTTACATAATGCGGTATGAACTGTCACGAAAGTATCGTGAAATGTAACCATTCAGGCAGTGCACAGCTCTCTTAATAGCATGTTAAAAGAAAATGGCTACTTGGCACTTCATTTCCTATGAGTTCAAGTTTACATTTAACACGAGTCCCTAAAAGAAACATACTCTACTGGCCTAAATGAATTTCCAGGAATCCAGAAGTGTTCCTTGAAGGGACTGACACTCAAAAGAGCCTAAATGAATTTCCAGGAATCCAGAAATGTTCCTTGAAGGGACTGACACTCGAAAGGGCCTAAATGAATTTCCTGGAATCCAGAAGTGTTCCTTGAAGGGACTGACACTCGAAAGGGCCTAAATGAATTTCCAGGAATCCAGAAGTGTTCCTTGAGGGGACTGACACTTGAAAGGGCCTAAATGAATTTCCAGGAATCCAGAAGTGTTCCTTGAAGGGACTGACACTCGAAAGACCTAAATCAATCCAGAAATCCAAGAAAACTCCTTTTCTTTTGTCTTTTTCATTGCTTTTAACTGTTGAATACTAAGGTAGAATGATTGGGTAAGTTATAATTGTTGAAGAAAAATATTTTATTAGGAAAAATTGGTTTCTCTTCTTCATTTTAAAATGAAATTAGGCTGGCTTTGATGAATTAAAGTCGGTGTTGGGGTGCCAACTATCAGCTTGTTCATGGGTGTACAATAACATACATAACATGATAAATATTTATTGTACACATCTCTGTAAATTACATAATAAAAGCCATGACTGACTTGACCTAAGGTAAATTAGGTCTGGTTTTCAAAACTCCACCATAAAAGTGAAGAATCTGATCAATATTTTGCCAGATTGCACCATGCTCATTTAGAACCTTAAATATTGCAATGGGTAAAATACACATCGGTACAAAATGTTTTACTTTGGAGACATGATAAGAATTTTGAGAAGGCCACTGGTGCCATGTTGGAGGTCAGATGAGTGCCATTATCATTGAGAACAATCACATAATGTTCTTGTATTTCAGTGAAAACCCCATTCTTTATATAAATTTTCAGATTACTCTCAGGGCAGCTATTTTGGAGGTCAGCTCAGCATCATTTCAATACAGTATAAGAACAAATCTATTTTCATGGTGGCCATTGTGGTTGCTAGATTGATATCATTTTTATTTAGGACACACTAGACCAAACGTATTTTAGTGACAACCATATGACCAGCTGTTCAGGAGTTACAATGAGTTTCAAAATGGTCACAATGATAGGCATATTGGATGTTTGAGGGGAACCATTTTCCTTTATGAACCAACTAGACTTTGGGATGAATACGAATCAAGCTTCTTGGTGATCCTTCAATTACAGGGGTTATGGGGAAATTGAGAAAAAGGAGAAATGATAATTATTTTCCCGATAGTTAAAAGTCCATAAATTTTGCAAATATTGATAACTTTGGGAAAAAACAGAATTTTCCACCATCACTTGATGCTTGAAACAATCACGCAATAGAGTTGTAAATAAACTGATCATGAATTAAATTTATAAAGTTCTAACCAGAATATTCGGATTGTACAGTATGGATCATTTGGGTGCATGGGTCAATCCAAGTGATCAGTGGATTAGATTCGTCTAGTAGACTTTTATTTTCAAAGTCAACTCCATATCCGTATCTTTCATTACATGGAAGGTATGAAAACCAGTCTAGCATCACAAGAGGCCAACATGAATAATAATGAATAAAGTATGAAAACAAAAGAACACAAAATTTTCCATATTTTTATCTTCCTAGAATAATTTCTGGACATTTTTTGTATCACGTGACTACCACGTTGATGTTTGTTCTCTGTTTGATAAATCAGACTGGCCAGATTGCTGCTTTTTACAAAAAGTATCTAACTTTCATTTACTTAATTGACTTTCTGAACAACATTAATAAGGAGTTTGTTGTTGATATCACGTGACTATTGGACTTAAGATGTTGTCGTTTGAGATTTGTAAAGTCATGTGACAAGTAAATGCAAGTGGCGAGTACAGGGTCAGGTTCATTTATGCCAAAATCGCATCTAGTCTGTCAGCAGATAAATGACATAACATTTAGAATACTTGCCATTTCTGAGAAAATAAGTTTCCTATCAATCTCATGTAGGTATAAAAATATAATAAAAATTTAAATTTGCTATGCCCACTTGTGAGCGACTACCATGTCGCTATGCACGATGGTGGCAAATTCCAAATTTTCTATATGCAATTCCAAAGACCCCACAACCCAACCTAAATGTCCAAATATGAATAATGGGGTGGGAATATTTGGAGGAAACCCAAATTAGAAAACAGACTATTTGTTTTAAGCCAAATTTGTAATCCAAATCGTTGGCTCTCAGAGCTAAAATGAGAAATTGTCCCTTGTATTATATATTAAAAAAACGATATGAGCCCATCACAGTGCAAGTTTGGGAACTGGTTTAACAAGCTGTAAGAAGACACATTGGTTTTACAGAAACTTCAGTCCTTGTTCATACATCAGTATATAATATTGAAGGTCTGTTGTCAAAATTTAAATCAACCAAATTTGAAAATGTTTCAAATGATGGATTTGTAACTAGATCACTAGATCATCTTAGGGAGATTAGGTTGTATGAAAACTTGTTTTAGATTGTACTGACACAGTTTAATTTAGGGTTAAACTCTTTTTGTTACAATAAAATATTTTAATTATTTGCATATATATATATATAGAGAGAGAGAGAGAGAGAGAGAGAGAGAGAGAGAGAGAGAGAGAGAGAGAGAGATAATTAACTGCTATGTAATTGTTTAAAATTAAAGGCTTGAAATGAAAAAATAAAAAATAATTTAACAACATAATGCAGTTCAGCAAAATAAAGTTATGAATTTGTATTCTGTATATTGAAATGACTTTATTTATAGGAATGTAATAAAACTTGTTTCGTGTATTACATTTTTGTGGTTTTGTACGTCACATTCATCCTTTCTGACTTGGATGTTTTGGAGAGTCATGAAAGATAAACATAATTATTTAGATTTAAAAAATGCATGTTTTACAATCTAAAATGTTCTTTAATTCCATTCAGTAATGGTCATATGTGAACCTTGAAAAAGTTAATTTCATCCTGGAAATATACCTTTAGAAAATCGGGTGAACCATGCATTTAGTTTAGGAGTAATGATAACAAATGGACAGATGACAAAACATCACGTTAGTGATCATTAATTACACTTATCAACCATTGATTTTGTATAGTTATCATGACAAAAATTGATAAAGAAAACCTGCCTTACCATCCATCCATCCATCTTTGTGGGCCAGTTTTTCTACTTCATGGACAATTTTGAAGAATGTTATTTATCCCTAGGAAATTTTCATATTGTATTTAGTACATGAAACAAGTCTGGGGGCAGCAGCCCCGAGTGGCTGAGTGGTCTAAAGTGCTCTCTGTTATGGATCACTGCCATCTCACCTCTATCTGCATGGGTTCAAGTCTCAGACTTGGCCAATGTGGGTATATGAGAATGCTTGCCAGTAGCTTTTCATGGGTTGGTGTTTCTTCTGGGGGTTTTCCCAGGTTCTTCCTCCACCATTAATACTGGCTGCCATGTATAACCTATCATTTGTTGAACAATGGTGTAAACACTACAACAACAAGCCTGGGGACATTGTATTAAGTACATGAAACAAATCTGGGGCATTATATTAAGTACATGAAAAAGTCTGGGGCACTGAATTATGTAAATAAAACAAGTCTGGGGGCATTGTATTAAGTACATGAAACAAGTCTGGGGTCATTGTATTAAGTACATGAAACAAATCTGGGGCATTATATTAAGTACATGAAAAAGTCTGGGGCACTGAATTATGTAAATAAAACAAGTCTGGGGGCATTGTATTAAGTACATGAAACAAGTCTGGGGTCATTGTATTAAGTACATGAAACAAGTCTGGGGGCATTGTATTAAGTACATGAAACAAGTTTGGGGGCATTGTATTAAGTACATGAAACAAGTGGGGGCTTTGTATTAAGTACATGAAACGTGTCTGGGGGCATTGTATTAAGTATATGAAACAAGTCTGGGGGCATTGTATTAAGTACATGAAACAAGTTTGGGGGCTTTGTATTAAGTACATGAAACAAGTCTGGGGGCATTGTATTAAGTACATGAAACAAGTCTGGGGACATTGTATTAAGTACATGAAACAAGTCTGGGCATCATCAGACTAGTTTTCTTACTATGTGTAATATGATCCACTGACTGGATTATACAAAAGCTTACATTTTGCCAAGGATGAAACATTTTTGTTTTCTGTTTGTTACATACAGATTTTTCAAATAGTTTGTAGATAATTTGAGTAACATCAGCTTCTGAAAAGCAAAACAAAATTAACAAAAAACATGATAAATTCTAAATTGCAGAATGGGAGTACAATTGGCATTGAGAGCAGTTTAGCTCAAGAAATACCACCCTTGACTGGAGGCTCAGCATCACAATAGTATATGTTTATTGTTTTGGCTTTTCTAAATTAGGTCAAACTCATTTTTAATGCCAACTTTCAATACAGTAGGGGGCAGTCTTGTGGGAGGGGGTCACTGTACCACAATGATGGTTGGAATATTTTCTTAAATTTTGCCAGGTATACTTGAATTAAATATTTTCAAACTGAAACTACTTTATGGGGCGTTTTTTGGTTTTGTAACATAATGTTAGCAGAAAGCCACACTCTTTTTCATCATTGTAAGTAGATTGTACAATGACATATTGTTAAACAGGTCATATGCATGCAATAATTTATTCTGTAGTTATTTTTTTTTGTATATATAGTTTGAAAAGAACTTTTGTTAATTAAAATTGACACCATTAAAATCTATTGTAAATTGGTCATAAATTTTAAACCATACTTCTACCCTTAATTGAGAGTTGACTGTACTTGTATGGACTCCTGTATATTGGTCATACATTTTTGAGTATACTTGTATGAACTTTTCCATGTAATCAATAAACTTGGCATCACGTTGTGGTCAGATAGTAGTTCTAAAGTTCAGAACATTTTGGAGGGGGGGGGGGGGGAGTAAAGGAGAGATCATCATTGCAAAACATGGATGAAAATACACTATGCCTCTTTTTCACACATTTCTGCCTGTGATAAGTTTGATATTTGACTGCTAATCAAAGTTTCTTTTTTCAAACAGTTATTTTTATCAATTACACATGTAATTAAAATAATGCATATTTGTTCATATGTAGTGGCTTTTTTCCTTGTTTTGCTAATGATATATCTTTGTTTATTCAGGCAACCACATTGGAATATACTAGATTTTGCCCGTGGCTTCTGATAACGAGGGAACATGGATTGTATATTTTATTCTTAAACTACACATGACCCTCTGTCACATATAGAGATAAAGCACAATTTTACCAATCCTTGTTATTAATATTTTTATTGTTTCCAGATAATAATTAGCAACAGAAATAAAATTTTAAGTACAAATAGAAAAGAATTAACAAGTAATAATTATATAATAAATAACTACTACCACATACAAGATAAATAAGTAAATTGATAGTACACATAAATTTATACTGCACACTAAGCATGGAATAAGTACCTGAAGTTAATCTCTAAAAATTAAATAAAATAAATATCACAGTCACACAGATATCTCATATGCCAAATTCTGGGTTATCTCACCATTTAAATGTATTATATATGAAGTTAGCAAAATTTTAAATACAAAAAGATATAATTATGTTTAGCTATCATTGTTGTGATGAGGATTGTCTGCAAATAAGATAAACAATTATGGTCCCGCCAGATACATACACAAGAATTGATTACCTTTATAATGCGAATTGTCAAAAGAAGAAATATTCCCCCAGTCTCCTGGTGATGTAAATAAAGACTTCCACTGAACTTAATCTAAGGCCCAACACTCTCTATTTTTATATTACTTTTGGTCTATCATTCTCAATTTTAATATTACTTTTGGTTCAACACTCAAGTCTATACAACTTTTGGTCTACCATTCTCAATTTTTATACTACTTCTGGTCTACCATTCTCAATTTTTATACTACTTCTGGTCTACCATTCTTAAATTTTATACTACTTCTGGTCTACCATTCTCAATTTTTATATTACTTCTGGTCTACCATTCTTAAATTTTATACTACTTCTGGTCTACCATTCTCAATTTTGTACTGCTTTTGGTTCAACACTAAATTCTATACTACTTTTGGACCACCAGTCTAAAAATTGTATACTACTTTTGGTCCAGTACTCTTATGTTTTTTATATTACATTTGGTTCAACACTCAATTTGTATACAATGTTTGGCCCAGCACTTGCAATTTGTATGCTACTTTTGGTCCTTCACTCTCACTTTCTATACTGCTTTTGATCCAGCACTTTCAATTTTAATGCTAGTTATGTTACACTTTATTTCCATGCTGGTCCAAAGTAATGAAAATTCTATGGAACAACAGGCATATTTATGAAACTTCTCTAGTAATTGTGAATTAAATACAATAATTACTTCTAGCAAGAGTCAATTAAATACAATAATTACTTCTAGCAAGAGTCAATTAAATACAATAATTACTTCTAGCAAGAGTCAATTAAATACAATAATTACTTCTAGCAAGGGTCAATTAAATACAATAATTACTTCTAGAAAGTGTCAATTAAATACAATAATTACTTCAAGCAAGAGTCAATTAAATACAATAATTACTTCTAGCAAGAGTCAATTAAAATACAATAATTACTTCTAGCAAGTCAATTAAATACAATAATTACTTCTAGCAAGGGTCAATTAAATACAATAATTACTTCTAGAAAGTATCCATTAAGTAGTTATTCTCACAATTATGTTAATTAAATCCAATAATTATTCTAGATATGACAAAAAAAAACTAAATATTGCCATACAATAGAATAAAATAAACTATATAACATAGACTATCCAAAGATGAACTTAATATCTTACTGAAAAAAGCAAAAAAGGATACTTAAAACAGTAAAAAGAACCCCTCTTTGTAATTACATTGATTACTCATTTTAAATTCTGGGAAAATTGGTCTATCCTGATATGGCAATTATAAATCCTCTAGAAATTTTAAAGTATTTTTGATGTAATACCATACCATATGTTTTGATATTTCTGGTATTTTTTGTAACCTAAGAATTGTTTTTTTTTTGTTTTTGTTTTTTGTGTAAGCTTACTCCGTAATAAATTAGCTTTATTCATCCATCTACACTAAATATGCAAACAACATTTTGTTTAAAAAAGAACCTGTTTGTATAAATGCCCCACCACAACCCCACCCCCTTAAATATAAGCAAGTCTATCTTTTACTTAGCTCAATCATATATCATTAAATTAATTCAATTAAGACTGCACAATTTACAGCCTTTCACTGCCAAGTCTGACATAAGAGTTCATGTACAGACCAACGCAGAACATTATATAATCTTACATGTGTCATGCAACTGACCCCATTTCAGATCTTCTAAATAAACATGTATCAAGTATTTAAGCTAGAAAACAACATGTATACTAGTATTTAAGCTGGAAAACAACATGTATACTAGTATTTAAGCTGGAAAACAACATGTATATGCTATGTTTAGTTCCTGACTCTTGGTGATTTTCGATCTTGGTTTGAGTCGACATCAACAAATGAAAACTATATGTACAGTACCTAAAAGTACATTAAGATACTTAAATTTGCTGTATCTTAATAGCTGTACCCTCCTCAGTAATTTGCACACATATTTATTTGGCATAATATAAAAATAAATCTGTTTTAACTCATTTTAGTCTATCTTACTTTATCCAACATCTACTGTTACAAGTTAATTTGATGAAATGTACTTGGGTATGTTTGATACTAAGATAGCATTGATTTCTTTCAAATCCCACAAGAATAACATCTGGAGTATTTAGATGAAAAATGTATTGATCTTGAGGGTATGCATATAAGGCTAGTGTTCCCAATTTAATTTTTCATCTCATAAAATACCAAAATTAAAGAAACCTATATTTGTTTTCACATAATGTGCTGACAGAGTTGGGTCTACACAATAAACAGCACATGATCCTTGATCTTGTGATGCCTACTGCATCAAAAAGTTTTCCTAATATCAAATGTTTTTAGGATGGTAACAAAATTTTGACAGAAGATTCAACATGCAACATTAATTAAAATACCAACAGTCATAAAATCTTTAATTTTCATCCAAGAATTTTTATCTCTTCTCTGGTAGAACAAAATAAATGGAAGATAAAATCAAATCTCAATATAAGGTACATTTTTTTTAGTGCCAATTGCATTGAAATTCTCAACAGCTTTCTTCCAATTCAGATTTTGCTTGTTGATGACTTTTCTGACAAGGGATAAATATCTCTGTACTTTCAAAATTAGACTCTGGGAAGTCCTTATATTCTTTAAAAACTGAATTGTGGAATTTTTTACACACAGAAATCATCAATTTTTCTCCGAGATCAAACTATTTAAGAAATCACCAGATATTATGCCTGTATTTTAATCCTTAACATGCTTAATGCACATGTAATGTTCAGTAAAGAACTCATTATTTAAAACCAAGCAACAAGACTGATAATCAAAAATCTCAATCCAAGGAAGAAAATTTGAGATGGTTAGCTTGAAAGCGGACATACTTTGAGATGGGTTTTTTGAAACAGGACATACCTTGGTTTCAGTTGAATATGCATTAAACATGAAAACAGAACTTATCTGAACTTGACTTCAATGAAATAAACTGAACTGCATTAAACAAGTGAATTAATAACTCAGACTTTGTTCTTCAGCTCTACTAAATAACAGGCATGTTAACCCCTTACTGTTAATCATTCCACAATTTGCTCTATCTCACTTATCCAGGAAAATCTGTATTAATAAAAACAAAAATTGTCCAAATTTTACAAACTGCATTAAAATATTTAAAAACAAAAACAATTGAAAATTTCACCAGATCCAATTATTATTTTTAGTGTTATCAAAGTACAGAGTTGCTATATAATCTCAACACTCAACATTTTAGTCAAATTTGTAGAACTCTACAAAGTTTTGTACCCTCATTTTCACCTGTATTACATTATACTGTCTATTATACCAGGTAACAGTTGGTTGCCTGACTTACTGGACACAGGTAAAGAGAGACACAGGTGCTAGGAAGGGTTGACATGGTGTAACCAGTAATACTGGCATTATAAGCAGATATTATATGGGTTGTATGCAGAAATAGACCACACGGATGCAAATGAAATTAACATTTTCTGTCAAGTGAATTTGTGTTTTTAACAATAACTAAATCCAAAAATAATTCAGTTATATAAAACAATACTCAAACTAGTCAAATGAATTTTGTCCAGTGTACTCCTCATGAGAGGCCCCTCTCAATGCAGGCTATGCCTCTCATCAGAAACACCTGTTTTAACATTCTGTCCCTCTCAGGAAAAGCCAATCATTTAAAAAGGTTACCTTTTCAGTGCTGATGGGGCATCATTATAAGAGAGGCATCTCTGCTTTACTGATGCAAAAAAGTTTTAACACAACCAAACAAGAAACACACACACACACACACACACACACACACACAATTCATATACTGAATTACTTGCTTGTCAGTAAGTTTTAACTACTAACTATGCAGACTCTGATCTGTCAGTGCATCAAGTGCTGGCAGCAGTTATGAGTAATCACAAGAACAAAGAACATAGACCCTAACTTGCAGGTTGCATTACACGATGGCAGATCAGAGACTATGTTGTTTGCAGTTGCACTTGACATATAAGCAAGTATATATGGTACATTAATATATCAAATAATACATAATTAATTAAAACAGGAAACTAAAATGTATCTATTAACAATGAGGCAAAATAAACATGTAACCTTGATAACCAGAATATCAGTAAGGCTTTGGTTTAATGGCCCTTCATTACAATGATATTAAGTGACTCTTTGGTCTAATGGCCCTTCATTACAATGATATTAAGTGAGGTTTTGGTTTACTGGCCCTTATTTACATATTAAGTGAGACATTGTTGTAATGGCCCTTTATTACAATGATATTAAGTGAGACATTGTTGTAATGGCCCTTTATTACAATGATATTAAATAAGGCATTGGTCTAATGGCCCTTCATTACAATGAAATTAAGTGAGGCATTGGTTTAATGGCCCTTAATTACAATAATATTAAGTGAGGCTTTGGTTTATTGGCCCTTAATTACATATATATTAAGTGAGGCATTGGTTTAATGGCCCTTCATTATAATGATATTAAGTGAGGCTTTGGTTTAATGGCCCTTTATTACAATGATATTAAGTGAGGCATTTATATTAAGTGAGGCTATGGTTTATTGGCCCTTCATTACAATGATATTATGTGAGGCACTGGTTTAATGGCCACCCTTTATTACAATGATATTAAGTGAGGCATTGGTTTAATTGCCCTTTATTATAATGAAATTAAGTGAGGCATTGGTTTATTGGCCCTTCATTACAATGATATTAAGTGAGGCATTGGTTTATTGGCCCTTCATTACATAAAAATTAAGTGAGGCATTGGTTTAAAGGCCCTTTATTATAATGATATTAAGTGAGGCATTGGTTTAAAGGCCCTTTATTATAATGATATTAAGTGAGGCATTGTTGTAATGGCCCTTCATTACAATGATATTAAGTGAGGCATTGATATTAAGTTAGGCTATGGTTTAATGGCCTATCATTACAATGATATTAAATGAGGCATTGGTTTAATGGCCCTTTATTACAATGATATTAAGTGAGGCTTTGGTCTAATAGCCTTTCATTACAATGAAATTAAGTGAGGCATTGGTTTAATGGCCACCCTTTTATTACAATTATATTATGTGAGGCACTGGTTTATTGGCCCTTCATTACAATGTTATTAAGTGAGGCATTGGTTTATTGGCCCTTCATTACAATGATATTAAGTGAGGTATTGGTTTAATGACCCTTCATTACAATTATATTCAGTGGCTTAATACAATATAACATAAGTGAAATAATTATAAATGACATAGTAAAAGATCCCTGATACATGTAAAATAATTTTACAGAAGCAGAATGAGACTATTGTTCACTTGTAGCAAGCATGCCTTTCATGCAACTGCAACAACATTGACATAATACATAATCTATAAAAGCCAAAGCATTCCAAATATTGGCAAATTGTACCTTTATGTAAAGGTATTATGAACATTTCAGATATGGTATATATCAGTCATCAACAATAAAGCAAAGAAGGACACATCATCCTTTTCAAGGTTTATGCAACTCCTCTTTTAATCCTAACATCTCTTGAAAACAAAAATCTTGTTACATACATATTGTCCATCACCTGTTTTAATAATCATCAAGCAGTGACCCATGTCAATATACACATACAGACTTGGTGTTAAAGGCTGCAAGAAAGACATCGGAGGAATGCAAATGTTGACATTTTAACATAATCTTTCAAGCTGAATCTGTTCTAAAATTAAACACTTGTATTTGCATTAGTCACTGTATTTGAGTGAAATTACTTGGTGGTTTGACTTAATAACATTTGATGTGCTTTAATTCTTTTTCTTCTGCTTCCTTTATGAGAATAATTAAACTAAACAACAGTAGGGCGTGGCATATTTATTGTATTTAAGAAAACTGACTATTAAGCAGAGGGTCCTAAGCGACTAACTCTGGGTAGTGAATGTGATTGAGTAGAATGTAGTTAGTATTAATATGAAAGTAGTATATAATTATAAATATAATGTAATTAAATACAAACTAAGTATCAAAGAAATAAATGTCAAAATATAACTCTATATCCTTCTGCAACTTTTTGGCTGTAAAACAATGTCAGATTAGGCATGTTAGGTTGCTTCCTTCATATTCACAATATAAAGTGAATCTGGCTATAAAGAAGATGACAGCTTGTTAAGATGACAGCTTGTTAAGATGACATTTTACTGAAAACAAACTAGTAAGAAGACAAGTATGTTAATTTACAAGTATTCTGATTTAACTAGCTAACACATGTACGTTAACTTATTACAGTATGTAAATTTACAAGTTTTCTGATTTAACTAGCTAACACATGTACGTTAACTTATTACAGTATGTTAATTTACAAGTTTTCTGATTTAACTAGCTAACACATGTACATTGACTTATTACATCAACTGCCAGTTAGGTTATGTAGACATGATTTGCTTTTCAATTGGATCCTGTGCTTGTTGGTATAAAAAACAGTGCTACAAATACCATTTTTTAGCATTTCCAAGATAAAAGCAAGAATTTAGGTGGGAAGAAAAAATGTGCAAGTTATATGGGAGAATGCAGTTGGTAACATAATTTTCTTTCAGGGCTAGCTACATTTAATTTCAGTTTTATTGTATCCTCAGTAATAAAAAAGCCATGTAAACAGCATTTTCCTGGGTTCTTAATTTGCGTAATAATGTTTATGGCACACACCATTCCTACCTGATAAAATGAAATAGCCTGTAAGAAATGTACAATACTGCATTCAATTAACTTTTACACTGATAATTCTAATTTTCGAAGTTCATGTACATCAATGAGCTTACAAAAAGATATACCCCCGAAAAACAGCTGACACAGAATTGATTTATTTTTGTGCACTGTATTAAATTATTTCTAGCTGAAACAGAACCATCCTAAACTATTTTTTTTAATCCTTCAAAAGTTTACTGCAGATAGAATATATCTGTGTACTGTTGCAGACTTTACTTTTACCACCTGGACTATATTTACCTGTAGTGAAATTTTAATGCAGAACCCTGTCACTTCTTTTCTACTTTCTGTGGAGATTGCGGAACCAAATCAAAGTACTCAAAATTCTGACACTTTTGAAGATTCCAAGTAGTTATCAAATAGAGACTGGAGTAAAAAAGCTGCTTCATCAGAAGAATATCACAAAAATTATATTAGCATGATCTCATGAGCAATTAAAATTCAAGGAAAATTAAATCTTAAATAACTACAGATTTGAAAAACTTAAATAAATAAACATGATTTTTAAATAAATGTAAGTTTTTAGTGCACCTCTATTTCAAGATTTAAAAAACAAAACATATTAACACATGTATTATTCAGTACCCAAAATAATAAGTGAAATTCACATACACAATTGTGAACAGAATCTTCAGATAACTGGAGTAATAGTAGATAATATAAGTAATAAATAGTAAAATGATTTTAAAAAAAAGAGATACACAGGAGATAGAGAATGGGTAATAAATGATGAACGATACTAAGAAATACTGTTATATGATACATGAAAGATAGTGGCATTAATCATACAAATCTTACATCAACTTATAAACAGTAATTGTCCAATCAGTGATGTTCTAAAAATTATCATTGACAAGATTACTTACATGTGTATATTATATTCCATAGCAAAGTAAATCCTATCATTTATACCTAGGATTTAGATTCAAGGATTTTATATTTTGTCAAGATTTTACAAATTTGGAGTTCAATTAATTTCAACTCCTCATAACAAGGAATTTGTATGCAAGCAATTTACCTATCTCATCTAAAAATTATTTTCCATGCATCCTCATGATATGTCAAGAACTTGTCTCACAGATAAGTAAACTGTACCTGTGCTCATGTATCTCCTAAAACACGCACATAAACACTTAAAATAAGTTCTCTTATTTTCTGAATATACATTGAATATAAATATTTCTAATGAGAAGAAATGACTACACTGACTTCAGTAGCAAAATCATTCCAAAGTACAAGTTGAAAATTAATTATTTTACAAAGGTTTCATGCTAATTAACATACACAATTTCTGACAAAGCCAGTACAATCTGTCTTCCCACATCAATTGATTTCATAGTGAATTTTTTCACATTTATATTTGAAGATGAGAAACAAAAAACTGTAAAACACAAGCATATCTGACATGACACAAGTCTTGCAAAATCTTATTTCTTTAAAATTAACAGTTAAAGCATTAACAGTGTGAAAAGAATTGAATACAATCTTTTCAATATAAACAGCAGTGGTCAGCACTTGTTCATTAACATGACAAAAATCAAATTATATTATATAGTGCAATCATTTAATATGTGCATATCCACAAAACAAGTAGAAAGATAATACAAACTGAGAAATGTATATGTATACTAAATACTAATGGTCATGTGAATTACAAAGAATGAGAAAGAATAAATGGTATACCAAGTCCCGTAACTTAGACAACATTAACGACCAATGTATCAGTCATTGGGGGTCTGTACAGCTTGCCTGAATATGTAGAATAAAGAGCATTGAACTTAAACTGATGATACATTGTGTGACAATCACATCAAATACATATTGTGTGAAAATGTATCTGGGTCTAAGCTATTCACAGATCTGATGATACAGTATGTGAAAATGTATCTGGGTGTAATCTATTCACAGATCTAATGATACATTATGTGACAATGTATCTGGGTCTAAGCTATTCACATATCGATTATACATTATGTGACAATGCATCTGGGTCTAAGCTATCTACAGATCTGATGATACATTATACGACAATGTATCTGGTTCTAAGCTATTCACAGATGCATTTGCATTATACTAAAACAAAATGATATACTGAATATGCTGCTGGATTTCATTGATATTAAATAAAACAGCTGCAGCTGTCAGAAAATCAGTACAATTTACAACAATTCAATAAAAGTGTTTGCTTCAGAATAAAAAATACACAAAGATAATAAAAAAGGAAAATAATACAATGCTACTATTCCTTTAATAAAAAAAAAGACTGCGCAATAAAATATGACTCTCATTACAAGTGCAAGAATTTCCAAAATGTAGATGCTATAGACTTCAAATGTGCTAAAATAGATCCAGTTTCTGTTGACATTTTGTGAAGAGTAAATCAGGAGTGAATGCAGATGTTATTGATACATGCATAACCATGTGTAGATAACCATGTGTAGATAACCATATGTGTAGATAACCATGTGTAGATAACCATGTGTAGATTACCATGTGTAGATTACCATGTGTAGCTTAGGTTTTGATTTTTTTTATGACTACTGTTCACGATTATTACTGAACATGGCTAGGTGAAGGTAAATGTTATAAAATGGGGTAAAAAGAAATGTGTCTAATTTGAGAGTAGACCAAACACAAAAAATTAATCTCATTATGTGTAAAAACCAAAATCAGATCATATTCAATTACAGGTCTAAATTCTCCATACATAAACATAACCAACATAATTCAGTGAACAAAATGAAATGACATTATGTAACAAAATTGAATGGAAGCCGTCTGAATTTGAAAAGTGATCTTATTAATGTAAAACATGACATAAAAGATGACTGTTTTGAGAAATCACCTGTCACTTAAAGGATTTAATAACCAGCTCAATCAATGTATCTACAGTTGTAACAATACTTTAATGCTAGTATTGAAGATCTTTGTTTCTAATGTTTCATGTCCAATGACAAATGTACAGTCAAAGAAAAAAAAAGATAAAAATTAAACCACACAAAACATTAAACAGAGACTTCAACACAACTTAAATATCAATCCACCAAATGAAAGAATTACCTCTTTGACTCTCGTCTTATATATGGTCTTATATATTTGATCTTCTGATCTCATACCATCAAATCTTATAACTTGATGTCAAAGGAAAACTGTTGATCTTACTAAATTACTACTGTATCTATGATGCTCAAAGGTTTTGTTATTTTGTTATTTTCAGGTTCTTAGAAAACTGGTGCAAAGAAAATCTAAATTTGCGTTCCTTTAATTAAAAAGTTGCTTAAACAATTACCAAGATCATGCAGATTGTAGTGGATATATAACCACTGCCTAGCAAAGATGAAGCACATTAGATTTACAGCACAATCACATCAAATACACTAATATTTAGCAAAGAAAATCATATCCTCACACAAAAATCTGGTCCTTTCTGTTGCTGAAAATTAAAGTTTTGAACTCTTTGACATTAGTGACACCCTGCTTATGGAAACTCTTTAAAAAATACATCATCCCACAACAAAATGGGTATTTTTTAAAAACATTTTATCTCCATTATTACAGGTAATCTCACTTGCAAATCATCATCATAAAATTAGAGGTTCAAAAGATGAGGGATACCATTGACTAAAACATGTGGTGAATGAATGACAAAAAAAATCTTAAGTTTTCTTGCTTGTACAAATATACCTGTCTTGAGAGAACATTGCTATGAGACCACCTGTTTTGAGAGACCAGAATTTCCATGCACAGACTTATTGATTATATAGTGTTATGAGAGACCACCTGTCTAGAGAGACCATTATTTTGTGGCAGAAGGGGTGGTCTTTCAAGACAGGTTATGCTGTACAAACATACCCGTTGATGTTATCATTATATAAGTAACTAATAACACAATATTAAATAAAAATGATACCAGTTTTTTTTATAGGACTAGAATAAAGATAATTCACTGAACACAAAACTAACACTATGAAGTCTGCATATAGCAGTTTCCAATAATTAACAATACCAGTATTGAGTCTCATCAAAGGATGAGATTTCCCTTATTGCACTTTTAATAGAATAAACAATTATCTGACACTCTTAGTCATTCAAGTTGTTTCCTTCAAATTATTTTGTAATTTTACTGACCTAATTGTCCTATAATTTTTTATCTCTGACTCTTGCCTGTTTTGATAAGGAAAATGCTTAGAATTCAATGAACAATTTCACGCAGTTAATATACTCCAGATATCTTAACGTTCTCTTCACTTCTCAACGCAGTTACTTTTGTCTCAGTATTTTTATTCTATTTAAATCTGTGTCCAAATTATCCTGTGTAATCTTTTAATCATCTCAGATTCAGTTTTCTTTTTAACAGTAGAACTGCTGTCTGAATCTAAGAAGATTTTCAATTTTGGACTGGATCCACTGCAAGACCTCTACATCAGAACTGGATATCTCTCGTTCCCCACCAGCAAATAGATTCACTTTGTTTTCTTCCTACAGATGAAAGAATATATAGATTACCTTTCCTTCACTTTGATGTAAGTAGATGGAAGAACAAGTACACTAACCCCCCACCCCATTTAATGTGAGTAAAATGACCACATCATTATGTCTTCCCCCACTCCTTAACAGTCTTTACTATGAGGACCTACTCTGGATAGTACTAAAGTAATGACCAATGAGTCTCGGTGCACAGTATCCTTAAATATTTACAAAAAAAAGGAGAAAATTTCTTCCTTCCCGAAAGGCAAATCTTTCCAGATTATTGTTGAAAGAAGATTGTGTAGAAAACCTGCTTTCATTATTTGGATGACAGCAATCTTGATTTTTCACTTTGAATCATTATTTGGATGATAGCAATCTTGATTTTTCACTTTGAATCATTATTTGGATGATAGCAATCTTGATTTTTCACTTTGAATCATTATTTGGATGATAGCAATTTTGATCTTTCAGCTTTCATTATTTAGAAGATAGAAAAATTAATCTTGATCTTTCAGCTTTCATTAATGGAGGAGAGAAAAATTAATCTAGATCAAAGTTTTCATTATTTGGAAGATAGAAAAATTAATCTTGATCTTTGAATTTTCATTATTTAGATGATAGCAATCTTGAACTTTCAGCTTTCATTATTTGGATGATAGCTTTCATTATTTGGATGATAGCTTGCATTATTTGGAGGATAGACAAATTAATCTTGATCTTTCAGCTTTCATTATTTGGATGATATCAATCTTGATATTTCAGCTTTCATTATTTGGAGGATAGAAAAATTAATCTTGATTTTTCAGCTTTCATTATTTGGATTATCACAACCTTGATCTTTCAGTTTTCATAATTGGAGGATAACAATCTGGATCTTTCGGTTTTTATCATTGGAGGATAGCAATCTTGATCTTTCAGCTTTCATTATTGAAGGATAAAAATCTTTCAGCTTTCATTATTTGGAGGATACCAATCTTGATCTTTCAGCTTTCATTATTTGGAGGATAACAATCTTGATCTTTCAGTTTTCATTATTGGAGGATAACAATCTTGATCTTTCATTATTTGGAGGATACCAATCTTGATCTTTCAGCTTTCATTATTTGGAGGATAACAATCTTGATCTTTCAGTTTTCATTATTGGAGGATAACAATCTTGATCTTTCATTATTTGGAGGATACCAATCTTGATCTTTCAGCTTTCTGAGCAAACACATGCAGCTCATTCACTTCTCACATCAGCAAGACCCCATCAAAATTTGAATACTTTATGTGGTATTTAATGTTTTTCCAGAAATCCTTTCTTATTTTTGTGTTACAGTGACTTTACTTATGAAACATTTTACCCCAAAACAATGGGTTTCTTTCTTATCCCAAACCATGCACATTTTCTGATCTAACTTGTGACCTTGACCCCAAAATATAAAAGTTTCTTTCTTACTCCAAGTTTAAGAAATTTGGGCAAGGAATTTATGCTTGAGCAAGTTATTGCTTAAAAACCACTATTGTTCTTGAAGTCATTAAGACATTGACACTGAACACAGAAATCAATAGGTGTCTTTCTTAGCCCAAGAGTAAGCCATCCATAAAGTCTGGTCACAGTATGTAGTCTGAAACTGACTTTAACATGTATAAAACATTTTTCATCACTGAATCAGTGACCTTGAATAGTTTTAACTCCAAACTAAATATGTTTTCTACTTACCGCAAGTGCGAGACATTCATAAAGTCTGGTTATGATGTTTGGTGTAGAACTAAAATTTTTGTATGAAAACCATTCATCTATGACCAAGACCTTTGACCTCTTGACACCAAAATTAATGAAAAAAGTAGCTGTGACACCTGTATATATTCCAGCAAGACTGTCATAAAAGTACACACAAAAACCAAAATTGCATCAAACTTGAATATTTAAATATATGTTATACTGGTACATTTAAGAACTAAAACTAAAATTAAATTAATGTTGCCACTAAGCATTTATTGGACAATAGTAAGAAATGTTATGAGATCCATGATGATACACACATTAAGCAAGAGTAGTGGTGATGGCAGGAGGGATTCTTTATAGTGAGAGACATTGTATTGTTTTTTACACAGCCACTGACCTGCCTGAGTTGAAGTATCATTTTATTGGCAGAAATTTCAGGAACTCCAATCAGATCCTCCACCTTGACAACCCACTCCACCTCCCAACCTCCCCAACATCGACGCTTCTGCAGCAAAACCAGATTTCTGAAATAGGTAGACACACTGGGGTTAGGTAAAGAGGTCAAGCTTAGGTAAAGAGGTCAAGCTTAGGTAAAGATTGTTATACACAAAACTCTTATGATCTGTAAAAATCAAGTTTGTTACACTCAAAACATATCTGTATAAATCAAGGTTTTTACACTCAAACCTCTTGTATGTACAAATCAAGCTATTTACAATCAAAACTCTTAACTGTACAAGACAAGCTTTTTACACTCAAAACTCTTATATGTACAAATCAAGCTTTTAACACTCAAAACTCGTTATCTTTACAAATCTGCTAAGCGAGTTTTTCATAAAACTCTGTACAAGTTTTTATGAGCAACTTTACCGGCCCAGCCAACAAAAATAATGGGGAAAAGATTTCCCTAATGACTTTTCATTCATATGAAGAAATTTATTTGATAGTTACAACTGATATTGACACCACTGATGTTTGTAAGCTGTGCACTTACTAACATTTAAACAACTGTAGATATGTTCAGAAGGTATGATAATTTGTACCTATGAGTAATGATGCATCTGAACAAAGTATTTACTCATGAACCTAAATTCACTTTACCAACAGGAGCATATAAGGAGTAGTTGACAATAGATACAGACTGGTATGAGGTATTTACTCTTGAACATAAATTCCTTTCACCAACAGAAGCATATCTAGATTAGTCTAAAATATATACAGACTGGTTCACAGTACTGACAATACTACTCATTAATCTACATACCATTGGCATACTACTCATTAAGGCACACAGTACTGACATACTACTCATGAAGGTACACAATACTGACATACTACTCATGAAGGTATACACAGTATTGACATACTACCCATTAAGGTACAAAGTACTAGCATACTACTCATTAATCTACATATCACTGACATACTACTCATTAATCTACATACCATTGGCATACTACTCATTAAGGCACACAGTACTGACATACTACTCATGAAGGTACACAATACTGGCATACTACTCATTAAGGTACACAGTACTGACATACTACTCATTAAGGTACACAGTATTGACATACTACTCATTAAGGTACACTGTACTGACATACTACTCATTAAGGTTCACAGTACTGATAATACTAATCATTAATCTACATACCACTGGCATATTGTTGCTATCTTTCAACTTGTCATAATGATAACGGTAATCATATATCCCGCCATGATATACACAAATTGCCACATGATGTCCAATAAACGTAATTGTGTCCTTTCCAGCTTTTATTCACAAGAATCAGAATACTCCTTTTTATTCTTCTATATTGATTATCAACCCTTTTCTGAAAGCTTATTTTTCTTTTCATCTTTTTGTTGCTCTCTGGATGCCATTTTAATAAATTCCATTTTCACAGTTTGATCATGCAGATGCATCATATGAATAAACAGGTACAGTTTAAAGCATCTGGGTGCTGCTGTAAAGTTAGACTAGTTCACTGACAAATTCACTAATTCTAAGATGAAATCCGGATCCAAATAAAATGCAGATGAACCATTTATCCGGATTTTTTTTATACAGCAAAATCGTAAGAGTTGGCAGGTCTGCAATAGGGTTAAAAAGAATGTAAAAAAAAACAAGAGCTGGTAATACACACATGACTGATTCATGACCATTTCATAAGTGACCTAGTTTTTGTTGAGCTACCCTTTCTGAGATACATCAACATATCAATTCACATTAGTCTAGTTGCAACGTCAATGGATAGTGGATAAATATTCAGTAAAACATGTTTCTAACAACATTTTTAACTGTAATACTGTGAATCAGCTGAAAAATGGCTAAAAGAGTTTCTTTTATATAGATCACAATTTCATAGCTTCCAACTTGTAAATTTGCTGTTTAAAACATTGCCAAGAGTACAGTCCCCTGCAAGTGATCTAGAATGAAAACATTCCCAAGAGTACAGTCCCCTGCAAGTGATCTAGAATGAAAACATTGCCAAGAGTACAGTCCCATGCAAGTGATCTAGAATGAAAACATTGCCAAGAGTACAGTCCCCTGCAAGTGATCTAGAATGAAAACATTGCCAAGAGTACAGTCCCCTGCAAGTGATCTAGAATGAAAACATTGCCAAGAGTACAGTCCCCTGCAAGTGATCTAGAATGAAAACATTGCCAAGAGTACAGTCCCCTGCAAGTGATCTTGCATGAAAACATTGCCAAGAGTACAGTAACCTGCAAGTGATCTAGAATGATCATGTGTTACTGTCAGCTACAGTATAATTTGTAAACATTATTTTTCCTTCTAACTGTAATAGATACAGAACCTTCACAATATATATATATATATATATATATATATATATATATATGTATGTATGTGTGTGTGTGTGTGTGTGTGAAATCATACAAAATGTACATGATAATGCAATAATAAATGAAAATCATATGGGAGGTTGGAGTCTATGGACACCCATAGGTGCCATGGGTGAAACCATTTCAACAGAGCATCTGTAATAATACTGCAAGAACCTTGAACCCTTGCATATAAATCAAACATACACTTTCTGCATTAACAAAGGAAATGATGAATGAACTTTGTAAGGACCATAGAGAAAGGAATGGATGACTGAACTTTTGTTAAGGCAAATAGAGAAAAGAAAGAATGACTGAACTTTGTAATACCCACAGAGAAAGGAAAGAATGACTAAACTTTGTAATGCCCACAGAAAAAGGAAAGGATGAATGAACTTTATAAGACCCACAGAGAAAAGAAAGGATGAATGAACTTTGTAAGCCCCATAGTGAAAGGAAAGGATTACTGAACTCTGTAAGGCCCTATGAAGAAAAAAAAGTTACCAGAACTTTGTAAGGCCCATTGTGAAAGAAAAGGATTACTGAACTTTGTAAGGCACTATGAAGAAAAAAAAGTTACCAGAACTTTGTAAGGCCCATAGTGAAAGGAATGGATGACTGTAATGCCCATAGAGAAAGGAAAGAATGACTGAACTTTGTAATGCCCATAGAGAAAGGAAAGAATGACTGAACTTTGTAATGCCCATAGAGAAAGGAAAGAATGACTGAACTTTGTAATGCCCACAGAGAAAGGAAAGAATGACTAAACTTTGTAAAACCCACAGAGAAAGGAAAGAATGACTAAACTTTGAAAGACCCACAAAGAAAGGAAAGGATGACTGAACTGTGTAAGGCTCATTGTGAAAGAAAAGGATTACTGAACTTTGTAAGGCCCTATGAAGAAAAAAAAAGTTACCAGAACTTTATAAGGCCCATAGTGAAAGGAAAGGATGACTGAACTTTGTAATACCCACAGAGAAAGAAAAGGATGACTGAACTTTGTAATACCCACAGAGAAGGGAAAGGATGACTGAACTTTGTAATACCCACAGAGAAAGAAAAGGATGACTGAACTTTGTAATACCCACAGAGAAGGGAAAGGATGACTGAACTTTGTAATACCCACAGAGAAGGGAAAGGATGACTGAACTTTGTAAGGCCTACAGAGAAGAAACCATTTACTTCATTTCTTTAGGCTCTTTACATTGTTCTAGCTTTAGCTGCACAATAGGTACAAATTACCATGACAGTCAAAAGCAACATTATTACAATCTCTCTTGTATGGTCTACTTTGCATCAGAAATATGACACATACAAATTACCATGACAGTCAAAAGCAACATTATTACAATCTCTCTTGTATGGTCTACTTTGCATCAGAAATATGACACATACAAATTTCCATCAAAATTGTCTTATTAACATAAAAGATAAACAGACAAAATTTTATGGACCTGTAATAAACTGCTCTCATCATTATTACATATGAACAGAATAAATAAGATTTTATGAACCTGTAATAAATCGCTCTCATCATTATTACATATGAACAGAATAAATAAGATTTTATGACCTGTAATAAATCGCTCTCATCATTATTACATATGAACAGAATAAATAAGATTTTATGACCTGTAATAAATCGCTCTCATCATTATTACATATGAACAGAATAAATAAGATTTTATGGACCTGTAATAAATTGCTTTCATCGTTAGTACATATGAACAGAATGAATAAGATAGGACTGTATGATGAAGAAGTATTTAGCTGCAATATACTTGTCTGTAATTAGGAAGACATCAGCTCGCTCATTCACACTAAGTGGTGCATGTGCCCAGTAGATATCACTCTGTGCATACTGCCCTCTGTTTAGATTCATCAGTAAGCTGTACCCAGCTGCTTGATGGTTTGAATATGGCCATAGACCCTGCAACACAAGATATAAAATTACAGTATACATCTCCTTAACTGGTGTTGTTTATTCCAGAAGATTAGCTACAACATGACTTATTTTGATGGCCACAGTATTATAGATATTACATTGGATAACAGATAGACCTATTAAATTCTGGACTAGCTACATATTTGTTATAGTGCTTTTGTGCAAACCCCAGCTAAATTTGTCCATCTGTTCAGAAGATGTTTTCATAAAATAATTTTCAAGATGGCCATATTGGTAGCTATTGTTGATAGTCATTATTATATTAATACAATACTATATATTTCATAGAGCATTGTAGTGAAAACTCAATGTTGATATCACCAAAATTCATATGGAGTAATCCTAACAAAATTTTCATAATTGCCAGTGGCAGTCTTACTGAAAGGTCAGATCATCACTATTTTCATTGCAGACCAACTATAGATTACATCAAGTAGTGTTTTAGGGAAAGTTTTATGTTAACCTGACTGTCTTTCGAGGATGAAAAATGAATACAACATTTTTAAGATTACCAGCATGGCAGCCATTTTGTATGGTCAGGTTAGTAGCAATTTCATTTTGGATACACTACATTTCATAATAAAATGTTAAAGTGGACATGCCAGGTGAACAGAAATACCCAGTTGGAATGAGCAGCCATAACGGAATTTTTAAGATATCACCATGGTAGTCATTTTGTGAGGTCAGATTAGCAGCATATGTTAAGAAGTGTTTTAGTGAAAACCATCTGTTCAATTGGAGATGCAATAACAAGATTTTCAAAATAGCGATTATGGCAGCAGTGTTGGATGTCAGAATAGATGATATCTTTATCATTTAGGACCATTAGTATATCATTAGCAAATCTTTAAGTGAAAAATCCTATGCTGATATGACCATCCATTCATGAGGAGTAATACTAAGATTTCCAAAATGGATTCCACAGTTGACATGATGATGGCTATATTTCATTTAGGATAAACATGAATCACAAGTCTTTAAGTGAAAACCTTATGTCCATATGCTAATTTGTTCCAGAGCATAAACCCCATCAATAATCCCTAAACCCCATCAATAATCCCTAAACCCCACCAATAATCCCTAAACCCCATCAAACATAATGTAAAAATGAAAAATCACCTGAGCTGCACTATAATCATGTTCCCTTCTTGTGTTCTTTGACATTACTTGTAAATAATGGTTGCAATGTCAGATTGTTATTTTGTTGTTTAAGATTCATTACTATTTTACAATTATGAGAGCTGAACTTCATATTTTACAGAATTCATAAAGCCTTGAAGCTTTAAAATCAATAAATCACTATAAATCAATGGTCTTTGATTCACTATCACCATTCATGCTGGGTAATCTAGTTTTGAAACTTCATTACATTCTATATTTTGGCATATACAGTAGTATTAATTTACTGGCTCTGATATCTAGCATTTCTATTAGCAAAATATAAAAAATAAAAGATTCCAGCTTTCTCTCACTATTGTATAATAATTATTCTGTCTTACAATAACAAGCAAACAAATTACCTGATAAATATGATGGAGTCACATTTTTTGAAAACTATAAAATACAACAGATAAATGATGCAAGCAAGTTTCTAACACCTGTTATGTTAAGCCTGTAACACCTGTTATGTAAAGCCTGTAACACCTGTTATGTAAAGCCTGTAACACCTGTTATGTAAAGTCTCTAACACCTGTTATGTGAAGCCTGTAACACCTGTTATGTAAAGTCTCTAACACCTGTTATGTGAAGCCTGTAACACCTGTTATGTAATGCCTGTAACACCTGTTATGTAAAGCCTGTAACACCTGTTATGCAAAGCCTGTAACACCTGTTATGCAAAGCCTGTAACATCTGTTATGTAAAGTCTCTAACACCTGTTATGTCAAGTCTCTAACACCTGTTATGTAAAGCCTGTAACACCTGTTATGCAAAGCCTGTAACACCTGTTATGCAAAGTCTCTAACACCTGTTATGTAAAGATGTACTCACCAGATACTGATTTATGAACCTGGGCTTCCTCATTCTATGAATGATGCCATGTTCTAGTTCTGCAGCCCTAAAAACAAAGTTGTTCATGAAAGTTTTTCTGAGGATAACTTTGAAATGTTATAAAAAAAGATTAGTTCCAGGGTGTCATGTGATTTTGTATTTAAATTCTACCCCTTATATATTAAATAACAATAACAAATATATGGAAATAAAAAGTCTGGTTACTAGGTAAAAGATTTTCATGTGGCTAAGACAGACACAATTAAAACTAAACCAATACATAAAAAAGACATGTACTTTGTAGTGTATCAATTAACTTGCAACAAGAAGCTGACCATCACATGTTTGCAAAGCCTGCCCCTGAGCTTAAAAGTACAAATCTTTAAAACTGAAGTTAATCTAGGGTGTGGATAGATACATGTATAGATGGATGTACTGATGGACAAAGTGATTACTGTGATGAGCTTACATTAAAGTGTACTTTACAGAAGAAAAAAAAAGCTGTTTAACTAAGTAACCATTAATATAACTATCATATATATATATATATATATATATATATATATATACCCACTCATAAGTTAACTCCAACTGAAAACAACACAGACCCTGATATAAGGTCTAGGTTGCTTGTTCTGCTGATTATTAGTAACAAACTGTAGAGATCCATATCTGCTGGCACCTTATGCAATGGCAGTTCTAGGTCTGTGCAATATGCAATTGGATTTGACTTACAAGCATGCAGACATAGTATTAAATATTTTAGTACCGACTTCAATGTGATCATGCAATCTGAATCAATGTAAATGGTGAGAATTCCTCTGTTTACAGCTAGGACTGCAAGATGCAGAGTTTGGTACAATTTAATACTCTTTTAAATGAAGAAATGAAAATCCTAAGAAACAGACAAATCATGCCTTCTTTTCTGGTTTGACCTCTAATGTATAATATTTTGTTTGTATTGTCAATCTGAGGTTTTGTCAAATAAAGAGAAGGCTGCAGGGTATCTGGGGAGCCATGGTAGCTCAATTGGTTGAGTCTTGCAAGCTTTGACAAACAAAAGATTGAAATTATTCAACTTCATACATTTTATTTGAAATGAGCACAAATGTAAATCAAATTTACTGCATGAAGAAAAAGACTTTTTATTTGACCAAATTGAAGAATAATGTAGTGAAATAACTGAAATTCATTTTTCATACCTTGATGCTATGCCACTCCTTTTCATGATGTTAGGATGTCCTTTGTGATGTCATTAAGTGTTGTTATATGCATTACATAATGTTACATGTATGATATGATATGGGTATTTTAACATATAACCCTCTGTCAGTGGTCATATTACACAAAAAGCACAGTATAACCCCACAATAATACAGTGGTCACAAACTGACATTGTACAATATCAAACAGGGGTGGGGGTTAAGTGCAAGAACTATAGGCTACAGTATTACAGTTACCAACTTGATGCATATGAAAAAAGAAACACTTAAAATAGTCATGTTATTATTTAATATTTCATTTTTTGGCAGACATGCCGGGTACATCAATCCAAATGAATAATAAAACTGGCAATTGGAATGTAAATAATTACAGTACATGTAATCACAAGTAAATCACATTGTACATGTAATTATAATTCAATTGAAAATATGTACAAAGAAACATAATTTTGAAATGTGTTTGCTGGATTAGATTCAAATCCAAAATAATTCATTTCTTAGGGTCTGATTTGTGTCCGATACAAAAATGGTGATTCAGACATTGTGAGATTCTAACCATTGAGACACGACAGCTCACATTTGGATAGCTATTTTTGTATATATCATTATATGGACTGCAATGCAATGAGTTGTGCACAACTTAAATTTTAAAAAATATGAACAGGTCTGATTCACTGTGCTTCCAATTACCTTATAATGACTGCCAATTACCTCATAATGACTGCCAATTACCTTATAATGACTGCCAATTACCTTATAATGACTGCCAAGTACCTTATAATGACTGACAATAACCTTATAATGACTGACAATTACCTTATAATGACTGACACTTCCCTTATAATGACTGACAATTACCTAATAATGACTGACAATTTATGTCATCTTTTCATGTGTTTAAGGAAGTTGCCAGAGTTGTGTAAAAATTCTAATCACATCAGTTATAACTTAGCATGCATTACTTCACTGCTTGTTAGTTACTATCCATAATGGACTTGTTATGACTGGTTTCTGCAGTATAATCGTGGAAAGTGTACAAATATGTTTTCTAAAATGCAATTTAAAAAATCTTTTGATTTTCACAGGTGGAGGATTTCAACTGTCAAATGGTATGTGTAGTAAACAGCCTTTAAAACAGTACTTTCGTTCCTAGTGCAGATAGAATAACATGTTATACTAGCAAATCACTCCATCCCATAAACTTAAATGGTTCTATTCCATTCAGTGTAAGTATAATAACAAATGACTTGTTTATAAGTGTGACCTTGCACTAATGCACAGCAAACACGGGGAGCAGTAGATAGAAGCTAATGACTTCCAGAAAAAAGCATGCAGCAGTGTTAATATAGTTTCAGTTTCTTCATGAATACAACACTTTTGCCAAATTTTAAATCAAACTTATATTTATTTTGGCAACAAGGCATTGTAGTACTTCAGAAACTTGTGAAATTATTGCAAAAATCATTGAGCTGCAATGCGACCATGCTACATGCAAATTGTGATTATGCTGAAACATGTTATAGTGGGGTTTGACTTTAAGTGAGAGGTCACATTTGCAAAATATAAACTTTTTTACACCATGATGTATTAAATAGCAAATTGCCTAGCTAGTAAATTTTCTCTAGCCAGTCATATGTTGAGAAATCAAGAATCCGTAATCATGGGTAAATTAAGGTTTATGAAAGCCATATTCTCAATGACTCTTGGCTGGCTTCCTTGCTGGAATTAAATATAATATTCAAAAGAATTAATACGATGCATACTGTCATGGTTCCCTCACCTATGCATTCCATCAAAAGCCATGCTGACCATGTCCAGTACCCCACCTGTTGGCTTGGTCAGCAATCCCATGATGCCCTTACCCACACCTTTAAAGAACCCCTCCACACCCTCTTCCTGTGCACCTGTTGGATAGAAATTAGTGAACAAAGATAAATTATCTTTATCAAAAGATGCGGTATCATATTAGTAATGGGCACTCTTCACAACCATACAAACTGCCCAAAGTCACACTTCCTGAAGTATTCATTTAGGGAATTTCAGAGCTTGGTTGGTACAGTGTGCTGTGATGAGATCTTCCCCATTATAAAGGTTAATGTTTGTTGTCATGGTGTCCTCAGGATCAGACTTGTCGAGTTTCGGTTATCAGGTCCCTATATACCTTGTATCAGCCCCTAAGGCTCC
Source organism: Unio delphinus (assembly GCA_029339505.1). Taxonomy (NCBI): domain Eukaryota; kingdom Metazoa; phylum Mollusca; class Bivalvia; order Unionida; family Unionidae; genus Unio; species Unio delphinus. The sequence continues at coordinate 641,217 of JAQISU010000076.1, forward strand.
ACATACAGGTATCGGACACACCTCACAACCCTTTAAATCCCACAAGTTCCTGAGGCATTCCTATTCAACAAGAAAAAATTCAGAGCTGGGCTGGTGCAGTGTGCTGTGACAGGACTTGCCCCCATTATGCCAAAGATTATTTTATATGTACAATAAAGTGTATATTAACCTATGTATTGTGTGTTGTTTAAACTATTTTCTCTGATTGTATGGGTATTGTAATAGTAGAGATGCATCCATTTATCAAGTTTCATATTTCAACCATTAACATGACACTTCCCAAATATTTGAAATAAAAGTGCAACATTTTAAAAAAGCTGGTGAAGCATGAAACGTACATAATAGAGACCTATTTTTGCAATATGGATTTTGTAATTAAAAAGATATAACCACCTCATGATTTTTGAATGATTTTAGGTATGATAGCACAGAGCATGCTAAGAAATGAAACAGTCATGAGCTAAATGTAAAATATGAAACAAAGCCAATACAAGATACAACATATGTCAGGCTGACTTTATTTTATTGTAAGGGCTTGATAGTAACTGTGATGCATAAAATCATCAATTTTATCATTCCGGCATGACCAGTGCCTGAGTAATAAACAGCAACGACAAAATTGTTAACACAATTTAGTGAAATTTAAAATTTGAAGCATGATCAACTACATCTGTAATGAAAGAGTAGGGCTCAACATGATACATTTATCATGATTCAAGATATGATTTCAAAAAAAAAATATTCATTAAATCTATTTCCCTAAGAAGTCTTACTCAAGTACAAAATGTTTAACCTTTATTAAAGTTCACAAAATATTGTTAAAACTTAAAGAATTTTAAACTATGGAATAGAAAAAGCAAACAAACATGTTTAGTAAAGTTCAACAAACAATGTATCTCTCTTAATTACAAATATAAAAGGAACTTACAGTATTGTGAATTAAATTCCAAATAATCCTAATAGTTCTATCACAAGTCCAAAAGTAGAGAGTGGTCAAAATGAATTCCATTCTTTAATGTGCTGATGTACCAATATTCTTGAATGTGCCAATGTACCAAGTCTTTATGTATCATGATAATATAATTCAAAATGTCTTTGAATGAATTCACAATAATTTCAAAGTAACGTTTTAGTCCAAAATGTCAATGAGCACTTTGTAATTACAATGAATAATTTAAGTACATATTTCCTTTCAAATTATATCTGACCACAACTACAAGTGATTCCACAAAGAATTATATTAAAATTGGAGTGAATAATTGTATACTTGGTCTTCTTTATCATTAGAGACTATCACCTGACTTTATAATAACAAAATACCCTGGACCTAGGTCATTCCCAATTGAAATTTTTATCAAATTCATAAGCAAGGTCAGGTCTGTTTACTTTAATTTTAACAAGTTACCTGACAAAAGTCAGATTTAATAGAATATCCTAGGGAAAAATCAGTTCTGTTAAATTCTGTCATCTTGATAATAATTGGTGGTAAGAACAGAGAGTAATTATCCAAGTGACAAAAAGTGACATCCAAGGAACTCGCATAAGGATAAGCAGATTAGTACATATCTCTCCATATGGTTCAAGTCAGGTACTTTATCAGCATGTGGTAACAAATATATTTGAAAGGGTACCATAGTATATTGTGAAAATGGTATGTTAGCCAGCTTGACTCATCAATTCTTCATTAAAGCGATTTCAATGTGTTGATTTATAAATTAACAAATATTCACAAGATTTCTCTCTGTACACTACAATAGGTGTCTGTAAAGGTCAAAGGTTATGTTTTACACTAAAATGCAGACAGCTGGCCAGAATGGAAGGGTATTCTTCCTAAAGGGTACATTTGAAGAGAAACTCTTTAGCGGTATGAGGCACCAGCTGTAAACATAAGTGGTTGCTGGTTGGGGTGGGGATGGTATGGGGTGGGGTGGGGCATTGAACTGTTAAAGACGGGAGGTTACTGTCAAATCAAAATAAAAAACTGTAGTTACTTAAACACATCTCTTGTAAAAAAGGTCTTTATTTAAAATCTGAATAGGTATGACGAGTTAAGAGAGCATATAATGTAAATTTATTCATATTTTGTCCAAGCGGATTTATATACCTTTGACAGGATCAAGCACAACTCCTGACAGACCCAAACAAACACCCATGACAAAACTTTTTCCCCCAAGCACCAGACTGAGAGGCAGATTGGAGGGCCTCTGCTGGAAAGCAGCTCTCCTCCTCTGAAAACATAAATGGTTAAAAAAGGCACATCAATACTTTTACTAATTATGTCACCCAGATACAAGTTTATCACAGGCTGCTATTGTTTCAAGTGCTGATTCACTCTGTATTTATGCTTATATTTAATTTAACTTGGATAATAAAAGCAGCTTCTATATAATTCTCCATTTCTTTATGGAGTGAATTAAATGGTGACAGTTTTAATGCTACTAAAATTGTAATGCACTAATTATGATAATGTCTCTACAGTAAAATCAGATATATCAGTTTAATATTAAAGTGAAAACAGACTTCTTTTTAAACAATGAAATTTTCATTATTTGTGATGAACTTCATATTAGTAATAACGGTAAAAATATTAACGACTGAGTAAAGTTTGCAAGAAATGTTGTAATATACAAGCTTTCAAGCACCTTTTTGTGAAAAAGTAGGGATAAAGAAGGGATATTTTATTTTAAAAGTAGGGAAAAGATGGAACTCGGACAGAAAAGTAGTGCAGAATCATATATTAAATGACTGACCTTTTGCAGTCAACTATATTGTTAATCGCATATCTACTCAACTAAAGCAGAATCTTTTTTTAAGAATAAACCAGTTCCACACTGCAGCAGACAACCTTTATATGAAACTACAGTTCAGATGAGTAGCCTCTATCACCCATTAGGCACAACAGACAGAACAGGCTGCCACGGCAAATTCATAGTAGAATCCAAGTAATTAGCAACAAGAAAGAACTGAGAGGCAAAGAGACTCCATGATGGCTGATATGTATTAAATGGCTTAAAAAACCAGAATTACTCCAAAGTTTTAAAAAGATGGCAGTATAGGGTGTACTTGAAGAAAAGCAGAGAAAAGAGGAGAATCTAATGAAAATATAAGGCAAGGTATGGCAAAGTAGGGTCGCTTGAAAACCTAAATATACCTTTCACAAAGTTCATGAATTAAAACATTTATATTTAGCTGAACCAGATATATTTCAAAATAAAATTAAAAACTACCATGACAAACATGTACTTACACTTTTGAAGGACTTGTCAAAGGAGAGAACTGCCAGGGCATTGCCAAGGGAACCAGTAATCCTTGCTAAAGAGCTTGCAGTGCCACCTATAATTATAATCTTATGTAACTACTGATGTATAATGCAAGCAATATGAATGGGAAAACATTATTATACCATCTTGCACAGGATAATGAAATTTAATTTACTAAATATATACACCCATCAATGCACAGAAAACAATTTAAACTGCATTTTAGTTATTATAAATACCTTGTCTTGATAAAGTACTAATTCTACTTAATTTTCTCTCATAATCTGAATTCATAAAAATCAAACATTAATGGTGTAGAAAAATTTTTGAAGCTTAAAGCATTTGATACTTTAGTATTTTATAACACTGAGACCTTCTGACAAATGAGAAACAAGAAAAAAAAAGTCGTGAACTGTATGTTGCCTCACATGATCCATGATGATGAAATATGTGATAAATCATGTGTTAGGATACATTCATATTATTGTTGGATTTTAATAAAACATTGATTATAGATACATGATGATGAAATAAGTGATAAATCATGGGTTAGAATACATTCATATTATTGTATGATTTTAATGAAACATTGATTATAAATCCATGATGATGAAATAATTGATAAATCATGTGTTAGGATACATTCATATTATTGTATGATTTTAATAAAAGATTGATTATAGATACATGATGATGAAATATGTGATAAATCATATTTTAGGATAAATTCATATTATTGTATGATTTTAATGAAACATTGATTATAGATTCATGATGATGAAATATGTGATAAATCATGTATTAGGATACATTCATATTATTGTATGATTTTAATAAAAGATTGATTATAGATACATGATGATGAAATATGTGATAAATCATGTGTTAGGATACATTCATATTATTGTATGATTTTAATAAAAGATTGATTATAGATACATGATGATGAAATATGTGATAAATCATGTGTTAGGATACATTCATATTATTGTACGATTTTAATGAAACATTGATTATAGATTCATGATGATGAAATATGTGATAAATCATGTATTAGGATACATTCATATTATTGTATGATTTTAATAAAAGATTGATTATAGATACATGATGATGAAATATGTGATAAATCATGTATTAGGATACATTCATATTATTGTATGATTTTAATAAAAGATTGATTATAGATACATGATGATGAAATAATTGATAAATCATGTGTTAGGATACATTCATATCATTGTTGGATTTTAATAAAACATTGATTATAGATACATGATATATTATTTCATATCATTGTTGGATTTTAATAAAAGGATGGATATAGATACATGACGATGAAATAATTGATAAATCAAAGGTTAGGATACATTCATATCATTGTTGGATTTTAATAAAAGGATGGATATAGATACATGACGATGAAATAATTGATAAATCAAAGGTTAGGATACATTCATATCATTGTTGGATTTTAATAAAAGGATGGATATAGATACATGACGATGAAATAATTGATAAATCAAAGGTTAGGATACATTCATATCATTGTTGGATTTTAATAAAAGGATGGATATAGATACATGACGATGAAATAATTGATAAATCAAAGGTTAGGATACATTCATATCATTGTTGGATTTTAATAAAAGAATGAGTATAGATACTGTTACGGCTATTGGATTTAATTTATTTATTTTTTATTGTTAAATCCAAATTTGTCATTTAGGGTTTAATATTTATTCATTAATTGGGAGATTTTTTCTAGAAAATTCATGTTGACCTAGACTCTAGTTGTAAACAGGCTGACCTTGGCTTGGTTACCTCTTTATCTGACCTTGCTTTAGATTGATAAACAGGTCTTTAATATTATTGGTTAATTTCAAGGACAACTTTTTATTTTTAGTAATTAGTGGCTGATTTTTCTTCTGGTTCATTCTGTCAGTACGTGACTTGGTGAAGGTAGCTTTTTTCTATGACCTTCCAGAATCACATGATTCCTTTTTGTTTACGAGGGAATTACATATATATAGCTGTGTTTTGGAAGCTAACAGTAGTAGATGTTTGGGCTTTATTATTATTAAGTTGTGTAATTCATGTTTGAGTTTTAATATTAGTTATCTTGTTCTGGACTTTATGTCAATTCATTGAAGAAAGAGGATTTATTATCTATTTGGAGGAGAAAACATGTGCTCATAATTCATGTGGATGATAAATTAAACAAGAACTGCATTGTCAGCCATTTTGGATTACATCATCAAGATTCGAACCTGGAACTATTAGAACATTTATTTATCAGGACTCTTACAATTCCATTAGTGGATTATTTTTGTGAATTCTATATTGGATTAATGTTGGATTTGATTCTCTAAAACTGTAAGTTTATTTATTTTATGAAAATAATTGTACTTGATAAATTCATTGTTCAATTTATACAAGCTTGTTAGTTTTCACTCTTTCTGTGTTGCTGCTTATTCGAGCCTAAGCACGTAACAATACATGATGATGAAATAAGTGATAAATCAAAGGTTAGGATAAATTCATATTATTGTTGGATTTTAATAAAAGAATGAGTATAGATACATGATATATTATTTCATATAACTGTTGGATTTTAATAAAAGACAGATCCATGCTGATGAAATAATTTATATATTACTGCTACTGTCAGCTTTTGATAAAGGACTGAATGCTGACCACCCAGATCTCTTGTTGAAACCAGTTTATTGTCTTGTTGATGTCATTAGTTGCCACTAAGCTTTCTTCATATCTATTAGAATTTAAATTTAAAAACTGTTGTTCACTAAAATATTATTCATTTTTTATGATCTTTGAACACTGAAACAGTTTTATGCAGAATCTGAGCAAAATTAAAAGTATCGCTGAATGTTGGTCAGGGCATAAAAAACGAAAATGGTACTAACCAATTACATTTCCCAGCATGCTGTGCACTCCTCGAACAAGGCTGTCTGCAAACTGGTCTGAACCCTGCACAGAATCCTGTGGACATAAAAATAGCAGTCTTTAACATAGCAAGATTCTTTTGTTGAGTCCGACTCTTTTGTCAAGTCCCCTGTAAAAATTTCAACAAAAATCTAAGTTTAAAATCTATACCATTTCCATAAATACAGGGTGGACAGCTAATTGGGCATCAAAGCAAACAGACATGTGCAAAACAATTGCTGTAGATTTTATTTTACCAATAGCAGGCTCTACACATACTGTTACTATAGAGAACATTTGTGTCTTCTGGTGTACTGCAAAATAAAACCTATTTTATTCTACAGCCATGATATTTTCAGTTATTTTTATACAGATATTTTTATAACGTTGTTACAACATATGCTAAAAATATCTATAAGCATCATTTGAACAGGCTGATGCTCGACTGGGTGAAAAGAACTTCCAGGAATTCAAGATAAGAACATTTCTTCTGTTTAATTGTCAAGTGATGAAACCAGCTCTAATATTCTTCAGTAATAAGAAGACTTTAAAATTAGAAGCAGTGATACACATTTGTTAGCTTGGCACCGTTATCAATGAGAATAAAGTGCACATCATTAGGAGTCTTTTGGTGAAAATCCCATATCATGATAGACATCCATTTAGGGTAAGTAATGACAATACAATTTTAAGACTTTTGTCATGGGAACTATAATGGATGTACAACTAACACCCATTTTTATTTAAGACTAATTAGGTCTCACAATAAGTCTATTATGAAAACCCCATGATGACATACCAGCCATACGAAGAGGACTAGAGATAGAAATATTTTCAAGATGTGACTTTCCATTCAGGAGTAGCAATGTACAAGATTTTCAAGATGGCTTTGGCGCTCATACTAGACGGCAGATCAACATTATTTTTTATTTTAAACCCACTGGACATCATAAAGTCTTTCTGATCAAACCCATGCTGATGTAGTCATACATTCAGGAGTAGTGATAACAAAATGTCAGGATTGGTAATGGCAACCAAACTGGACATCAGATCAGTACCATTTTCATTTTAGTAATTATGAGGAGTCTTTACATGAAAACCCAATGCTTATATGACCATCCATTCATGGGGAATAGCAATAAAAAGATTTTAAAGATGGCTGCCCTGGTGGTCATACTGGATTTTTGATTTGTACCATTTTCTTTAAGGATGAACTAGACATCATAAGAAGCATTGTAGTAAAAACCGTTATGTTGATATGACCATCCAATCAAAAGAGCAAGATAACAAGATTTTCAAGATGGCTACTGTCCTGGCCATATTAGAAGTCAGATCAGAACTATTTCATTTAGGACCAACTAGACATCAAAAGATGTCTTTTCACATGAAAACCTCATGTTGATATGGCTGTCTGTACAGGAAGAGTAGTGATTTTCATGATTTTGTCGTGGACATACTGGATATCTGAGCAAAACCATTTTCATTTCGGACGAACTACACCATTAGATGAATTTGTGTGTACAGCTTCATGGTAATACTACAAGCAGTTAAGGGGAAGCAGCACAAACAAATCTGAGCTAACCGATGAATGGACATTGGACATTCCCTGGATAAACTGTGCCCAGATAACTCATGAAAACAATTTTATTGTGGGGTCAGGTGTGGATCCCATGTTTTTTCTTTAAAAAATACCCAAAGAATTGGTCCCTATTTGTTGAATGTGATGAAAATCAAAACTAGTAAATGAAATTGTATAATATATTGTTCATTTAATTGTGAAAATGTCAGTTTGAATCTGCAAATCAAATCCATTTCAATGTCATGAAATATGCAGCTTTTAATTAATAAAAATGTCATTTTGTGTCTGTAAATCCGTTTCAACATCATGAAATATGCAGCTTTTAATTAATAAAAATGTCAGTTTGTGTCTGCAAGTCAGCAGGAGTGGACAATATCTCAGTAGAACTGGTCCAAGTTTGGGGAGAAGCAATGATTAGCACCCTCACAAATATCAGTAACAAGATCTGGCAAACATGAGTATGGCCATTGCCATTGACCCAATCACTGATCAGCACCCTCCCCAAGAAAGGCAACATGAAACAGTATTAAAACCACTAAACAATCAGTCTTATAAGCCATCCGAGCAAAGTAATGTTGATGATACTGATAAACAGACTAAAGCCACAGGCTGAAAAGATCATTGCCAAGGAGCAGGCAGGATTCAGAGCAGGGCACAGTACAAAAGAAATGAAATACATGTAATTCTAACATCAGCAAGACCTGTACCATGTCTTCATGGATTTCAAGAAGGCATTTGACAGGGAATGGCATGCAGCCTTGTGGGCGACTATGAGACTGTACAACATCAATGCCAACCTCATCACAGTAATAGACCACCTCTATGACAAGGACACCAGTACAGTATATTTCAATGACAGCATAGGGGACTCGTTCAGAACAACAGTCGGAGTAAGACAAGGCTGTCTGCTCTCTCCCACACAATTCAACATCTTCCTAGAGAGAATCATGGCTGACACATTGAAAAGCATAAAGAGACAGTCAGCATTAGTGGCAGAAAGGTCACCAACTTACGTTTCGCTGATGACATTGATGGACTAGCATCAAATGAGAAAGAACCAGCTAGCTTAGTAGAGAGCCTCAACAAAATTTCTGAAGCCTACGGCATGGACATCAGTGCTGAGAAGAACAAAAAGATGAACAACAACACAAAGGACATCAGCACTGACATCAGGGTCCAAGGCATGAAGCTAGAAACAGTCCACAGCTTCAAGTATTTGGGGGCAACAGTAGCATTTGAAGCCTGAATGAAGTACTCACCAGGAACACACAGACAACAGCAGTGATGACAAAACTGAAGACCATCTGGAATGACATGAACATCGCACAAAGTTCAAAGGTCAGACTGATGCAATCACTGGTGATCTTCACATTTCTCTATGCATGTGAATTATGGACCAAAACAGCTGACTTAGAGGAAAGGATACAGGCCAGAGAGATAAGATGTTTCCAAAAGATCCTTGGCGTAACATACGAAGACCATGTCACAAATGAAGAAATATGGCAGAGGATCAGACAAGCCAATGGGCCTAATGAAAGTTTTTTAATCAGCATCAAGTTATTGAGCTTTGCCACTGATGTCCCTAGTGTAAAGAAATTTTGTTTTGTTGTGAATCAACAATACAACACTTGAATACATACACATTTACAAGTAAAAGGCGGTAATATAATAATAGTGGTGAAACAATACACATGTGCTTAGATACGCTATTGATACACACACACATATATATATATATATATATATATATATATATATATATATATATATATATTTATATGCGCTAACATCTATTTCCAGTATGCTGGTTACAGCCAGACATTGATGTATCAGATGTTCATATGTCAATCTCATCCTAGACAAGATAGGAAAACACAATACTTCCTTGCAGACTTCTTGTTAGTTGTCAGTGACTTAATTCAACCTTTGATCAACTCCATGACTCCTCTGGGTTATCAAGATCTTTGTTTTGCATTGCATGAATACTTGAATAACATATTTCATGTTTTCACTAAAAAGTTGGAAGACATGTTACTGGTATATTCAAAGCAGAAAAAGAAATAGACTAGTACGAAATTCCTCAAGGACAATCCGATCTAGAACATATATGATTGTGGTAGAAAAGATAACATGCAATCAAAATCCTTCTCATTGAACTTAATGCAGATGCTAAACAACTGCAACAGCCACAGGCATTTGGTACTATCAGTTAGAAATGAAATCATCAACAACATCCACTCCCCTTCTACAAATTATCAAGGTGACCATAACTCGTGGTTTGGAATCCACAACTTTGCCAATTATGTGCTAAATTAAATATCACTGGCATGATCAATTGTTGATTACATATATCAACATAAAAGGAGACATTCCAGACTCGCTGGCCATGAATGGCTTAAGTTTATGATAGATTATTTATCAGCCAATTTTGCACGAAGTTTATCTTTTTATCTATTTGGATCAAGTTTTGATTCAGTGCTTCAGATGTCATGCAGTGAATAAGCTACAGTTAGTTCTGATTAGTGGTCATTGTTTTACTCTGGACTTGAACAAAGAATAACCACCAATCAGAACTGAATGTTACAAATTTCACTGCATGATACACTAACCTTCAAATTCAAACCAGGAAGACATGATACAAAAAAACCGAGAAGCTTCACATAAATGTGGTTAATAAATGATCAGTATTTCAATCATACATTTGGAATAAGACTAGAATGTTTCCTATATGTTGATGTTTCTTATTGGTAGCTGAACATAAAACAATAATTAGCATGCAATTTGCAGGGTGGTTGGGGTTGGATTTCAAACCACTCTAGTTCATCACCTTGTGTTAATTTGTAGAAGTGGATGTTGTAATGAGTGCATATGCCTGCTACAGCTGTCTCAGATGAATTCTTAATAATAATTCATGACTGCTGAAGATTAAAGTAAACCTGAATGGATTATGTATTATTTTGTAATTTTGTATCGATTTTTCACCTCTTATATTGATATGGGTATAGATCAGTGGTGTAGCTAGGGGGGGTCAGGTGTTGCACCGGGCGCCGTTGGGGGGGGGGGCAGGAAGAAAAGGATTGGAGGTTTTCATGTATACTTTTACAAAGTGTGCTTCAGAAGAAACAACAACTAAGTAAACAACTAAGTCCGTGCCAGGATGTCTGGATGATTGAAATTAAATCTGGTTCAGACTGAATCTGGGTCACGTGAACATATCCAGTCACCTCAGGTGCCAAATACTCTCCGCTACACAGGGGGGGGGGGCGGCGCGAAAAATATGAACCATGTACCAGGTGCCGAACACCCTCGCTATGCCACTGGTATAGATATGAAAAAGTACTGATGCACTGATATATTGATTAATAATTTTTACTCTAAAAAATGCACAATGTTTTTAGTACACCTTTGCTGGTCTCAAATCCTTATGTAATAATCATTAGAATAAGCATGTTCACTATTTTTAACCAATGTGAATCTAACAAAAGTATTAAATCAACTAAAAGTCTAATTGTCTTCTCATTGTCACTGTCTATCCAGGACAGCATACCCTTCTGAAATGTTATGAGTTGGATGTTTTTGGACCCCATTTTGCACGATTTATCAACGGAGATATGTATTTGGTGACAGACAATATAAGGTGCTGTACAATATTGACATTCATTTGTGGTATTCTGCAGATTCACAAAAATTGCCCAAATGATATGACCAATGATACTTAAATTAACTATAGTTATACATACATGCCAAACCCTGACGAGGAAATGGCGTAATCCAAGTGGTCAAAAAGTGGAATCTAGGCAGAAAAAGCGTAATCCACATATAACATGCTAAAATTTCAATAAACAACGATTATTTGCCCTTCTCGTCTTTTAACATCCCTTACTGTTTCAAGTTTTCATATGTAGCACTTTTAGCTTTACACACATCGACTAGAAATCAACTTAAGACGTTTAGCGCTAACTTTTAAAATTCTTCTGACACGGCCGGAAATAGATGTCATGTGATGCTGTACTCTTTTCTTAATATTTAGAGGATTCTGTTATATTTTGTTTCGGGGGTTTTCGGTTGCCTTTTTCTAATTTATTTGGGATACTTTTGAAAGGGGATATTTTTGCTCAAATAAATGCATTGAGTAAAATAAAATATACTTTTTAATCGCTAAAATATCTTTAGACTGGTTCTGCAAGAAATAAGAATTAGAACATGGAATCTGTGAGTAAAGATTAAATTTGGAAAACCAGTCTGCTCTCTCCTTACTAAGCATGCAGATTCTATATATAATTCGAGGTCAACAGTAGAACCAGGTTAGCTATAAACAGAACATGATGCTGTTACGAAAGTCCATGGTCAAGCGTACTCTTAAATTGTAGTTTCGTAAAAGCAGAGAAAACGAATAATTGATTTGTTTGGGAGGTGGATATACTGAAAAAGCGTAATCCATATACGTTTAAGCGTAACGCGTAATTTAGTGACAAAAAGCGTAATGATTACACCAAAAACTTAATGGTTGGCATGTATGGTTATATACACGAGTATATATGGTATACAGATAATAATTACCCTACTGATATTACCAATGATACTTAAATGAACTATAGTTTTATACATGAGTATATATGGTATACAGATCACAAAAAGTACCCAATTGATATTACCAATGATACTTAAATTAACTATAGTTTTATACACGAGTATATATGGTATACAGATCATAATTATCCTACTGATATTACCAATGATACTTAAATTAAGTATAGAGTTTTATACACGAGTGTATATGGTATACAGATCATAATTACCTTACTGATATTACCAATGATACTTAAATTAAGTATAGTTTTATACATGAGTATATATGGTATACAGATCATAATTACCCTACTGATATTACCAATGATACTTAAATAAGTATAGTTTTATACATGAGTATATATGGTACACAGATCATAATTATCCTGATATTACCAATGATACTTAAATTAAGTATAGAGTTTTATACATGAGTATATATGGTATACAGATCATAATTACCCTAATTGATTTGCATAGACAACTTAAATCAGTAGGCAGCAAAGTCCTATATACTAGAAACATGTATATTGCTCAAACTCATGCAGATGCTCAAAAAGTGAAGCATTAACATAATACACACATCACCAAATTTTAGCATTCAAAAAAAAGAAATAATAAAGATATAAATCTTGAGAAGAATATAACATTTTCTTTCATCCACAAAAGCTAAAGAATGTCAAGATGGCTGGTCCTTCTGAAGGGGTTAAAGTTACATGTTCAAAAAGTGTATAGAATACAGAGCAAGACTCCTGTAAACATTCTGATACAAATTCATGTACTTACGAGGACTGGCTCATAGAAAAGGTCCCCAAATCCCTGTGTGAAGTCCCTGAGAAGACCATAAGGATTGCCAAGGACATCAAGTCCTAGAATGAGGACATACACCTGTTGTACAGCCTGTTGTGTATAGTGTAACTGTGCCTGTGATAGAAGCTGTGACCATGACAGGAACACCCCCTTTCTCTCAAAATAGGCCATTCTGAAAGATAAATGGCATACTCTTCACTCTGGTAGAGCTTTCATTATTTCACTTTTTGAAATTACAGCAAATAACTTAATAATATTATATTCGTTAAAATACAAATCTTAAAATACTAAATGAAATAATAAACTTTAAAAAAGAAACATTATGGCTAAAATACATGGATTTTGACAACATTCAACACAAATCCCTGACATGCTTTACTGGCCAAAAAGAATTTTAAGGAATTCAAGAATATTTATTTCATAAATGGAAGAATGGATCACCACAGTGACAATTTATCACAGTTGTGATATTACTGTTGGAACTAATTTCTTTTTCATTTGGGAAGGATATCTGCCCTTATTTATGTTATTCAGACCTGTATTTCGGTATTCACACACATTTCATTTTCTTCTTCTCTCCCCCCCCCCTCAATATGAACAGATCTTCACATGTATCAAGAGTGTTGACCGTTCAATATATATATATATATATATATATATATATATATATATATATATATATATATATATTTGTAATAAGATAAAGAAACTATCAGGAATGTCTAAAATTAACACCAAACAACAAAAAAACAGGCTTCAAGTGTTAACTCTGTACAATTAGTTTTCAATATGAATCATGCAAATTTTCAGTGACCGAACTTATATGACTTGCTACTATTTGATATTCTGTGTCATCCATACAGTATTGTATACCTGTTATGATGACAAATGGCAAATATTTTCCAAAAAAACTCTTGATTAAATATAGTAATAAAATTGTTTCAGTAGTAAATTAAAGATTTTCAAGATGGCTGCCATGGTGGCCATACCAGATTGACAGATCAGCACCATTTTCATTTACCATGTAATACAAACTTGATATCATAAGAAATATTCTGATGAAAATCCAACGTAATATGACTTTCCATCAAGAAAAAGCAATCAAATTTTCAAGATGACCTCTGTGACAGCCATATTGGATCTCAGATTGGCACAATTGTTTTTTAAGACCAACTGGACACCATAAGAAGTCTTCCAGTGAAACCCTAACATGATATGACTTTCTGATGAGCTGTAGCAAAAACAAGATTTTCAAGATGGCTGCTGTGGTGGTCATATTGGATTTCAAATCAACACCATTTTCATGTGGGATAAACTAGACATCATAAGAAGTCTTCTGGTGAAAACTCTATGTTGATATGATTTTTTTTCAGAAGGAGTAGTGATAACAAGAATTTTAAAACAGTTGCCATGAAGGTTATATTGAACATCAGATCTGCATCTGGTAGTGAACCCCCAATGTTGGCATGAGTAACAAAAACAAAATTTTCGAAATGGCAGCTGTGGTGGTTATATTGATACCAAACTGGCACCATTTTCATTTAGGTCCAAATAAACCCATAAGAAGTCTTTTATTAATCAAGCTATGTTGACATAAGCATTGATTCAGGAGAAGTAATAACAATATTTAGCAAGAGGTCTGCTGTGGTGGCCATACTGGATGTCTGAGCATCACCATTTTCATTTTAGACCAACTAGACCCGAGGATGAATGGGTGTATATAGTCATGTCAATCCTGTTAGTAATTTAAGAGAAGTAATCATAACAATCCTGTACTAATGAATAGATGGTCTATATAAAGACAGACATTACATAATGGACAAATGGTCATCCCAAAAGCTATCTAGGAGAGCTAAGAATCACTCCCTACATTAATTTTCATAAGATGTCCAACAATTTACTAAATTTATACATGCCCAAGTTTCCCTTTTTTATTTATATTCACTTTTTAAATAGTCTATTAAAATTTACATATTCTAGGAAGTAATGAAATTGTGGATTAATTGCAGACAGACCTTTTCTGTATATGTGACCATTGACAGCCGAGATTGGATCAGGATAAACTGATAATGTTGAAGCATTTTCCATTTTGTTCTCAATCATTATAATATAATCAATGCAATGAGTGTTACACAATGTCCTGCTTCCAAGTTATCAAGTGCATTTTTCTCTTTATTTTCAATCCAAGTTCAGTCCTCTGACTGTCCATTGGATTGATCATGCTAATAAAACATCAATGGTATACTGTTAAGATACATGGATATTTGTTAAATACAGCTACAAAAATCAAAAGGTAATGTAAAGTCCTGTCCTCACCTTAGTTCTACATCTTTCATCTCAGTCAGAGTTGCTCCTACAGAGCTGAGGAAGAACTCAAAAATGTCAGACACAATTGTCGTCTGGTCAGTCTTGATGCTCTCATGAACTGTACCATGGAGTGAGAAGCTGATATGCATCTAAATAAAGAACAGAAAAACCAATGCTGAGGAATTATAAAATGTTCATTCCTTTCAGCTTCAGTATTAACTAATTCCATTTATCTGACAGTCAATTGATTACATCATGAACATGCTAAAGACCTAGGGTAAATAATTTTGAACTGATAGGAAATATAATAACAAAACAAAATCGGCAATTAAACCATGATAATAAGTTTTAATTAATCAAACCATGATAAATGAGTTTTAATTAATCAAACCATGATAAATGAGTTTTAATTAATTAAACCAAGATAAATGAGTTTTAATTAATTAAACCATGATAAACGAGTTTTAATTAATTAAACCAAGATAAATGAGTTTTAATTAATTAAACCATGATAAATTAGTTTTAATTAATCAAACCAAGATAAATGAGTTTTAATTAATTAAACCAAGATAAATGAGTTTTAATTAATTAAACCAAGATAAATGAGTTTTAATTAATTAAACCATGATAAATGAGTTTAAATTAATTAAACCAAGATAAATGAGTTTTAATTAATTAAACCATGATAAATGAGTTTTAATTAATTAAACCAAGATAAATGAGTTTTAATTAATTAAACCATGATAAATGAGTTTTAATTAATCAAACCATGATAAATGAGTTTTAATTAATTAAACCATGATAAATGAGTTTTAATTAATCAAACCATGATAAATGAGTTTTAATTAATCAAACCATGATAAATGAGTTTTAATTAATCAAACCAAGATAAATGAGTTTTAATTAATCAAACCATGATAAATGAGTTTTAATTAATCAAACCATGATAAATGAGTTTTAATTAATCAAACCATGATAAATGAGTTTTAATTTTCTTTTATACTTCATGGTGTTAAGAGAATCATTTAATATCGCTTCTGGAGTTGTAGAAGATCTAATTTTAATTAAACTGCTCTCTCTCAGTATATATCTGCTTATAACTACTGCACTGACAGATTAAGGTTGAGGTTATTTGTTCTATTGATTACTCCTAACTGACAGATTAAGGATGAGGTTATTTGTTCTATTGATTACTCCTAACTGACAGATTAAGGTTGAGGTCATTTGTTCTATTGATTACTCCTAACTGACAGATTAAGGTTGAAGTTATTTGTTCTATTGATTACTCCTAACTGACAGATTAGGGTTGAGGTTATTTGTTCTATTGATTACTCCTAACTGACAGATTAAGGTTGAGGTTATTTGTTCTATTGATTACTTCTAACTGACAGATTAAGGTTGAGGTTATTTGTTCTATTGATTACTCCTAACTGACAGATTAGGGTTGAGGTTATTTGTTATATTGATTACTCCTAACTGAAATAATTTGGTTCTGTGAAGTTTGTGGCTTGACTCACAGTCAAATACATATGGCATATTCATACACAGTACACACAATGGAAAGGTACAACAGATACAAAATATGGCATATTCATACACAGTACACACAATGGAAAGGTACAGCAGATACAAAATATGGCATATTCATACACAGTACACACAATGGAAAGGTACAGCAGATACAAAATATGGCATATTCATACACAGTACACACAATGGAAAGGTACAGCAGATACAAAATATGGCATATTCATACACAGTACACACAATGGAAAGGTACAGCAGATACAAAATATGGCATATTCATACACAGTACACACAATGGAAAGGTACAGCAGATAAAAATATGGCATATTCATACACAGTACACACAATGGAAAGGTACAGCAGATACAAAAGTGATAAAGACCCGGTCTATTGATGCATGATTAGATTAGTTATTCATTGATTACAAAAAATTTATTTTGAGTGACTGATGGGGACTGGCACATAAAGATTAGTTTTAGAACATTTTAGTTAAATAGAAACACAACCAACCCAATGAATAAAAGTAATCATTCTTTATTTTACCCCATATAAATGAATTTTACATGCTAGATTCATTAATAACATTGTGACACCAAGTGAATGAAAATAAAGCAATACTGTCTTCTGATCTTCCAATCTTGTCTCACTCATTTACAAACTCTTCTTTGTTTTCCTTTTTTGTGCATTTAATATTTTTAATTTGTAAAAAATTCAAAGATTTCTTTCTTGCAAGTTTTTTTTTACTTTATTTATTCACTCATTTAATAGCATATTCCTTTCTTTCTTTATAGTTTGTTAATCAATCAATTGTGCATTAAAATTAATCAAAATGCTCGCTGGTGAAATTTCAAATAAAAGTAATAATGATAATACAATAAAACATAAAAATCCTTCAAAATGTATCACTAAGAATGAGCATAATGAAAATCAGATCTGGTGATAAACAATTTTTGTTTTGAATGGCATTTATGTAAAAGCTAGACATCGCCTAAACAAAGATTTTTCTTTTTAACTAGATGGAATTTTCAATGGAGTGATGAAGCATTTCTTGTGAATGCTTGACAGTATGCATAGTTAAATGCTTGACAGTACACATGATTAAATGCTTGACAGTACACATGGCTAAATGCTTGACAGTACACATGGCTAAATGCTTGACAGCACACATGGCTAAATGCTTGACAGTACACATGATTAAATGCTTGACAGTACACATGGCTAAATGCTTGACAGTACACATGGCTAAATGCTTGACAGTACACATGATTAAATGCTTGACAGTGCACATGGCTAAATGCTTGAATGTACACATGGCTAAATGCTTGACAGTACACATGATTAAATACTTGACTGTACACATGATTAAATACTTGACAGTACACATGGTTAAATGCTTGACAGTACACATGATTAAATGCTTGACAGTACACATGATTAAATACTTGACTGTGCACATGATTAAATACTTGACAGTACACATGGTTAAATGCTTGACAGTACACATGATTAAATACTTGACTGTGCACATGGCTAAATGCTTGACAGTGCACATGGCTAAATGCTTGACAGTACACATGGCTAAATGCTTGACAGTACAAATGGCTAAATGCTTGACAGTACACAATCATTATTAAATTCTTGACAGTACACATGGCTAAATGCTTGACAGTGCACATGGCTAAATGCTTGACAGTACACATGATTAAATGCTTGACAGTGCACATGGCTAAATGCTTGACAGTGCACATGGCTAAATGCTTGACAGTACACATGTTTAAATGCTTGACTGTACACATGGCTAAATGCTTGACAGTCCACATGATTAAATGCTTGACTGTACACATGGCTAAATGCTTGACAGTACACATGATTCAATGCTTTACAGTGCACATGGCTAAATGCTTGACAGTGCACATGGCTAAATGCTTGACAGTACACATGGCTAAATGCTTGACATGGCTAAATGCTTGACAGTACACATGGCTAAATGCTTGACAGTGCACATGGTTAAATGCTTGACAGTACAGATGATTAAATGCTTGACAGTGCACATGGCTAAATGCTTGACAGTACACATGGCTAAATGCTTGACAGTACAGATGATTAAATGCTTGACAGTGCACATGGCTAAATGCTTGACAGTACAGATGATTAAATGCTTGACAGTACACATGGCTAAATGCTTGACAGTGCACATGGCTAAATGCTTGACAGTACACATGGCTAAATGCTTGACAGTACACATGGCTAAATGCTTGACAGTACACATGGCTAAATGCTTGACAGTACACATGGCTAAATGCTTGACAGTGCACATGGCTAAATGCTTGACAGTGCACAAGGCTAAATGCTTGACAGTACACATGGTTAAATATTTGACAGTACACATGGTTAAATGCTCGACAGTACAGTTTTCTGCCTACCTAGGTGGCAGCTATAGTGATCTTCGATTGATGCCAAGATTGGTATCAAATGTTGTCAAATCATCAGTTGGATTAGAAGGTAT
The DNA here is from genome assembly GCA_029339505.1 of Unio delphinus. Taxonomy (NCBI): domain Eukaryota; kingdom Metazoa; phylum Mollusca; class Bivalvia; order Unionida; family Unionidae; genus Unio; species Unio delphinus. The sequence goes on from JAQISU010000076.1 coordinate 660,718, forward strand.
GCTCTCTATATGGATATAACTGCAGGGAGATTGGAAGGGTGTATAGTGATTGAGTAAGCATTATCAAAGAAACATATTTTACTAGAAAAAAATTGTTTTTTCTTTAAAATATGTTACCCAATCATAATACCTTAGAAGAACAGGTAAGGTGTGGAGGGAGATACATTGCCTTACCCCAGAAAGACCAGTTCCAGTACTAATTGGAATTAATATCATCTCACAGTTGTGTGATAATGACTTTTTCCTCATTAATTAGCATCAAATTACTTGTTTAGATTTTCTATCATACCTTTAGAGGTGACAATTTAAGATGTTCAAAAAATATCCAACTTGGTCTATCTTTAACCTGAAAAGAAAAAAATTAAGAAAAAGGTAGTAAAATAAATATTATTTTGGACCTCAGTAACAGCATGACATGAGTAAAAGTAAATGATACATTACAACAGTCTTTGAAGGTTTTCAAATATATTTTAAATCCCTTTTGTTAGAAAGTTTTCTTTCCTTTTAATAAAGATTTGGTAAGGATATTCCGTGAAAAAGAAACCACCTGAAGTGTATGAAATGGTACACACATAAAGTCTCAAATAAAATCATTCAAACTTTATCACCTAATCTCAGCTTTATGTTGTGTATGTTTATTAATACATTTATCCACAACCAACACAATCTAACAGAGATACTGCCATGATTTTATCTATGGGGAGAGCTATTTTCTTGTAAGAAAAATAAGGGGGAGTACAAACAAAAAGGAGTGAGAGAAGGAACTGGCCATAGTTCAAACATTTAATGACAACTTCAGTATCTGTCTTTCAACCCTTCCTTCTTAACTAGTTAGAACTCTTCTGTATAATAATAATAATAATAATAATAATAATAATAATAATAATAATGAGGACTTTGTATAGCGCCTAATCTTTCGAAGCTCTAAGTGCTTTATACCATCAATAATGATATGACTACACTACAGATAAACAAATGACAAGAACAATGAAATTGGAATACATAAAAAGATGCTGAAAACATATAAGATACAAAACACAATTAGGTCGCTAAGTTTGTCCCTGCAGTCGAAACAGGTGAGTTTTAAGAGCACTCTTAAAAGGGACCATGTGTCTTTGTGTCTAATCTCAATGGGCAATTCATTCCATGTCTCCGGGCCCTAGTATGCAAACGAACGTTGTCCATATGACTTTGTTTTCACCGTGGGAACAATGAGTATACGATTATCAGAAGAAGAGCGTAAGTATCTAGCTGGTGTATACACATGGGTGAGGCTGGATAGGTATGTTGGACTGGAGTCTGTCATTGAAACATAGCACAGAGAACAAATTTTGTGTTTGATTCTGTATCAAATCGATAGCCAGTGTAGGGTACAGAAATGGTGAGGTGTGCTCTGATCGAGTTACTCTAAAGATGATCCATGCAGCTGCTGTGTTTTGAACTTTCTGAAGTTTCTAGAGTAAATATTGTGATGAACCAGACAGAATTGAGTTACAATAGTCCAGTCTTCAAAGTACTAATGAACACACAAGTGTTTTAGTGGCATCAACTGAAAGATATTTACAAATGGAACTGATGCGTCTCAATTCAAGATATGCAGCCTTGCATATGTTCATGACATGTTGTTTCAATGTGAGAGTACTGTCTAGAGTAATGCCTAGGTTTCGTACTGATTGTGAGAATTTAATGTTGGTGCTGCTGATATTTATTGTCTAAGGTAAAGGATGTGAATGAAAGTCTTTGTGTTATGATGAGACTAGCCTCAGTTTTATCATCATTCATCTGCAGCTTGTTACATGTCATCCATGATTTCACATCAGAAATGCACCTCTCTACTCCATTGATGGTAGCATCAACTTCAGTTGGGTGGCTAGACTGATATATTTGGGTTCATCAGCATACAATTGGTGCGACACTGGGTGATGATTTATGACACTTGAGAGTGGCCGAGTATACATAATGATGAGAACAGGTCCAAGAACAGATCCCTTTGGAACACCACAACATATGTCAACTGGGCTGTAGTGTATTCCATTTGCAGATATAATTTGTGTCCTGTTGACTAAGTAGGACTTGAACCACTGTAAGGCTATATTCTGAATGCCAAATACATGCTGGAGACGGTGGAGTAATATATCATGGTCTATTGTCAAATGCTGCAGATAAATCCAGGAGAGTGAGGACTGTAATCTTTCCACTATCCAAAGCAGAGAGAATGTCATTAAATACTTTCAGAAGAGTAGTTTCCGTACTGTGGCAAGGGCGATATGCAGACTGTACATTACTAAAAAAAAGACTATTTGAATTCAAATGAGATACATGTTGGGTTAGAACAACCTTTTCTAAGATTTTGATATGAATAGGTGATTAGAAACTGGGCGGTAGTTCTTTAAATCTTTATGGTCAAGTGTTGGTTTCTTCAGCAGTGGCTTTACGATGGCAGTTTTTAAAAAATTATGGGAATTCCCCCGATGAGAGAGAGATATTAATAACATCAGTTAGTGAAGGCAATATTGGGTCTAAGCACTCAAGCAGCAGTGATGTCAGAATTGGATCAAGTTCACAAGACTTTGGTGCACAAAGTTCGTGGGATAAAAGGGTGGATTGCAGAATATTATCATCAGGTCTATAAAGAAACCAGTCTAAAATGTGACCAAGTTTATGGGTGGGTTGCTTAACTGACTGTTTAAGTTTGAAAACACGAATGGAATCTAGGAGTTTTAACGTGACTGTATGGTTTTCCAAGACAGTCAAAGTGAAAGTTGAAATCTCCAAGAATAATTAGGTTACCACATATCGAATTTCCATACTCCAGAAGATTTGGAAACTGCTCCAAAAAGAGAGATTCAGTCAGCTTGTTTTTTCTACTAGGAGGAGGGCGGTAGAGACAGAAAAAATCGACTGACTTCTGTTCCAGTGTGAGCGTTGTTTGGACTAGTTCAAACAATGTGTGGCAGAAATTGAAGGTTGTGTTGTACTTGAGGCATTTGATCATGGACTTCTTTATAATTACAGCAATTCCACCTCCGCGAGAGTTGCGGGGGAATGACTTAATGGAGTAATCTCTGGGTGTTAAATCTGCACACTTAGGTTCATCACCTGATGAATGTAACGATGTTTCTATCAGGAAGAAGTCAATATTCTGGTCGTTGATAAAATTAACAATTTCTGTGCGCTTTTCCGGTGATCCTACTGATTGAACCTATCTGTATATAAATGTTGTTCCATGCTGAGCACCATTTTCAGTCTACTGTATGAAGGGGCATATAACAGCTAGCTTAGCCCTCTTGAACAAATTGGAAAACTGTTCATTATAGCTGTTATGCACATTTTTCCACAACTTCTGCTCCAAATTAAGATCTTTCATCAACATAATCTCTGCCCAAGTTTCACTTTTCTTACATCTGTGCTCTACTAACTACCTGTTCCATATTAGTGTTTTTAACTTGGTGCCATTAATGCCACAGTCTGCTTGGCCAGACAGAGGTATTTTGATCAAATAAATATCTTTACTTCTTAATTTCATTCCTAGATTCTCATGTATTCAGTTTATCTTAACCCTTATAGTCCTATATAGACTTAAATTACAAAATTGAACTCTACTTTGAAACAGAATTTTAATTAAACTTACTATACATTTAATTTTGAAATACTCTCAAACAATTGTAGGTCGGAATGCTGTCCATTTCTGTCCATCCTGCATGTATATAAGACTTGTATTTTAGACCACTGTCCATCCAGCATGTATATAAGACTTGTATTTTATACCACTGTTCATCCAGCATGTGTACGAGACTTATATTTTGCACCATTGTCCATCCAGCATGTATATAAGACTTGTATTTTACACCATCATCCATCCAGCATGTATATAAGACTTGTATTTTACACCATCATCCATCCAGCATGTATATAAGACTTGTATTTTACACCATCATCCATTCAGTATGTATTTAAGACTGGTATTTTACACCACTGTCCATCCAGCATGCATATGAGACTTGTATTTACACCACTGTCCATCCAGCATGCATATGAGACTTGTATTTTACACCTTTGTCCATCCAGCAAGTATATAAGAAGTTGTATTTTACACCACTGTCCATCCAACATGTATATAAGACTTGTATTTTACACCATTGTCCATTCAGCATGTATATAAAACTTGTATTTTACACCATCATCCATTCAGCATGTATATAAGACTTGTATTTTACACCATCATCCATCCAGCATGTATATAAGACTTGTATTTTACACCATCATCCATCCAGCATGTATATAAGACTTGTAATTTACACCATCATCCATTCAGTATGTATTTAAGACTGGTATTTTACACCACTGTCCATCCAGCATGCATATGAGACTTGTATTTACACCCCTGTCCATCCAGCATGCATATGAGACTTGTATTTTACACCTTTGTCCATCCAGCAAGTATATAAGAAGTTGTATTTTACACCACTGTCCATCCAACATGTATATAAGACTTGTATTTTACACCATTGTCCATTCAGCATGTATATAAAACTTGTATTTTACACCATCATCCATTCAGCATGTATATAAGACTTGTATTTTACACCATCATCCATCCAGCATGTATATAAGACTTGTATTTTACACCATCATCCATCCAGCATGTATATAAGACTTGTATTTTACACCATCATCCATTCAGTATGTATTTAAGACTGGTATTTTACACCACTGTCCATCCAGCATGCATATGAGACTTGTATTTACACCACTGTCCATCCAGCATGCATATGAGACTTGTATTTTACACCTTTGTCCATTCAGCAAGTATATAAGAAGTTGTATTTTACACCACTGTCCATCCAACATGTATATAAGACTTGTATTTTACACCATTGTCCATTCAGCATGTATATAAAACTTGTATTTTACACCATCATCCATTCAGCATGTGCATGAGACTTGTATTTTACACCATCATCCATTCAGCATGTATATAAGACTTGTATTTTACACCATCATCCATTCAGCATGTATATAAGACTTGTATTTTACACCATCATCCATTCAGCATGTGTATAAGACTTGTATTTTACACCATCGTTAATCCAGCATGTATATAAGAATTGTATTTTACACCATTATTCATACAGCATGTGTATGTGTATAAAACTTGTATTGTACACCATTTTCAGGCTCAAAATCGCTCACTGGTGTATCCATTAACATTTATCCAGCTTTAATAATCTGATATATTTCATACCTTTAAAACCTAATGTCATCAACACTATCATAAGACAGAATATGCCAAATTAAATCATCATTAAATGATGAACTATGCCTAAAATCACCATCTGTCAATACCGTATTATATGTAAAGGCATGTCAATGTCAGTATCTTACACCTTCTGTCAATACAGTATTTTATATGAAGGCATTTCAAAGTCAGGATCTTACACCCTCTGTCAATACAGTATCATATGTGAAAGCATGTTAATGTCAGTATCTTAACACTCTCTGTCAACATAGTATTACTTGTGAAGGCATGTCAATGTCAGTATCTTATAGTCTCTCTCAACATAGTATTACTTGTGAAGGCATGTCAATGTCAGTATCTTACAGTCTCTGTCAATACAGTACTATATATGAAGGCATGTTAATGTCATTATAAGTGTGTGTGTGATTAGGATTTTTAATGAAGCTTTAACAATTTTTCAGTCATATCGCTATGATGTCTACAGTGTGGCAGTTTATAGTAAAATCTTGCACTAGGGCATCATGCCACAGACATGTAGGATGATGTCCCACCCAGTCATATTACAATGACACCAGGTTGACCAGTCCTAACACTAACCTCTTAATGCTGAACGTCATGGGAGGCAGCTGTTAGTACCATTTTGTAAGTCTTTTGTATGACTCAGCTAGGGTTCAAACCCATGACCTCCTGCTTCCAAGGTGGATGCTCTAACCACTACACCAGGTCAATGTCATTATCTTACAGTCTCTACCAATGCAGTATTACAGGTGAAAGCATGTCATTGTCAGTATCTTAGTCTCTGTCAAAACAGTATTACCATAAATATTCTCATTTAGCCACTGCTCGCACGTCAGCACACTTAGAATTGGAGGCAGTTAAGCTGTACTTATAAAGGTGCTCCAAAAAGATTAAGTTTTGAAGAGCTCAACTAAAACAAACCTGAAAAATCCAAGTAAAACTGTCACTGATATATTTAACAGAATGTCTAATATCATTATTTTTAAAGTCCTTCTCAAAAGGAGTACACGTGAAGGTATATCAAACTCAGTTATCTTTGAAGTCTTTGTGAATTTAATATTACAAGTGAAGGCTTCTCAAAGTCAGAATGTTAGAATCTTTGTCAATACAGTATTATAAGAAAAACTTGTCAAGACAGTATCTTCAAGTCTCTATCAATACAGTAGCACATGTGAAGGTCATTATTTTAAAAGTTCTGGACAATCCAGCATTGCATGTGAAGGTATGTCAAAGTTATTATTTTTGAAGTCTTTGTCAATATGATATTGTGTGTGAAATAATGTTCAAGTCAGTATCTTATAGTCTCTGTCAATACTGTATTACACGTAAATGCATGTCTAAGTCAATATCTTAAAGTCTGTCAATACTGTATTACATGTAAAGGCATGTCTACGTCAGTATTTTACAGTCTCTGTCAATACTGTATTACATGTAAAGGCATGTCTATGTCAGTATTTTACAGTCTCTGTCAATACTGTATTACATGTAAAGGCATGTCTATGTCAGTATTTTACAGTCTCTGTCAATACTGTATTACATGTAAATGCATGTCTACGTCAGTATTTTACAGTCTCTGTCAATACTGTATTACATGTAAAGGCATGTCTATGTCAGTATTTTACAGTCTCTGTCAATACTGTATTACATGTAAAGGCATGTCTAAGTCAGTATCTTTAGTTCAATGTTTAACTGTCTCTCTCATTACAGCATTATTTGTGAAGGTAAGTCAAAGTTAGTTTCTTAGAATCTCTGTCCATACAGTACTTATCCTTGTAGATTATCCATGTAGATTATCCTTGTAGATTATCCATGTAGATTACACCCCCATAGATCAAGATCTGCTGATGATAAAACTTTTAGCACATCAGGTTCCCTGCTATTCATTTTGCAAAAGTGATTCCAAGATTGCAAGGTAGACACAGAAGTTATGTTGATGAAACTTTTACCATATCAGGTTCCCTCTATTCATTTTGCAAAAGTGATTCCAAGATTGCAAGGTAGACACAGAAGTTATGTTGATGAAAATTTTATCAGATCAGGTTCCCTGCGTTTCATTTTTCTAAAATGATTCCAAGATTGCAAGGTAGACACAGAAGTTATGTTGATGAATAAGTCACCAGATCATTTTTCTGCTGTTTGTTTTCTTAATTTCTTAATTTCAAGTTATGTTTTGTTTTGTTTTTATGGTTTAACGCCATTTTTCAGCACAATATATAGGCTATACATGGCGGCCAGTATTAGTGGTGGAGGAAGAAACCGGAAAAACCCCGGAAAGAACCACCGACCCACGAGAAGCTACTGGCAAGCTTTCTCACTTAACTACATTAGAATTTCAAGTTAACAGGATAGATCCAGATCTGATGGTAATGAATATGACACCAGATCAGGGTCTCTGACGGTAATGAATATGACACCAGATCAGGGTCTCTGACGGTAATGAATATGACACCAGATCAGGGTCTCTGACGGCAATGAATATGACACCAGATCAGGGTCTTTGACGGTAATGATTATGACACCAGATCAGGGTCTCTGCTGTTAAATTTGCTAATGATTCTAAGAGAACAGAGTAGACCCAGGTCTGTCAAAGCATCAGCTAATGACAGATCCTGAATTATGCTGTTCATTATGGTAGCAAATGTTATAGACCGCTCTGGTGGGATAGTGGTTAGAGCAACCATATCAGAAGTGGGAGGTTGTGAGTTCGAAGCCCAATCATGTCTTACCAAAGACTTAGAAAAATGGTACTAACAGCTGCTTCACTAGGTGCTCAGCATTAAGAGTTAGTATTAGAGCTGGTAGGACTGATGTCAGAATAATATGACTTGATGGAATATCATGCTACATGTCTGCAGCATGATGCCCCAGTTCTAGACACTACTATAAACTGCCTCACTGCAGACATCTTAGCGATATGATTGAAACATTATTAAGGTTATATTAAAAATCCCTGAACACCCACCCATAAATCAATATTGCACATGAATAAATAATAGAATAACTGCCAATGGAACCATCGATTAGCTTGATAAAGCCTCTGGGATTAGATGAACACTGAACCACCTTGATTGTTGATTGACTAACAGTTTAAGAGAATACAGGTCACAAACCATGACAGCAGCCACATCCTGAAGAGAACGCTGAGCAAGTACTAAGTCTGCCTGCAGCTGGAAACTCTGAAATATGCATAAGATAACATATATATATATATATATATATATATATATATATATATATATATATATATGTACATAGTTTTTATGATTCAAAACCAATAATGTCTGTTACAATAACTAAAGAAAGTATAAAAATGAAAGTGGAAGTGGGCCCTTGGTGGTTTTTAACATTTAGTGCAAAGTTTTAGTGAGGTTAGAATGTAATGATCACAGCTCCATAGCTTTCATAACATTTCACATCTGCACATTTGTCATATGCATGAAGTTTCTGGTTAAAACTTCCCAATACTGGGACCGTGTTATAACAATAATAATAATGATAACAACTACAACATCAAACATGAAATATGCTGACAATATAATAATAATTGTGGTTGATATTACTGCCTAGTATACTGGTAGAGTGCCAGATTTTATCAAATTTTTTATCAAATATGTTAGTGCTACTGACCTACTTCAAGAATTTATTTTGTACAGAAGATGAAGACATGTAAGATCAGGCAAATCAAGACGTAAGGGAGATAAATCACTATGGAAAAAACGGTCTACAACTATGGCAAATAGATACATATATATGGAACAAAGAAGAAGGTAAATCTTTCATTCAAAACTGCAAAGATCAATCATCTCAAAATGTGGATACGAAAAACTACATGTATTGATGCATAAGATCAAAATGTGGTAACTGCAATAAAATACCCAAGATACAGTTTTAACAAGAGATTGCAAACCTGGCAGAGAATAGACCAATGCTGTTTGCTGTATAAGCCAATTCCGTTTTTGGAGAAGAACAGTGGTGGCAATAATGATGGCAGACTGGTATCTGAAAAGCCTTATAAGAGGATGAACAGAGTTTAGTTGAATTTCTTTGCGTTTTGAAAGAAACTGAAAATAGCAGCTGTTGATGGACATGGGATAATAGGCAAAGTGTGTCACCATAAGTATGGCTAGCCTTACAGCAAGAGTAACTTATTTTTCGGCCTATAAGTCCATACTTTTTTACTTGAAAGTCAGGGCTTCGACTTGTACTCTGAATCGACTTATATATGGATTGTATCATTGAAAGTTTATATAAATTACGTTCGTAACTACAGGTAATAAAATGAACAACAACATGGATGTGCTTTCAAGTATAATAAAACAAGCAAGGACTGTTTATTCAGCTGTGTCAATTGATAGCAGAATATAGCAGTAATTTGTTCAGAAGTAAAATCACATGCATGTTTGCATTGGTAATGCAATTTCACAATTGCCGGTAATATGGAATATCATACAGCGATGCCATTACTAGTGTAAAATACAAAGACAAGATATTGACCTGGCCTCGTCTTATACTCCGAATCGACTTATATATGGAAGAAGGATGGAAAATAAGTCAAATTGGTGAATTTGACTTATATTCCACATCGACTTAAAGGCCGGAAAATACGGTACCTAAAATGAATGATTTACCTCTATACATGGACAGAAGTCTGGATTGAGGGACCTGAGTAAAACTATAAGCCCCAACCACTGTGGTAAGGAAGCATAAAACCACCAAAATAAAACAAAATATTTGCTTCCTGCTCAATAATTCACCAAAAAGTAAATTACACATACAGGAATGATTTAGATTGTTAAACTGTAGATTGCAAACAACATAGATCCTGATCGACTGCACCAGCAGATCAGGGTCCATGTTTTATTCGTTCTACTTATTATTCCTTACAAACTGCAGAAACACAGGGTCTGTGTAATTTGTTGTTGAAATCAAGTAAATTCAGATATAAACTTGTTTCTACTTTCATAACTGCATCATGAATTCAAAGGAAATATTTTTCACTCAAACCATAATATCAAATGTAGGAAGATTTGATACTGACATCCATGTAATATGAGGAACATGATATTACCTGACTGTAATTTCCTGGCATAAGATTGGAGAAGACATCATACATTGACATTAAAAATCCCTTGTCCACCCTGATGTTGAATTCCTGCATCAGTAGCTTAATGTATCTGACAACAAAAAAAGATTAATGCCAAGAGTTTACATTTTTTAAATGTGAAAGCAGTGGAAACAAAAATCACAATGCTTATCATGAAGGTATCACATAGTATGAAATAAATAATACATATTATATATTGTCTGTAATTCCATAACTTTATGTCATGGGGGATGAGAATACCAATAAACAAGAGCCCCATGAAGAAACTGATGTTGACATGACTGAAATGAACTTCCACAATTTTAAAATCATTGTTTCTTGCTTTCTGCTTAGTGTTGAAAACATCTCTGATATTTTGGAGCAATAACAAAATTTTCAAAACCACAATATGAATATGCCATCCAATTATGAAAAGATTTTAAAAAATGATACAATGTTGTCCATGTTGGATGTTATATTGACATTACTTTGATTTAGAAGACAGGTCAATGAGGGCAGGTCAATGTAACATATTCAACATGGCTGCCATGGTGGCCATATTCGTTGTTAGATAGTTACTATTTTCACTTAGCTTAGGACCAACTAGACATCATAAGAAGTCTTCTCTTTAAAAAGCCATGTTGATGCAACTTATTGTTTAGGAATAGTGATAACATTTTCAAAACAGTTGTCATTGCAGTCAGATTGGATGTCAGATTGGCAGCCAGATTGGATATCAGATTGGCACAATTGTCATTTAGGACCAGATACACATCACAGGACATCTTTTGGTTAAAAACTAAATACCCATATGAATATACATCTATACGGGTAGTGATTTTCACGATGGTCACTGCATTTTCAAGATGGCCACTGCAGTGGCAATAGTTGAGGTCAAATCAATACCACTTTTTCCCAAAAAATGTCGATTTGACTGTCCATTCAGAAGTAGTGGTAAAAATGATTTTTATTTTTTATGGTAGTCATACTGTGTGTCAGATTAGAATTAATTTTATTTAGTACCAAGTAGAGATCATTAGAAATCTTTTGGACAAAATCTCATGTTGATTTCATGTCCAAGACTTTCCCAATAGCTGCTGTGGTGATCAAGCTGGCTGTCCAAGTGACACACTATTTTCACTTAAGACCAACTACACATCATAAAAAGTCATCTGGCAAAAAGACCATGTTCACATGACCTTCCATTTATGATGAGGAGCTATACAAAAATGTTCAATATGGCCATGATGGTGGCCATATTGGATGTCTAACAATTTTCAATTAGGACCCTGTAAATTATGAGATGAACATGAGAGTGTGTAAAGTTTCATAGCAATCCTTTCAGTAGGTTAGGACAGAGTAGTGATAACAAACGTGTGCTAATTAATGGATGGATATAGGATTGATAATGGACAACTGATGCACTATTCTGGTCTAAAAATCCATTCCTTTATGTTTGCCTACTTTTGGTGGAGGTAAAATGCAAATTATTTTCACTCTTTGTTTTGTTTTACTATTACTGTTTTTTTTCCCCCAAGATGTTTTAAGAAGACTAATTAAAAGTAGCTCCTATTATTTTTGGTTAATTCAAATCAAAAATGCTGAAACATACACAATTTAATCCCAATGCTAAAAACTATGAGCTAAAAAATATTACAAAATATTCAAATGTGCTTGGAAAGTTTAAGTCTCTGCATGAGAGTAGCATTGACCCTGAGTATGCAATATGTGTTTCATGTGAGTAGCATTGACCTGAGTATGCAATATGTGTTTCATGTGAGTAGCATTGACCCTGAGTACGCAACATGTGTTTCATGCAATGTGGATTAAACTCACTGACTTAGCATGCAACTTTTATGTGTCATGTGATTGTACCCTGCTTCAGAGCTCTGAAATATCAACGTAATTTTGGATACTCCAAAGTAGATGGTATTATAGAAAAGTAAACAGCTGTAGATCATCAATGATTTAAAATAATGTAGACTTTCTAACTGCTTTACAAAATACAATGGGAAAAGTTAAGTTTTGTAACCATATCTTATTAGGCCACACCATTAATATTGGCTGGCATGTATAGCCTATATTGTGCTGAAAAGTGGCATTAAAACCCAACTACAACACCAACAACTTATAAGGACAAAAATGATTGGTTTTCAGAATAAGACTGTCTCGGGATTGTAGACTTTTTGGTTTGAAGCAGACTGGTCTGAACTGCAGAAAGTCAAAAAGTAGGATAAGTTTGAGATTTGGAGTAAAAAGTGATCTGGACATGAAAATAATATGTGCAGTTTGCAAAAAAGGTCCAATTTTAACCTTCGACACTTATTTGATCATAATAGCCAATTCAAAAAAAAAAACTCTCGAATACACCCGTTCTACAGATTTTGACACCTCTTGGAAGCAGATCAATTTGGTTGTTTTCAGGAGTAACCCCAAACTGCGTTTCCTACCTATATTGCATGTGCAAATTACAAGACTTTCCAGGGTTTAATGAGTTAAGATAGTATATGGGGGAAGCCATGATATCACAATGCTGCATTTGTTGGCCAGTCACATCTGGTAAGGTATTATTAAATGCACTGTAAATTCAGGTGTCTGCTTTCTTTAATTGATAAATATTGTAGCAGCAACTTGTGTAAAAGAAATAAAAAGTGCATCTTTAAATGAACAGTAAAAGTTCAGAAGCAATGCTTGAAAACATGATTAAACAAATATGTTGGAGAATTCTCTAAAAACAAATGTCAATCACCTATTTGTTTCAGTGAGAATAAATGTAAATTGTAAATATATTTCCAAAAATGAAAATCAAAAATATAAAACAGAGCATATATGGAGATATTTCTAATGTTTAAAATATAATTTTTCATTATTAATGGCATGTATAAAATGCAGGAAATCTGGATTAGAAGAAAAAGCCAATTTTTAAGTAAATTATGTTTCTCCGAGAATACTTACCCAATCACATTAACATTAGGGATATAAGCCTGCTACCTTGCGAATCCAGCCCAACCAAAAGACGAAAATTCGTCTTTTCTGTCTATGTCATATAGACAAAGGGCAATAACTCTGGCCCCTTACCTCCCCTTGCCCCCACTAGGTGTCGCCAGTTTTTAAGCTGAGCGATAAATACCATACAAGGATGCTCGCATGGTGGGGTGGTTGGGAGGGTTTTTTAAGTAATGTGATTGGGTAAGTATTCTCGGAGAAACATAATTTACTTAAAAATTTGCTTTCTCCTTTGAATACATTCTCCAATCACATTAACATTAGGAGAATATGTAATAGGAGGAGGGAATGCTGAGCATTCTACCTCTACCCCGGGTATCCTCTAGGGAATGATGGCTGGATTCCCCATTTGAATGATAACCCGTTCTCCTAATTTAATCAGCAACACAGCCCAGGGTCACGTGATATGTGACCCCTTTATATGGTTAAGATGATAGTCATTGAAATCTTCTTACCTACAAAAATTTTCTGGCGAATCCAGTGAAGCTAATAGGCTGTGCTGATTGTTGTAAATGGGTCTGGTGGGCATCTGGGCTGCCAACACTGGACCTACTAGATTCAAGATTTGTCTCTGCGAGAACAAATCTTTGAGATAAAACTGGAGAAGATTGACTCTGCATGCCAGCCAACAGCTTCTATTATATCTCGGATAGAAACATTGCGTTTGAATGCAAGGCTCGCTGAGATGGCTCTAATCTCATGAGCGGTAATCTGCATGAGGTGACTCTGAAATACGCTGAGCGTATAACCCACTTCAGTCATGAAGCAAGGGCTTGAATGGTGATATCTCATTTCCCAGCTATCACCAGAAGAAAGAAGTGCTTGTATGTGACCTGACTCACCTCTATGTGTTTAAATGGTACTAGAGTGCACAAACAGGATCTTGCATGGCTGCTGCTCCTGACTTATCTATAAAAGAAAGCGTGCTAATGACGACTCTTTGATTGCCAATGGATGGTTTTTGGCTACGAAGCCTGGCTGTGTCAAGAGGACCACCGAACCATCTGATCTGAACTGAAGATAGTTAGGGTCACTGGAAAGGACCTGTAACTCACTCACCCTGCATGCTGAAGCTAAGACTATCAAGAAACCCGATTTGTATGATAGTAGCTTTAACGAATCGTGGGCTAAAGACTCAATACTAACTGAATTGAGCCATGTTAAAACCCAGGACAGATTCCATTTGGAAACAGGGTGAGGGATATTAGTCAATTGAACTCTAAAGTGGCTAAAAGATCTGACAGATCTTTGTCATGGCTGATATCACATTTACCATGATGGCGGAATGTGTCTGATATCATGGAGCGGTAGCATTTGATAATAATTTGGGCCAACTGTTTCTCCTCAAAAAGCCAGAGAAAAAGTCGGCCAGTTGAGGGATTGTGACACTCAAAGGAATGATGTTAATGATATGGTACCAGTCCCTGAAAAAATGCCACTTTCCCTCATAAGCCTTCAGAGTAGAGGGCCTTCTTGCTCTCGAGATTCTCTCCATAATCAAAGATTTAAATTGTTTGTCTTGCAAGGCTGTCTGGACCAGAGCCAAGCATGAAGATAAAGATGGTCCGGACAGGGGTGGAACACCCGTGATCGTGGTTGCTTGAGAAGATTTGGGCTGACTGTAATCTTCCTGGGTAGATCTATTGCCAGATCGAGTATATCGGAGACCCAGGAGTTGTTCCATCTGAGAGGGGCAATCAGAATCATCTGACAGTTATGACCCCTTAACCTCTGGATTATTTTCAGTACCAAGACCGTGGGAGGGTAGGAGAATGCCCACAACCCCTCCCAGCTGATTGACAGAGCATCCATGACCCATGCATCTGGGTCTGGAACCGGTGAGACGAAGGTGGACAACTTGCAATTCCACCTTGTTGCAAAAGATCGATCATCGGATGTCCCCAAAGTGTGCAGATTGGAAGAAAGCCCAATAGATGGAGTGACCATTCCGTGTGAATGACTGGATAGAGTGTCAGCCAAGACATTGAGTCTGCCGGGAATGTGTCTGATTTGTACATTGAGGTGGAGATTGTCGCACCAATGTAGAAACTGCCAGATCAGATTGCACGGGTCTGGTGATTGGTGCCCCCTTGTTATGAGGAGGCAAGTCACCACCACAAAGTTGTGTGACATAAGGAGGACACTTTTGAATAACAGTTGATCCTGCCAGAAATGAAAGGCATTGATGACAGTCTTTATTTCTGAAAGGTTGATGTGGAGAGGGCTCACCCCTGGTACCCACGTGCCATTGACGGTATCGAAGTCCGGCAACAGGTGGGCACCCCAACCATAGGTACTGGCGGCGGAACATACCATTATCTCTGCCTGGGGTATCTCCAGAGTAATCCCTGTGGACAGCCAACTGGGGTTGTGCCACTGACGCAAGAATGATCTTATTTCTGGCGTGATCTTTATTGTGTGATCGAGGGGACTTAAAAAAGGGCGCAATTATGCTAGTAACGTCCTTTGTAAAGGGCGCATAAAGAGATGGCCGAGTGGGATCAAGTCCGCCGCCGCATTGAATAATCCGAGGAGTTGCAAGAACTCTCTCGCTAAAATGCACATCCTGTTGGAAACGGACTCTACGAGTTCGACTATCCGGATGATCATGAACGCGAGGAAGCCTTACCTGATTCAGATCAGTGAGAAACTCCACACCCAGATGGACCAAAACTCTGGGCTGGAAAGAGATCGGACTTTATCCAGTTCACGAGAAAGCCTAGATGATGTAAAAGTGATATAAGATCGTTTCTGCCTTTGCGCAGAGTAGAACTTAACATATGTTTCTGGAGGATGTCGTCTAAGTATACTGCTGTCACTATAGATGAAGTCAAGCAGAACAGGGTGACGACGCAATCCATAACCTTGGTAAAAGCCCAAGGGCTGACGTTGAGGCCAAAAGGTATGACCTGGAACTGATAAACCGAGTCCCGACAAGCACAACGGAGAAATGTCAGTGACTTGGTGGATAGGTGTGAAAATATGCGTCGGTCATATCTAGACTGACAGCATACCCGTCGGATGGAAAGACGGGTTGATCACGCCATCGCCACATTGAATTTCAGGCATAATATGTATTGGTTGAGGCGACTCAGGTCGATGAACGGCCTCTGGATAAGAAACAGCCATGAATAAAGCCCCAGCTATTGCATGGTTTATTATTATTATTATTTTTTTCTTTTTTTATATAGAAAGGCATCCTTCTCCCGATCTGATGGTACATCCGTGAAGAGGGGAGAGGAGGACAGGGGAGGGGATGGATAAATGAAGTCCAAAGTCCCTCCGAAATGACCTGAATCACCCAAATGTTCTGAGGTAATAAAGTGGTCCAGTGGTCCTGAAATTGCAGGAGGTGGCTGCCCACAGGTAGGCAGTTCACTGGCGGTGGGCAGGGTATGTCAATGTCTAGAGTTAGGAGGCTTGAAGGCGGAGAAACTTGGGTTCTTGCCGCCTCTGTATGGTTGCCTCCTAGCTTGATTAGACTGTTGGCTCTCAGCATTGGGTTGGGATCTATACTACACATTTGATTGTAAGGATCCCTTTTTCCCTGGTCCGCCTATCATCCCTCCGCTGTGGCAGGGGATGATTGTTTCGAAACGCCTGCTAAAGTTGGGCAACCAGTTGGAGGGGCAGTTCCTGAGCTGCCTGCCTCCGAACTTTTCAATTTTCTCCTCAAAGAGTAAAGGTGACCCAAACGGAGACATCCGTAAAGCCAGAGTAGGATGGGGCTTGAGCGACGTGGACCACTGACATGCATCACGTCGTATCAGGTCGAAGTTGGCAGAAGCAGTCAACACATTGGCCCTGGAATGGTGAGCTGCCTTGTTAATAACTCTAGCAATCCAGGCTGTCACTTCACAAGCGTGGTCATTGCCGTATTTGCCTAGGGAGTCAGAAAAATGGCTAGTGAAGCCAAGTCTAACATTGAAGACGTAGCGACTACGTTTTGGACTAGCTTTGACGTGGCATTGGAGATTAGTACTAAAGGCATCTGATTGAGTTTCGTACCAGCTACACTAGAACATTGCTGGAAGTTAGATTCCTGAATTTTTACCGACTGGGGAAGAAGCAGGAAGGACATCGTCTCTTCCTCCCATTCAAGCTCTACAGATGCCTTAACTTTATAGTCTTGAATGGCGGTAGGAGGTGGTGGGCATTCTGAAGTTTCCAACACCCTATAAATTCTTCCACTGCAGCCTTGAACAGTCCGTTCCATGACTGGATCTGTGTACGGCTGAAAGTGTTTTGTCACACTCACTGTGTACCGAGTCGTGTTCTGGTCAACTCAGGCATCCACTCGCAGCTGAATTGTCCTTTTTTTTTCTTCAATCCAACTTTAAATTTTTCTTGTCTCTGTAAAGCTTGCACAGTGCAGCGAGCACTGCGCACACATCTACTATTCGATCAGAGGGAACGTTGGTTCTGGTACAGCTTGCATCTCTGTATAGCATACCAGGTGACATAGATGACGCAATTCCATTATAATTGACAATTTCACCAATTCTCCCTTGTGGAGAAGCCGTGAACATATGGACAGACGGCATTGCTGGCTGGTTTGTCTGGTGAATGGTCGGCCTGAATGTCTGTGATGGTCCGGCTATCACCAGTACCGGCCGCTCCAAAGGCCTGGCTGGATGGACCGATTTCTCACTAAAATCTCCATCATAGTATTGATATGTTGCCGGCGGTACAGCTTGATGGATGGATTTGTCACTAAAATTTCGTAAATCATAGATGGTCGGCCTGTTTTAGCAATAAGGTCCCCATACTGGGACGGTACTGCCGGCTGGTTTGTCTGGCGTGTGGTCCACCGGAATGTCGGTGACAGTCCGGCTATCACCGGTACCAGCCGCTGCCATGGCTTGGCTGGACGGATAGATTTCTCATTAAAATCTCCGTCATAGTATTGGCATGTTGCTGGCAGTACAACTTGATGGGCAGATTTGTCACTAAAATCCCCGTAAATCATAGTTGGTCGCACCGTGTTAGCAAAATGATGGGGGGGCTGGACAGTTGGTGACGGCCGGTGCGGTGATGGTGAGATTGCATAATGAAATGGATTCAATGGAACCGGAAAAAAACCCATGCATCCTGACTTACAGGCCCAAAAGCCACGCTCGGAACACTCCCCAAAAGATGTTAATAGCTACACCGTAGTTTCCTGTACCCAACGACGCATCTGTTCAAAGGCGGACTGTTGTACCATGTCAGCATCATTTTCCTCCAATGCCACATTGCCAACACCCTTTTTATCATTCATGCATTTGTTGTTGACATCTCTACTGAAACGACAAAGAAGGTAAAACAAAGCACAAATTAGCAATTCAGCAAGTTATTAATTCGCTAATACCATAACCGTTTCTAATGGAGGAAGCAAAATTATTCAGTGCCACGTTAACTCGTAAATGACAAGTACCACCATTAGTGAGTCGCAACTTGGTCGTCCAAAGACGAAGTCTATTGAAACGACAAAAGAAGATAACAAGCACAAATTAGCAATTCAGCATGTTATTACTTCGCTAATACCATAACCGTTACAAACGGAGTAAGCAAAATTATTCAGTGCCGCGTGAACTCGTAAATGACAACACGAGTACTGCCATTAGCGTGCTCTGTCCACGTTGCAATGTGGTCGTCCAAAGACGAAGTCCATAAAGGTGACAAAGTCACTCAAAATTTGAAAATATTGTAAAATAATGTATACAACCTGTAGAAGAATGATTATCTAACACAAAATAATTCCAAATTTAACTTCGGATGTTCCGAATTTACACTAAGATGGCTTGGATTCATGGAGGACTAATTGTACGTGGTTGCACAGTACAAGTGAAGCTTAAAACTAGCGACACCTAGCGGGGGTAAGGGGAGGTAAGGGGCAAGAGTTATTGCCCTTTGTCTATATGACATAGAAAAGATGAATTTTCGTCTTTTGGTAGGGGTGGATTTGTGAGGTAGCAGGCTTATATCCCTAATGTTATTGTGATTGGGGAACGTATTCAAAGGAGAAATAAAAGACACGTCAACAAAATGGAAAAAATACTTGAGACTCGAGCAAATAAAAAGGTATACCATGTATGTATTAAACACAGGACTTTTAACTAGGTATAAGCTTTATAGCTAGACTGCCTGTAAATATAGTGAAACCTGTCTTGAAAGACCACCATTTCTGCCAAGACATAAAGGTCTCTCATGACAGGTGGTTTCTCATAACAGGTCATAACACTATATAATCAATGAATCTGTAAATGGAGAAGATGGTCTCTCAATACAGGTTTTACTGTACATCAATCTATTAAGAGCATGTATCATGAACTGTAATAAAACAAATAATTGCATATAAGATTTGTGTTATCTAACCTGAAGGTGTCCACATTGTGTTCAGGCACTGTCCGCCTCATAAAGCAGAACTCAAGGAAGGGTTTATGTCCCTTTTTCTTCACAATGTAGGCTGGAACTGGACTGGGGTATAAGACTGTTGGGAAGTAAGCATCAGAAAGCTGATTGTCTATCTGTAATATTTTGAAAGGTAAAAAAAAAAAAGATTTTTCTTAGAATTATTATGAATTATGATGTAAAAATGAATATTCTGCAAACATACCATCACATAAAAAATTACAACTATATGTTGAGTGTCTAAAGCTGCTGCCTATTATAAAACCAAGATGAACTTTTTCAGCAAATAAGGACTTGATTTAATGGATACCCAGTACAAAAATCCATTATGTCTTGCAAAATATATTTACTTTAGCCCTGACATAAAAGTTACATTGGTAGCTGAAATTTAATTTCATGCAAGAAATATCATTTCAAAGTAAGATTATTGTTTGTACCCTACAGTCAAAAGTCTCAGTCCAATAGAGTCTCAGTCCAATAAAGTAAAGCAGATTGCAAAATTCATTTCATGTACAAAATTACAATGCACAATATAAACTTGGATCTGTCAATACATTATTAAAAAGCATGATATCTACAGCATTGATCTGTCAATACATTATTATTAAACAGCATGATATCTACAGCATTGATCTGTCAATACATTATTAAACAGCATGATATCTACAGCATTGATCTGTCAATACATTATTAAACAGCATGATATCTACAGCATTGATCTGTCAATACATTATTAAACAGCATGATATCTACAGCATTGACCCTGATTTAAAAATATGTCCCCACCCTCAACAATAAAAAAAAAATTCATTCAATTACAAATGGAAGTAGAATGAAACAATATAAACCCTGACCTGTCAGTGCATTACACAGAAGTACACCTGCAACATTGGCTCTGATCTTCTGCTGCAGCATTATGCAACAATGTATCTTAGTCAATGTTGTTTGCAGCTTGGTTTGCTTTATATATGGGTACTAAGATCTAATTTGTGACCTTAAGTCAATTCAATTAAAACTTAATAGCAAGAACAGGCTGCATATCTAATAGAGAAGACTATACAGTACATAGTTTGGGTATATTATGTACATAAGACTATGCAGTAGAGTTTTGGTATATTATGTACATAAGACTATGCAGTACAGAGTTTTGGTATATTATGTACATAAGACTATGCAGTACAGAGTTTGGGTACATTATGTACATAAGACTATGCAGTACAGAGTTTTGGTATATTATGTACATAAGACTATGCAGTACAGAGTTTTGGTACATTATGTACATAAGACTATGCAGTACAGAGTTTTGGTACATTATGTACATAAGACTATGCAGTACATAGTTTGGGTACATTATGTACATAAGACTATGCAGTACAGAGTTTTGGTATATTATATTATGCACGTAAGACTATATAGTACAGAGTTTTGATATATTACTATGTAGATTATACAATACAGAGTTTTGGTACATTGTGTACATAGACTATACATGTACAGAGCTTTGGTATATTATGTACATAGACTATACAGTACAGAGTTTTGGTAGATTATGTACATGGACTATGCTGAGTACAGAGCTTTGGTATATTATGTATGTAGACAATACAGTACAGAGTTTTGGTATATTATATATGTAGACTATACAGTACTGAGTTTTGGTACATTGTGTACATAGACTATACATGTACAGAGTTTTGGTATATTATGTATGTAGACTATACAGTACTGAGTTTTGGTACATTGTGTACATAAACTATACATGTACAGAGTTTTGGTATATTATGTATGTAGACTATACAGTACTGAGTTTTGGTACATTGTGTACATAGACTATACATGTACAGAGTTTTGGTATATTATGTATGTAGACTATACAGTACTGAGTTTTGGTACATTGTGTACATAGACTATACATGTACAGAGTTTTGGTATATTATGTATGTAGACTATACAGTACTGAGTTTTGGTACATTGTGTACATAAACTATACATGTACAGAGTTTTGGTATATTATGTATGTAGACTATACAGTACTGAGTTTTGGTACATTGTGTACATAGACTATACATGTACAGAGTTTTGGTATATTATGTATGTAGACTATACAGTACTGAGTTTTGGTACATTGTGTACATAGACTATACATGTACAGAGTTTTGGTATATTATGTATGTAGACTATACATGTATTGAGTTTTGGTATATTATATATGTAGACTATACAGTACTGAGTTTTGGTACATTGTGTACATAGACTATACATGTACAGAGTTTTGGTATATTATGTATGTAGACTATATAGTACTGAGTTTTGGTACATTGTGTACATAAACTATACATGTACCGAGTTTTGGTATATTATGTATGTAGACTATACAGTACTGAGTTTTGGTACATTGTGTACATAGACTATACATGTACAGAGTTTTGGTATATTATGTATGTAGACTATACAGTACTGAGTTTTGGTACATTGTGTACATAGACTATACATGTACAGAGCTTTGGTATATTATGTATGTAGACTATACAGTACTGAGTTTTGGTACATTGTGTACATAAACTATACATGTACCGAGTTTTGGTATATTATGTATGTAGACTATACAGTACTGAGTTTTGGTACATTGTGTACATAGACTATACATGTACAGAGTTTTGGTATATTATGTATGTAGACTATACAGTACTGAGTTTTGGTACATTGTGTACATAGACTATACATGTACAGAGTTTTGGTATATTATGTATGTAGACTATACAGTACTGAGTTTTGGTACATTGTGTACATAGACTATACATGTACAGAGTTTTGGTATATTATGTATGTAGACTATACAGTACTGAGTTTTGGTACATTGTGTACATAAACTATACATGTACAGAGTTTTGGTATATTATGTATGTAGACTATACAGTACTGAGTTTTGGTACATTGTGTACATAGACTATACATGTACAGAGTTTTGGTATATTATGTATGTAGACTATACAGTACTGAGTTTTGGTACATTGTGTACATAAACTATACATGTACAGAGTTTTGGTATATTATGTATGTAGACTATACAGTACTGAGTTTTGGTACATTGTGTACATAGACTATACATGTACAGAGTTTTGGTATATTACTATGAAGATTATACAATAGAGAGTTTTGGTACATTATGTATGCATCATCTGGATGTTATTGTCTTTATACTGAAAAATATTTCTTGCTGGATAATTTGGCCAAATTCTAAACTTCTACTGTTATGTAATATGTGAGGATAATTTACCTAATCATTATTAACAAACAATTTTATGGATTGCAAACAAAATATTTTTGGATTTAATGTCTTGTGCATTTTGGTAAAATGTGTTCATGTTTTACCTGTTAAAATGAGAAATAGAACATGAACAGGAGGAGAGGGGAGTGAGAATGTTACCTGAATCCTGTGTATTTTAGCCTGGAAGGAGACATGATGATTGGAATGCCTGTAGGAGAACCACAGCCCAGGATTGTAGGTCCTCCTAAGATCCCCGATGTAAGGCCTTAACATCTTCATCTGATCAAGATCCACCTAAAATACATATTTTAGCAAGTTTTATCTGGTGATATTTGGCTGCAAAAACTCAAACTTCTACTCAAGATGCAACTGTTCAAAATGATTCTTACCATCAAGTACAATATTTCGAAATTTACATAATTATTATACAGTTGTCCCCATCTTGAATGGCCCCCGCTGACCAGCGGCCACCCGCTTCTTACAGCCAGAATCCCTTGGCACCAATGCATTTGTGTTCAAGTGTACCCCTCAAGAATGGCCACTCTCTAATGCAACCAGCTGTCAGCATATTACTAAAAAAATTTAAAATGTTCCCCTCACAAGTGGCTACTTTTTATTTCAAATGTGTCCAGAACCAATAATTGATCCATCTTGTGACATAAGGAAAGCAATCAGATTATCTCTAACATCAATTCATGTCTCCCAATGTCAGGTTTCCATTACTGAAAGAAGTGTTGACTAAAGTATATGTAACACTAAGATTTATATTATATCATCATCTATAAAAGCCAACATTTACAGGAAATGGACTCAACAATGTTATGATAGAGTTTTGGGTTTCACACACCTGTTGAGGTCTTCTCTTTGATGATTACAACAGTTATTGGAGTAATTGCAAAGATCATTTCATGGTCAGCATATGCTAAAAATAGATTTTGTGCATTAACACACACACACATACATACATTAACTTCGAACAAATCAGCATACCAGACAAAGACCAAAAAGTCATGTGACAATACATTTATCACCTCCTTTATGAAGAAGGCATTTCGTCCACTCTACAACAGTTTTGTCTGCATATATAATCACATATAGTTAGCAGCATCTGAATAAATCATGACCAAACATAAACATGTCATCACGTAAATGTATTATTTTAGAAAAAAGTCAGTTATTCTACTCGAAAACATTGGGTAGGGTGGGGAGGGTGTACTTGCCAAACAATTTTATGTAGTAAAGACTAGAATAAAACAATTTAATGTTGAAAATACTTGAATAAAAAATTTCATAACCGATAAGGAGGTTATTCTGCAGCAGTGGGAAACTGGAGCAAATGGAAAGAGAATTATGTATTACCAAGATTTTAATGATGTTTTTGAATGGTACTGCAATGTGCATGACAACAATACCTGCTTGCATATCATGCATAGAACAGGTAGAACAATGGTTTTAGAATAAATAGAACAATGGCTTAAAATAAATAGAACAATGACTTACAACAGGTAGAACAATGACTTACAACAGGTAGAACATTGGCTCGGAATAGGTAGAACAATGGCTTAGAACAGGTAGAACAATGACTTACAACAGGTGGAACAATGGCTTAGAACAGGTAGAACAATGGCTTAGAATAAATAGAATGGCTAGGTAGATAAATGGCTTAGAATAAACAGAATGGCTAAGAACAGGTAGAACAATGGCTTATAATAAATAGAATGGCTAAGAACAGGTAGAACAATGGCTTAGAATAAATAGAATGACTAGGTAGAAAAATGGCTTAGAATAAACAGAATGACTAGGTAGATAAATGGCTTAGAATAAACAGAATGGCTAAGAACAGGTAGAACAATGGCTTATAATAAATAGAATGGCTAGGTAGAAAAATGGCTTAGAACAGGTAGAACAATGGCTTAGAACAGGTAGAACAATGATTTAGAAGACGTAGAACAAAGGCTTAGATTATAAATAACAATGACTTAGAATAGATAGAACAATGGCTTAGAATAAATAGAAAAATGGCTTAGAACAGGTAGAACAATGGCTTAGAATAAACAGAATGGCTCAGAACAGGCAGAACAAAGGCTTAGAATAGAAATAACAATGGCTTAGAATAGATAGAACAATGGCTTAGAATTAATAGAATAATGGCTAGGAACAGGTAGAACAATGGCTTAGAATATATAGAACAATAGCTTAGAATAAATATAATGGCTCAGAACAGGTAGAACAATGGCTTAGAACAGTTAGAGCAATGGCTTAGAACAGGCAGAACAAAGGCTTAGAACAGGCAGAACAAAGGCTTAGAATAGGAATAATAATGGCTTAGAATAGGTAGAACAATCGTTTTTGAATAGGTAGAACAATGGCTTAGAATAAATAGAACAATGGCTTACAACAGGTAGAACAATGACTTAGAATAAATATAATGGCTTAGAATAGGTAGAACAATGGCTTAGAATATATAGAACAATGGCTTAGAATAAATAAAACAATAGCTTAGAATAAATATAATGGCTTAGAATAGGTAGAACAATCGTTTTTGAATAGGTAGAACAAAGGCTTAGAATAAATAGAATAATGGCTTACAACAGGTAGAACAATGACTTAGAATAAATATAATGGCTTAAAATAGGTAGAACAATGGCTTAGAATATATAGAACAATGGCTTAGAATAAATAGAACAATAGCTTAGAATAAATATAATGGCTCAGAACAGGTAGAACATTGGCTCAGAACAGGTAGAGCAATGGCTTAGAACAGGCAGAACAAAGGCTTAGAATAGGAATAATAATGGCTTAGAATAGGTAGAACAATCGTTTTTGAATAGGTAGAACAATGGCTTAGAATAAATAGAACAATGGCTTACAACAGGTAGAACAATGACTTAGAATAAATATAATGGCTTAGAACAGGTAGAACAATGGTTTTAGAATAAATAGAACAATGGCTTAAAATAAATAGAACAATGACTTACAACAGGTAGAACAATGACTTACAACAGGTAGAACATTGGCTCGGAATAGGTAGAACAATGGCTTAGAACAGGTAGAACAATGGTTTAGAACAGGTAGAACAATGGCTTAGAATAAATAGAATGGCTAAGAACAGGTAGAACAATGGCTTAGAATAAATAGAATGGCTAAGAACAGGTAGAACAATGGCTTAGAATAAACAGAATGACTAGGTAGATAAATGGCTTAGAATAAACAGAATGGCTAAGAACAGGTAGAACAATGGCTTATAATAAATAGAATGGCTAGGTAGAACAATGACTTACAACAGGTAGAACAATGGCTTAGAACAGGTAGAACAATGGTTTAGAACAGGTAGAACAATGGTTTAGAATAAATAGAATGACTAGGTAGATAAATGGCTTAGAATAAACAGAATGGCTAAGAACAGGTAGAACAATGGCTTATAATAAACAGAATGGCTAAGAACAGGTAGAACAATGGCTTATAATAAATAGAATGGCTAGGTAGAACAATGACTTACAACAGGTAGAACAATGGCTTAGAACAGGTAGAACAATGGTTTAGAACAGGTAGAACAATGGCTTAGAATAAATAGAATGACTAGGTAGAAAAATGGCTTAGAATAAACAGAATGGCTAAGAACAGGTAGAACAATGGCTTATAATAAATAGAATGGCTAGGTAGAAAAATGGCTTAGAACAGGTAGAACAATGGTTTAGAATAAATAGAATGACTAGGTAGATAAATGGCTTAGAATAAACAGAATGGCTAAGAACAGGTAGAACAATGGCTTATAATAAACAGAATGGCTAAGAACAGGTAGAACAATGGCTTATAATAAATAGAATGGCTAGGTAGAACAATGACTTACAACAGGTAGAACAATGGCTTAGAACAGGTAGAACAATGGTTTAGAACAGGTAGAACAATGGCTTAGAATAAATAGAATGACTAGGTAGAAAAATGGCTTAGAATAAACAGAATGGCTAAGAACAGGTAGAACAATGGCTTATAATAAACAGAATGGCTAAGAACAGGTAGAACAATGGTTTAGAACAGATAGAACAATAGTGTAGAACAGGAAGAACAATGGATTAGAACATGTAGAACCATGGCTCAGAATAGGTAGAATAATGTAGAACAATGGCTCAAAATATGTAGAACAAAACAGTAGAACATGTAGAACAATGGCTTATTATTTTTCTAACAGGAAACTATTTTATCTCTGTCAACAATGCATAGAACGAACCATGCCAAGAATACAGAAATCTTTAATGTCACATGTCACCAACAGCAATTTATTTTATGTAATCTTAATAATCAGGAATCACATGCAATCAAAATGAGTCAACAGGACGCAATCAGCATAAACAAACTATTACACTAAATAACCTCCTACTTTCAATACTGCAATTTTCTACATAATAATAATAATAATAATAATAATAATAATAATGACATTAGACTGGACACCAAATGCAAGAAATTAACTTCCGTCTTAATAAACGATGAACAAAACTAAAATCTCTTAATAAATTCAAACCATAAAGACTGGTTATCAGACTAACCTCCACCTGTTCCTGAAGACTGGTCTTAGTCTGTAAGTTCCTCCACTGGTCCTCCAGCCATGTCTGTAGCTCAATATTCAACAACTTCCAGCGATTGTTTACCTCTACCTCCCATGCTGCAGGCATGCTTGTCATGCTTAGCAATGCCACTTCTTCATATGCCCCATTTATCACAGACACAGTCAACCCATCAAGGGATACAAATGACACTAATGTTGCCTGCTCTGCCTCATTCATCTAAAAATATAAATGTCTTTCTGTATTTCCAGCATTATCAAAAAGAAAAAAGTCAGAAACTAACAGTATAACATTTTATCCCATGTATAACTTGTGTAGAGTCTAATTTTTAGCAAGTATTTCATGCTCGCAAGAAAAAAGGAATAAGGAATATAGAATGTTATATCTGTCTATATTAGCTGGTATTTAACTATTATGACAAGGATGAGTGAATTCTATTCAACAATTCAGATTACTCTTTATATGACTAATTTTGCTGATAGTGCAGTCTCGCAGTTTGATTTCTGATTCTGATATGTGCAACAGTTATGGTAGTTGCCCTTCCAACAATCTAATTATCTCCCCTTTGTGTTCCCCATCTAGAAGACTGCTCTGCTCTAGTTTAATCAGACTAAAATATCAGCCACTGTCAGAAATTAATCATAAATAAACATCAATTATAGCTATGTTTAGTTTAATCGGACAAAAATATCAGCCACTGTCAGTAATTAATCATAAATAAACATCAATTATAGCTATGTTTAGTTTAATCGGACAAAAATATCAGCCACTGTCAGTAATTAATCATAAATAAACATCAATTAGATATAATTATGTTTAGTTTAATCAGACAAAAATATCAGCCACTGTAAGTATTTAAATATAAATAAACATCAATTAGATATTATTATGTTTAGTTTAATCGGACAAAAATATCAGCTACGGTCATAAATAAACATCAATTAGATATAACAATGTTTAGTTTAATCAGTGAAAAATGGGAACCAAAATATAATGCAAAGCAGTGTTAAGTCAGAATGATGAGAATGTATGGACATTAGAAAAGTATTCCAAAATACTATTGATGACACAATGTGTGGAAAATGGGGTCTGTATTCACAAAGTTTCTCAACTTTAGTGTCCACTCAAATGTAAAATTACCTTTGTCATAATTCTCCTGTATTTATAAAAGTGAAACAGAATCTTTTTATAATTTTAAGTTCTGTTGTTTAAATACAATGAATATAGAGCGCATAATCTGTAAGATAAATGTATACACTAATCCTAATTAATCTGACGCAGGTAAAACAGTTGGGACATTTCAATGACTTTTAGTTTAAATATATAACACTGGTAAATCAACATTCCAATATTTTCTGATAATCCAAATCGGATAAAATTTTATGATTTAATTTAAAAGATGCAACGTAAAACAGTATGGCTTAATTTTTTTTAAAGCCTTCAAATACAAAAATGCAAATGCAAATAAGATGGGCAGAACTATCAATATATTCTGTTGTTGCTGTTGAAGGGTTTAATACCATTTATCAGCACAAGATAGGCTATACATGGCAGCTAGTATATATGATGGAAGAAGAACCAAGGAAAAATCCTAGAAAGAACCACCGACCTATGAGAATCTACTGGCAAGCTGTCTTACATACCCACATTGGCCAAACATGAGACTCAAAGCCACACAGACAGAGGTGAGATGGCAATGATCTGTAACAGTGAGCACTTTAGACCACTTGACCATTCGGGGCCCCCAATACCTTTGTGTTACAACTATGTACCTTAGCTTTTACGTTCATTTTTCATTTGCCAACAATAAAGTGACAGTGATAAAGAAACAAAATAATGCACACAAGTTTGCAATTTACTTTCTTTCAGTTTCAATATAAATGCTTTTGGTTTATACTGTCTCTGGGATTTTGCAAAAATGCAAATTTATTTACCAAGTTTAAGAATTTGTGGTGAAACGCAATTTTTAAGAAAATGTTTCTTAGCACTATCAAATATTAACATATATTTAGAAGCATGCAAGTCCAATTAGTTTAGACTTTCTCATTCCTTTGTAAATCGCTGGACAGTTACAACAGCATAATTATAGGATTGTAATGTTCCAGACAAGGAAAAGTTATAATGAGTAACCTAGTGATGTTGGCAAAACAATTTACATGTTTCAATAGTTTCATGCAGCATTCCTAGTGTCAAATTAGAAGCTCACAAAGTATTAATAACTGAAATAGATCTACTTTTACTCTAAACATGCTTATAAACTGAATGCAACTGCAAATGTAGTCCCTGACTAGCCATTGCAGAAGACATTGGGATATCATGGTCTCTATTGCTTGTTCTATTGAATGCATTGGGATATCATGGTCTCTATTGCTTGTTCTATTGAATGCGCTGGGATATCATGGTCTATATTGCTTGTTCTATTGAATACAATGGGATATCATAGTCTATATTGCTTGTTCTATTGAATACAATGGAATATCATGGTCTATATTGCTTGTTCTATTGAATACTCTGAGCAAACCTAGATCATCCAGTGTATTTTGCGATGGCACATCTGGGTCTGTGCAGTTTGCAGTACGTATAGTGTCTTTGTTGAATATAAATAATATGAAGACTGCTAAAATAATCTGCATTTAGAAAATGTTTGGTTGTATGTACATTTAAAATGTGTAATGATGTAATAAAAAGATAAACATGCCATGCTATCTACAACACATGCAGTAAAATTTAAGGACTGTGGATTCTACAGTAAAAACTTGTAGACTTTTAAAAATATAGATTTCTTCTTGTCTACCTCACTGCCATGTACAGGTGGATGGTCTTAGAAATGTTAAGATTTTTCAAAGCATGCAACCAAACAATAAGATCTAAGCTATCAATTGTCTGGTACTGCACAGAAAAGGCTTGCAAATATAGCTCAGACATTCATAGTCCATTCATTTCGCTTTGTGTCCAATGACTTTTATTTCAGTCTATCCATATCGCATTGTGTCCAATGACCTTTATTGCAGTCTATCCATATTGCTTTGTGTCCAATGACCTTTATTTCAGTCTATCCATATCGCTTTGTGTCCAATGACCTTTATTGCAGTCTATCCATATCGTTTTGTGTCCAATGACCTTTATTTAAGCACAGGCTTTCGAAATTCTATCACAGTAAAGAATGTCAGAATATTGGATTAAAAGACAAAAATCCTGAACAGATATATATTATATGATATATATACATGTACATGGTTGGCAACAGTTTCTAGTTGGGGAGAATGGTTATTCTTATTTACAAATGACCAATTTCATTAATTAAAAAAATCAAAACAAATTAACAAGTTATCTTTTTATTTTCCTTCTTAAATTTACAGATCCTGTGAATAAAAAGACACTCTTGTCTATGATTTTTATAAAACATTTAGAACTTAAATACTAATGGACTCTATTGCAGCATAGGACATAGGACACATGACCTTGACTTCAGAAATGGTAACACATTGATGTTTCTTATATCTGATTTACAGATGTGGTACCCAGGTTATAGATGATTAGTGTTCATTCTCTTTAGACAGATATTTGTAAAAATATTTTGAAAGGCGAAAAGTTAATGAATATTTATAATGGACTCCACCCACCTAGAAACTCCATTGACAACCTTGCTATGTGTGTGTATATATATTCCTCCAATAATCTGACAATACTTACTATAGTGATAAATTTTCAAAGGCCTGTGGTTGGATGAATCACTTACATTCACTTGCATGCCAATCTTCCTCATATCCTTGAAAACCATGGCAATGAATAAATTACATAACAGATTTTATGACCCCCACATTACTGTTAAATCAAAGAAAATACAAGCTTTTCAAAATCTTGCAATTTATAAGAGACAATAACTAGACACCTGATGGCATATTGCCAATGTATGTCCAGAAATTTGTGACATCTGATACATTGGAAAAAAACATGCAATGAAACTTGGAACTTAACATTGTAGATTTTCCATACATGTCACATAGCTAACATTGGAACAGATTAAATAAATCTTATACAAATACACGATAGCATTCATTATGGTTACCATAGAGTTAGAGTTACCATGGTTACCATAGAGTTAGCGTTACCATGGATTCCATAGAGGCTGCTAACACTGGCTGAAAATATCTGTAAGCACTGTCTCCATAATTTGAAACTCAAAATAAGATTTACAAGTAATAGGAATTGTGCAAAGGTTACATGAGAAAGCTTGATCAAAGAAAGAATTATAAAGTAAACATACACTAAAACAGTTGGCTTAAATAGTTTTAAAAATGTAGGATGTGGGTGCAATAACTTGCACAATCATAAAGTAGGAGGAAAAGCATGGGCAAGCATATTCAACCAAACATTCACATTTATTGAGGATTCTCCAAAATTTATAGTCAAAAAAAGATACAATTAAAATGTCTGTATGAAATACAAGCATTCTCCTTCAATCAAAAAGACAAACTAAATGCTAACTCATTATGTCTTTTATTCTTTCTGCCATTGTAAACAATTTAGTTATCATAATTAAATATATTTGCTTCAATACTAAACTAAGATTTCACTTAGAATGTGCTTGAATGAGAAACACCAATGATAACTGAATTTCAATAACTGCAGGACATGTCAACAAAAAGTGTAAACTGGATTACTTCTGACCTAGACCTCACAAAAGGTCAACTAACTGTAGAAAAAATGTTTAAAAATACTGCTTGCTACAATGGAAAGAAAACTCCTGATAGAAAAACTACCAAAACTAAAATTATATGGCCAGAAATGTATGCACTCATGTACAAGTCAGAGCCAGATGAAAATGCGTAGATCCAAATCTGCTGACACATAATGTACAGCTGGCAGATCAGACTCTGTGTAGTTGTTTAGAGTTACTCAGTCGAATACAGACACTGATCTACCAGTACATTATGAGATGATATATCGGGGTCTGTGTTTGATATAACTTGTAAATATACAGGGTAACCATCTTCTATCAAAATGCAAGGGCAATATCAATCAGTGATATGGACAGGTGATACAAAGTACAAACTACCAACCTCGCCTGTCGATAGTGTGCATACAACTGGGACCAGCATCGAACCAGATCTGAGCGTTCACACTGTCTACATGAAGCCATGAGCAGAACTAACAGTACTGACCATCAACTGCCCCTGCATTAATCAAGAGCAGATCTAGGTCATTGGTGTAAACAGTTAGGTGCATACTTTTCATAACTATTTCACTAATAGGATTTTATTTTGGAAACCATGTCCAACTCTCCCTCAATAAATTGCACCCAGATAACTTATGAATCCACTTAATAAGTGGACTCGTGGATATTATTTGTTTTACCAGAAAATACCAAAATAGCAGCTGTTATCAAAGGATTTGTTATTTTTGTAAAATTTTGATATTGACTATTTATTATTTCTAATGCTAATGTTTTTAAATAGTTTTCTTTGTTTTCCTTGTTTCCTTTATCTGATTGGGAGATATTTACTTTCGTTCGTACATTGCACCAAGGTTCCTTGTCGTACGTTATGTTGTTTTCTACTTGGAATATGTCTATTGGAAGTTTAGTTTTTAATTCATGAACTAATGTTCCCATAGAAGTGGAATTTTTGAGAGTTTTTCTAAAGGAGGTATTGCATTTGTTGGTAGCCAGGTATGTGGGGTGCGTTTTTTCATGGGTTGACAGTCTGGCTGCATATTTTAAGATGAGTTCCTGCCTTCTAAGATGTTATGGCAGTTCCCCTGTTAAAACCTGTAGCTCGGCTGTTGAGGTTGATGGCAGTGTGCCGGTACCAATGAGTAGAGCTTTTCTCTGTATTTTATTTAGTTTAAGTGATGTATGGGTGCCGTGGTGTATAATTGGCACCCATAGTCAAGTTTAGATCTTATTAGTGCCCTATACAGTTATTGGCCCCTATTTGTTGAATGTGAAGAAAATCATAATAAAATCTGGTAAATGAAAACTTGAATATAATGCTTGTTTTATCATTAAAAAAAACAGCAATTTGTGCCCAGACATTTAAATCAGCATCACAAAATTCACATTATCCATGTCATATATTTTACTTAATTTGTTTTTGCCTCTCCCCCACCCCATCTCAGTATGCTGTAAATAATAATATTCAATTATATTTCAATCCAGAAAATGCCAGTAATGCCTACAGGTGGCAGCACTTTAAGAAATAAATGCCAATTAAGTAAGTTTTGTCAAGTGAAAATTGTGCTTTAATTCTATCCTCTAGTTCTATTTTATTGTAATCATTACAAATGTGACATGCCAAACGGTATTCAAATGTGAAAAGTGTGGACTGACCATCACATCATTGTCTGTGAGTATTTGTGAGAAACTATGGACTGACCATCACAGCACTGTCTGCAAGTATTTGTGAGAAACTAAGTACCAACTGTGGCTTGATCTCTTATTTGTGGAAGAGTCTGTTGTATAACAATCAATTAAAAGTAAATTTGCTTTTTATTATCACATCAATTAAATTTTTGTATCAAATCAAAGTGAGGGAGTCGAATATAAGGACAAGTTTAAAGGCATGCAAATTCCAAAGTTTGAAGTGAACTTAAAATTCCTGAATTGGCACTTTGAGGTTTGTTCAAGAATGAGCAGAAATGTCACTACTTGCAATGAAATCGCTGTATCAATATTTTATTAATTGAACAATAAAAAAAATGAATTTAATTCCCACACTGATAGCTTCCATTTCACAATTAAATGTTCCATGTTTATGAGAAAAGGAAATATTTTTCTTTTATGAATCAACAATTAACAACACTCAAATATATATATATATATATATATATATATATATATATATATATATATATATATATATATATATATATATATATATATATATATATATATATATATATATATGTGTGTGTGTGTGTGTGTGTGTGTGTGTGTTCACATGCAAAAGTAGTTAATAAACAACACAAGGTTTTCAAACATGTCCATGAAAGTGTGTTGATATCTCTCAGGTTTTTAATGATGTTTCAAAGACTGGTTGGTAATCTTGAAAATAAAATATGAACAACTTCATTAGAAAAGCATTTTTGTTAACAATTATTCCAACATTAAACCATTAAACAGCTCTTGTTTTGACACTGATAATGTCCAGCTGAGATGGCATGCCCATCTTAACTTTTCAGAGGTCCTTACATTACCTGCACCAGCACTGATACTGCAGTCGGTGTTTTGGGACCTCATTGAGTGCAAGTTTATGAGGGAGAGGTGTTTTAGTATTCCAAAGCTTACCTGTCTGTAGTCTTTCATTGGTAAGACAATAAATACATACCATATATATTTGCTTGTAAGTCAAGGCAAACTGCAAGCAAGAAAAATCCTGATCTGCCACAGCATGATGTGCCTGCATATCAGGGTCTATCCGGTTTGTTCTATTAATGACTAACAAACTTCTCAGACCCAGATCTACCAGCACATCATGCAACTACAGATCTGGGTCTTTGCAGTTTGTAATTGCAATTGTCTTATAAGTGAGTACATTTAGTATAAATATTTAATTTAGGATTGGTCACTTGACCTCTAATAGAAAATATTTCTGCAAGACATATCCCAAAATTTTCTGAATTGACCTGATTTTGGAGTATCCTTTGGAAGTACAGGTAAATTAGCATGGCAGTTATGATAGTGGTGAGTTTGCACTGTTACCTTCATCACCCCTCGCTCATGTGGTATATCAATGCCTTGAGCATGTGCCTGATGCAAAAATACAGTTCAGAAAGATTATATCACAAAACAGGAGAATGAGGGAGACGATGTATAATTATGCATTTTATTGCATGCAATTCTGCACAAAGTGGCTACTGATCAACAGAATTCTATAAAATGTCATCCAAAATTAATATTTTATAAATTTTATGAAAAGATTTTACCTTTATTACAGGTAACTTAAATTTACTGTCCTTATTTCAGTTCTTAACGAATTACACAAAAATGTATTGGATTTTTAAATTCCCTTCTACCACTAATCATCCAAATGTGACATAAAATGGATAATGAAAAAATCCACATGATATTTAATAAACCTAAAGATTCAAATTGTCAAACTTTCTGTGCATTTGAATTAACATATATACTCACAAGTAAGTTGGGTCCAACTGAAAACAATATAGATCTTAATCAACCATTGTATATTTTGCTGGTAGATCAGATCTATATCTATTTGTTCTACTCAATAGTCCTAAGAAACTGCATAGAACCAAAATCTGCCAGCATTTTATCTGCCAGCAGATCTGGGTCTGCGGATTTTGCAGTTGAATCAGGCTTATATATGAGTATATACAGTGTGTATGTATAACTATGTAAAATGTTAATAATAAGTGTAAATCTTGTTTTCAATTAGTCATAGTTATAACCACTTTTGACAAAGTAAAATGCACCGCAAAAAAAACTACATTCAAATGTGTTCTGTGGCTGTAGACAGAATCGACTGTACTTTTAAAGTTTCAGATTTTAGTGCAGACATACCTAAAGATAAACAAAATATGTACAATATGTAGATGGAAAAGACAAAGATAAATTGATAAATGGTCACACTTAATCAAACTTAGAAACAAACTGACCATCAGAAGACTACTGTACATATGACACATTTTCTTTCTATCACATCTAAATACACTTAATATTGAAGAAAGAAAACAAAAAGGTCCATATGCAGTTATTTTTCAAAACATGTTGATTTTCAAGATGATGATAATGAAGTTGAATTATAGTGCTGTATTGCCCACTAGGGGCTTGTAGTACTGTTTTAAGTTTCCAGAAAAGCTGGATATTTAATTACTCCTGGGGGTGAGTAATGGTGCCGCTTCCCCCAGGCATTTATATACTCAAGGAGTACTATTTAATTTGGTTGTCAGGTTGGGGTTGCTATTAAGTAACCATCAACCTGAATGGAGGACCCTGGGGGAGTGGGAATAGACCCAACATAGACTCAACCCTAACAGCCAATTAGGTGTGTTAATGGTGTGCAATGGCACAAGTGGAGGTAGTGGAATTTAGTTTCACATCTCCGCCGTTTGGAGCTATCCGAATTGTGGTAAGAAAAGATAGGTACCATTAAGTCCAAGGATGTTGTGTAGCCACTGATGTCATGATTCCATGCTTAATTCAAATCTGGTCCAGTTATTACTAATGAACAGGAACATACCAATAATGTGTGAGTCACCTATGCAATTAAATCAAATCAATGAAGTCCTAAAATTTGTTTAACTATCTTAACTTTCCAATATTTCTAGTACAAAGTGTACATGTATGAAGTCCCTAACAAGTTTGAATACTAAGATGTCTATGCGACATAAATAAGTATAGTCACTGTTTGGTATAAATAGCTTGTTAATTTTGATGCAACTTTTTATAGTATTTCATTTCCTATCATATCTAAGCAGAAATTCTATACTTTCACTGAAAAATAACTACATCCATCCTAATTAGTTTTATTCGTCAAAATAATAAACCTTAGATCATTTTCATTGGACATGTTCATTTAAACAGATGTTAAACATCATATACCTTTTGAAGAAAAGCTTTAAAAACAAATAATATACCATCTACATTAAACTTTTCATAACTGGTGAACTAAGTTTCAAATACTTTATAAACTTGTAAAATGCAATAAAATCACAAATGGCCCTTCGCAATGCCAACTTGATTTGTGATTGTAAAACATGTCTGCCCATAACATAGCCACTTAGTTTTAGTCACAGAAAGATCCAAGCTGGTAAAGCAACAATAAATGATCATTGTTTAATGGGCACAAACATCTAATAAGGCCAACAGTATATGCACATACACATGCATACCAAATTGAATATGCAGCCTTTATGTAAAAAAACGTCTTTGTCCAAAAAAGACCTAGTAAACAAACTGCTTCAGTGGTATGCAAATATGACCATGTAATCTATGTATTAATGTATATTGGAACATGCTCTGATAATTTCATTTGTGTAGTTCAAGCATATTTTGGGTAATTATGAAATAGCTCAGACAAAAAGGATGGACTTAAGGATGGGCAGAAGCAATCAAGGTGCTCCAGCTGCATTAACATTGGGGCAAAAAAGGCATGGAATTGGTGCTGATATGACAGAATTGACATACTAAATAGCATTACAATATGGTGAATGATTCCATAGCTATGCCTGCTACAAGCATTCACTGATGTTTCAATGAAACACTGAATAAATGCAATAGGTAAATCCTATCAGAAAAATGCAAACAGATTTGTCCCTTGAAGGAAACATACAAGGAAATAAGGAAGTTTACAGACAAGAATTTTCAATTTTCATGCAGGATTTTTCACATAACATGTTCTCTACTACACAATAAGAAACAGCTGCCAAGAAAACAAGAGGTAGTTCTAACATACCTATGATATGTAGTTTTTGAGTTAATATATATCTCTTCTATCATTTATGAAACTTTACTTGATTGACCTTTATCTAATAAATTTTTTAAAAAAAATAGTGAGTGATTGTATTCTTTAAAGAAATCTACACATGGAAAACAAATTGTGCTACATTATATATGAAATTTAAAATGTCATTCTTTACTAGTTTTTACAAACTTTTAAGCTCTTGAAAGACATAGTTGCTAGTGTGTAATAGAATTTTATAGCTTAACTTTACAAAGGCTTCTAATAACTTCATAGCTCAGTGTAAAATATCTGAACTTGCCTATAAGACGAGTACAACTGTAAAATGCACAAACTCTGTTCTGCCCTTGCAAAATGCACCAGCGGATCTGGGTCTGTGCAGTTTGTTGGGAGTAATCCATAGAATAAGCAACATTGATCCTGATCTGCCAGCACATAATGTGATGGTAGATTAGTACTATGTTATTTGCAGCTTGACTCGACTTATAAGTATTTACAATAGCTGCATGTGCAGACATAGGTGGTGCATGGAAAGCAATTGAGATTAGTTTGGTGAAAAGCTCCTATAGGATATGATGCAAAATTAATAATTTTTATTGATTAAGTTCTATATTAATGAGGAGTATCAATTAAATAAAGAAGGCTATACATGTTAATACAAAAAGAACATGCAGGATGTATGGTCTACATGCAGCAAGGCAGAACCTTATTACCATCCCCAAAAAATATATTTTCACTTTTGTACATTTAGTGACTTTCAAGCAACCTTAACATCCTCTCATCTTATAAAATGAAGATCCTCCTACAATAAACCATACCTTTCCAGCACCCTCAGCAATTCTCTCAACTTATATAATGAAGACGATCCTACAATAAATCATACCTTTCCAGCAATCTTAGAAATCCTCTTATCTTATAAAATGAAGATCCTCCTACAATAAATCATACCTTTCTAGCAACCTTAGCAATCCTCTCTGCTTATATAATGAATACAATCCTACAATAAATCATACCTTTCCAGCAACCTTAGCAATCCTCTCATCCTATAAAATGAAGATCCTCCTACAATAAATCATGCCTTTCCAGCAACCTTAGCAATCCTCTCATCTTATAAAATGAAGATCCTCCTACAATAAATCATACCTTTCTAGCAACCATAGCAATCCTCTCATCCTATAAAATGAAGATCCTCCTACAATAGACCATACCTTTCCAGCAATCTTAGCAATCCTCTCATCTTATAAAATGAAGATCCTCCTACAATAAATCATACCTTTCTAGCAACCTTAGCAATCCTCTCAGCTTATATAATGAATACAATCCTACAATAAATCATACCTTTCCAGCAATCTTAGCAATCCTCTCATCCTATAAAATAAAGATCCTCCTACAATAAATCATACCTTTCTAGCAACCATAGCAATCCTCTCATCCTATAAAATGAAGATCCTCCTACAATAGACCATACCTTTCCAGCAATCTTAGCAATCCTCTCATCTTATAAAATGAAGATCCTCCTACAATAAATCATACCTTTCTAGCAGCCTTAGCAATTCTCTCAACTTATATAATGAAGATGATCCTACAATAAGCCATACCTTTCTAGCAACCTTAGCAATCCTCTCATCCTGCGTGAAGAGCAGCACCCTCTGTTGGTGGTCTAAGTATGATACCCAGTAGATGACAACCTTGTCACTCCGTGTCTTGCCAAGGAGTGATCTGCTCATTGCATCCACAACACCATCCATCTCATCAGTCTCGTCTGTAAAATAGATCAGGATGAAAGTAAATTTAACATGATTTTGCTTGCAACAAATTCCCCCATTTCTCTGAACTTTTACTTTAGGATCACTTAGAATCTGAAATGTTTTCTGCCACAGTACACCCTCATATAACACTGTCCATGGCAGCAATATAGTATTCCACCTTACAGTGAGACAACCTGTTATTACAGTACATGATACAGAACCTTCTCATAATAACACTGTAAATGCCAGTCACAGAGTAGACCACCTTTACAGTGAGACCACCCTAGAGGGTAGTGATACAGTACTCCATAAAAAAACATTGTCCATGTGAGTCATAGAGTATACTGCCTTATAATGAAGTACATAATATCACATTTCCTCAGTGAAGTAAATGATACAGTATTCTCTCATTATAACAATGTCCATACAAGTCATATAATATATTGCCTTCTAATTAAGTACATAATTGCTCCCTCATTACAAGTCTCCATAGTTTATACCAAGTTGTGGTGAGACTAGTGTTGTTAAACGAAAATCAGAAAGTCGATTATCGGTTTTTTGTTTTTACAAAACGATAATCGAATTCAATATTTTTTACCATTTTTGTAGTGAAAATTTTAAAAAATGCCAGAAAAAATTCATTCATGCATTTGTTTAGTGTTTACATTTTAATACAATATGGCCAGCAGATAAGAAGGTGTGTTTGTTTAAAATTTGTGAGTGCTCCATGCAGCGTGTTTGTAAATGAATACATTTATTGTTGAAGGATGTAATTAGTTAATCAACCGACTGGTCGTTAAGTTCTT
Organism: Unio delphinus; assembly: GCA_029339505.1. NCBI lineage: Eukaryota > Metazoa > Mollusca > Bivalvia > Unionida > Unionidae > Unio > Unio delphinus. The sequence goes on from JAQISU010000076.1 coordinate 701,265, forward strand.
TGATGTCCGAAATTGACAACAATAGACTGTTAATAGCTACAGTCTCTGTTGTTGAGGACTGGTCTCTGCTGGTTGTGTCTTTTCAAGTTTGCAAATATGGCTGGTCGTATAAATAAATCTGATGTATAGGAAAACTTTGAAAAAATTTCACCATGCATGGCTCGCTGTAAACTATGTTCACAACAAATAAGTCGGAGTGGTGGTACTACTACTGGATTACATGCACATTTGCGTAGCAAACATCCCAGAATTGCAGCTCCTTCAAATGTTCAGCCACAATTAACAACATTTATATGAACACAAAGAAACTGCCCTGATAGTCATCAAGAAAAAGTTACTGCTGCTGTAGCTAAGTTTGTCGCTGAAAACATGCTACCAATTGCGATTGTTAAATCCAATTCCTTCCGTGATTTGATGGCTTTGGTGGAGCCACAATATCGTCCTTCATGCCGTCAGATGATGCGCATCTATATGTTATGGTATGTAATGAATATCTTTTATTCGCAAGAGGCATTCACTAACTTGCATTATAAGAATATATTTCTTGTAATTTCAATGTAGGACAAAAACCGATAATCAGTTTAACATCAGATTTCTACAAACGATAATTGGTTTTGGAAAAAAAACGATATTAACATCACTAGGCGAGACCACTAATTAAGTACATAATACCATAATCCCTCTTCATAATTCTGTCCAAAGCTGCCTTACAGTGAAGTACATGATCCAATTTCACAACCTCTTAATAATGACCTCTTAATAATGAAATGGGAACAATGACCATACTTGCCATATAAATGGGACTGTTATAATGAAGGGCTTCATAAAGGGAGAGTCCTGTAATATGTATTAAAATAGTCTCAAGACAAAACAGAACAGTTTTAAATATGAATCATTACAAGGAGACAAAAATATGCTGTATAACTACAGTGTATATTTTTGCATTGCTATATATTTCTTAAAGATACCAATTTAAAACAAACTACTTTTTCTCTTTTAAACCAATGACTTTTTAATAACCAGCTGTAGTTATTGAAGATTTTGTTGCTCTTTTATTTTCAAATTTAGAAATGACAATAAAAGATTTGTGGTAGTGGTAGAAAAGTAAAAATGTCTTGAATACCAGCACTGTTCACTGTGCTATGAAATGTACATTTCAAAGCAGTCTATTACAAGCAAAGAAATATAGTGTATTACATAATTTGAATGATTGTACAAAAATGAAGTCAATCCTACCCTCAGGACTGCTATCCTCGTTTTCGGCAGTTCCAGACACCCTGAGGGACTTCACTTTCAATGTCACCTTGTCATAGCCATCCTGACAAAAGAAGAAATAACTTTTTACATCAGTACCACCTGTCCTGACAGACCACCCATTATGCAACAAAAAATCACATTATACAGTTAAAGGTCACTTCTTCTTATAAGGTCACTTTTTCTAAACAGAAAAGCTGGCTTTTTAAAAGGGGTGGTCAATCTTGAGATGGACAATATAATAACATACACAATTTGTTGTCAAGCAAGGTAGCCATTGATTGGGTGGGAGGGTCTTGAGAGGTATCTTTCTTGGGTTGAACCATTATACTTTTAAAAAACCCATGATCTTCACTTTGTCTACATGACAGATAGTCTTGCATAACAGTGGTTTTTCAAAATTCATTAAATCCCTTTCTACATGCTACATGGCTACCATTATACCTAGATGTAACCAGTTTTTATTTGAGCAAAATCTTAAAGGATGCTCACATTGCAGACAAATGATGGGATTGACTAACTGTAGTGTGATCAGGTAATATTATTGGAAATCAACTTGCCTGACTCCCAGGAGAAGCCCATATTTGGTTTGGGCAAACTCAGATTTGCAAGGCACTAGCCCATAGGAAAGTCCATAAAATTGAGAGAGGGTTACAAAACACAAGAAGTTTACTGAACGTCAGTGTACGTAAGAAGAAGTTGCCCTGTGTGAACTAATTTACCAACAAAGGGTCCAATTTGTATGTTCTGCAAGTTTTTAACACTGTGATCGTGCCACAATACATATATCAAACACTGACATATATTCAGCGCAATCTTCTTCTGCATAAATGGCTACAGTTTCTTTCATCTACTGTAAGTTTCATTTCCATCTTGTATTTTAAATGCTAAAAAGTACAACTCATGAGATTTCTTCTTTGACATGTGTGTGTTCGGAAATAATAAGCACTTGTCAATAATGATTAACTACCCAAAGAATATTATTCAAAGCATGACTATGTTAGGAAATGTAGCAATAACGTAGCAATTTATATGTTGTTTATGTAATAATTAAAGAAGACTCAATGCATACTGCTTGGCAAACAATTAAATGGACAAAAATAAGTGTTCGCAAATCATTCTCAAAAGTCAGATTCTCAAATATTTGGTGATATGTCACTGATCTCAAGGTGACTATATGAAAATTGTAAACTCAATGGATCAAATATGTGATCACAGATCCATGTACTTTGAGTACAAATAAATCATTACCAATATTGGTTATATGGTGAAGACATTAATACAGAAGAAACAAAAGTTTCAATAAATATAATGTGATTTACTTAATATATACATCTGTTGTCTTATAATTTTGCTCATGCTGGATATAACGTTTGGGGCAAATTCGAAGTTTCAAAAGGCAAGTTCAATTTTCCAATTAGAGTGTCAGGACACAAACTGACTTATGTAAAATTTGTAAATCCCTCAGCAGACAGGATGCTGACACAATGTTCTTGACTAACTCTAATGTGGTATTAAAAACCTGTTTGCACACTGTATCCATATATAGGCAAGGTATATGTGAAGAAAATATCTGCATGTGACTTTTTTCTAGAGAGGTGAGAAAGTTGCAAATGACTCAACATAAAGAAGCTTTTTTGTTACAGGAGTCGCAAATTCTCCAAGACATGAATGGTCATTTTTGCAAACAACTATGACAAGATTCTGAATGACAAACTGTCAGTCATTTGCATCCATACAAGGCATTGACTTTATAGGTGGAAATTATTCTGAGAGACAAAAATCTTATAGATTTCTTCTACTGCTAATATGAACTAAATTCCATCAATTCCATTGCTGAGCTGGCATTTTCAAGCATTTCAGTTTCATCATCTTCATCAATGGCAAAAGATGATGAAGTCAATCAGCATGCATCATCATTTTTCCCATTGGATATACCATCAGTAGTGGTCACATTAATGAATACCAGTCTGACGCAGCCAGAATGGCTCAGTCCAATGACTATACAATTAACACTGGCGGTTTCCCATTCACAGGAATGATTGGTGCAGTTGACCAGTTGCAGATAATAGATTCGTGACCACTGTAAATGTATATAGCTCAACTTAATGGCTAGATTGGTTTGTTAGTAATTGGAACAGTGTATCAAACTATATATATGCCTTGAGATCTGGCTGGCTCATGTGGTATAGTTCACCTGTCTGTACTGTACTGATACTGGTCATCTGTCCAACCTGTACTGGCCAAATTACAAATCTTCATGTTTGGCTAGTTTTCTTAATTTGTTATGCATGTACAAGGAGGATTCAAAATAGCAAAGAAGGTCATCCTAATGTAATGTAATAAGGATATGTAATGTAATGTAATAAGGATATGTATCCTGCAGAGAGATATTCAGTTGACTGAAGAACAGTATTTAAGTGATCCAATTGTCTTTAATGTAATGTGAAATATGACAGCTAATTGAAGAACAGCAATTAAGTGATTTTATTTTCCTTAATGTAATGTGAAATATGACAGCTAATTGAAGAACAGCAATTAAGTGATCCTATTTTCCTTAATGTAATGTGAAATATGACAGCTAATTGAAGAATAGCAATTAAGTGATCCTATTTTCCTTAATGTAATGTGAAATATGACAGTTAATTGAAGAACTGCAATTAAGTGATCCTATTGTCCTTAATGTAATGTGAAATATGACAGCTACTAGAAGAACAGTATCTGATTAATCATGCTGCTATTTTTAAATACAGGTGAAATGTGGCAGTTAATGGGAGAATAATGTTTAATTGAAAATGCTGTCTTCATGTATATGTGTAACATGTCAGTTAACTGGAGACCAGCAGTTGATTGATCATACCGTGTTTAACATATTAACCCCTGGAGGCTTTTGCTGTTTTCACATGCAAGTAGGAAACACATTTTGGGGACTATTTCTGAATACATCCTAATACTTCGACTTCCAAGCAATTTTTCATTATGCCAATGCCTAGTTGTGTTAAAAGCAATGTTTTCCATTGGTTATTTTGCTCGCACATGAGCAGAAGGTGCGAAGATGGAGTTTTTTCTTTTTTTTTGTTTTTTGTTATTGCTTAACAAACCCGTCATTTTTGTATGGAGAAGACTCTTTATTAAAAATGTCCACCTTATACTACTTTTTGCACAGGTTCACCTGTCTGTGTGTACTTCAGACTGGTCTGCCTTAGATCTGAGGCCAAAAAGTCTAAAATCTGGACACAAAATCTGATTCTGACTATAGGCAAATTTTGGGTTTAAAAAAAAAAAACGTGTCAAAAAACTTAGGTCTTTTCCTCTGTTTTCTGTAATGCAACTAAAACGTTCAGATTATTTGGTATCATTGTAGAGATAAATCTGTCTACCTTTCTATGATAGCACCCAATTTAGTGCATCATACATGACCTTGGCGCTACAGAGCATGGCAGAAGGCAAATACCTCCTGCCCTGTAAATGTGGTGCCAGGGATTAATGTGTTAATAAGGTGATGCCCCCAAACCAAAATGCATCCTTGCTGCAAGCTTGTGGCAAGCTTGCGATAAGCTAATTTGATTTTTATAAGCTAACATGGATGATTGCACAAGCTTGTGCAAGCTTAAGGCAAACTAGCTGGATATAACCGCAAGCTTGTACTTGTGCAAAAGCTTGTGCAAGCTTGTACAAGGTTTCTTATTTGCTCCAGAAAATAAAACTAGCTTGCGCAAGCTTATTTCTTTTCTTCAGAAAGTAAAACTAACTTGCACAAGTTTTCTTATATGTGTCAGAAAATAAATTTAAAATAGCTTGCAATAAGTTTCTTCATACATTACCATTCTCATGCACATGCTTGCAGCTAGGGTGCACATTCTGCAACCATCGGTAAGCTTGCAGTGAATGAATAAACTTGAAGAATGAAATTTATCATAATGTTTTTGCTGAACAGATTTGTTTTCCACTACATTCCAACTATAAGATTACATTATTTAATCATTAAATATGCAGATAGGTCAAGGAACATTTAACCTTCTCAGCATTTAGTAAGTCATAATTTAACTTTGCAATTCCACAAAAGAGGCATATAAGAAAATCAAACTTGTACCAGAATGAGGTATACCTGACACAGGGTCAGCTGCTGTCAGACCTGAATACAGGTATACACTTTGTGGGGCAAAAAATATGTTTTTTAATTAAAATAAATAATAACAATTTCTTTGGAATTTTCAGTTTAGAACGTGCATTCGGTTCTATTTTTGATAGAATGTATCGCATGTATACTATTTGAATACAGTTCTACAATATGATTGGTTCATTTGAAATCGAGGCTACCGATCATGTCTTTATCCTCCATATTTGATTTCGCTAAAAAGTTACCATTGTCGAAGTATCTCGTCTTTGTAATATTCAGCTTCTAATCATGTTAAATAGAAAAGAGGAATATTCAGAATTTTCTCCAGGAAAAAGAAAAGAAAACAACTGGAAGGACAATTGTGCCATCTCGTGTAGATTTATGAAGCCATATGGTAACGGAGAAAACGACGTTTTCAAATTGTGTAATGTGATTTTGCTATTAGGCATGAAGGCGCACAAAAACGCTAATAAACATCAGGTTCTTGTTTCATCACACACAACTCAGCATGAACTTGCGACATATATAAATACCAGAGAGAACCTTAATAAAATTTGATCGAAATTAGATTAAATTTCTTTTAGAAATAAACCTTTTCTTTCAGTTATTAGTGTTGCTGGTGAGTTATTTTGCACACGTTTTCCAAACATTAAAATCACAAAGGATAACTCATATGCTTTTGTTTTGAAACATTTTAAAAAGGAATTAGGAGGAGAGCCATAGTAGCTTACTGAAGCTAGCTTCAACGAAGTTATCAATAAATGTGCTACAGCTCGCAGGGCATCAAGTCCAATTGAATCTTGATATCATGTACTGCACTTGTTTGAAATTGTTGTTACTTTGAAAATGCTCACTGTTATTTTAATTGTGATTTTTCCACAAAGTTGAAGTTCATTAGCTTTATATTTGCAAAACATGGCATCTATACTCTAGAGTTACTGACAGACCAGGACACAAAAAATTTGAATAAACTTTAAAAAGGTTTTAAAAATGTGTGGAAATAGGAATGGCTTGAGTGCATGGAAAGTTGATGTAAATGTAGTTGTTCAGTTCATAAGAAAACTGAACGCTAGAGAACTTGCATTTTGTGATCTTTGCAATAAAGAATTGAACTACGCCATTTGCAGTTGGAAGAGTTGGGAGCATAAAACGATGAAACATGCAACACAGTACAGGACATCCCCACTCCTTAATATTTTTAGGTTTTTGGGGGGCAGGGGACAACAATCATGTCTGATGTTTGAAAGCCCACATGCTTGTAGCAAGAAATCTATACAAGCTTGCGCAATCTTGCAAACATAAGCTTCGCGCAAGCTTGCAGCAAGGTTCCAAATACTAGCTTGCGAGATATCAGTTTACGCAAGCTTGCAAAAATAAACTTGCACAAGCTTGCAAAAATAAGCTTGCAAAAATAAGATTGCGGCAATGTTCCAAATACAAGCTTGCAATTTTGGTTTGGGTTGCGCAAGCTTGCCGCAAGGTTCCAAATACTAGCTTGCAGATATCAGTTTGCGCAAGCTTGCATTAAGAGCTTGCGATTTCGGTTTAGGACACTAAAACAGGTTTCACAATTAATTAACATGTAGGTTAAACCGTAACATGTACTAAAAATAACCACACATTAATACTATCACTTGGCAAAGGTATTAGGCTTCTTCATGCGATTTTCAATGGAAACACATTAATTAGGCCTAATTCCTGTCATCTCTCCAACAGGATATCATATATAAATACAAATTATGACTTCAACATTATTCTTTCATGAAATTTTCATGATAAACTAAAACTTTAATATAAATTTACATTCTATATGTGTCAACATAAAATACTGTTGTATTATAATGTGCTAAGCTAATCTCTTTGGCTAACCTTATTGATGAAAGCTAAATGGTCTGGTTTATCCCTGCCATACACATTCCACATAAGACTTCTTTCCGATGCTGGGTCATCCCAGGTGTACAACACCTTCTGATTTGCCAACAGAACTGATGTTTGGCTTTGACCTCTACAAGAAAACAATATTCATTATTAAAACAAATTGAATCTTTAAAAACATTTAACACTATACGTCAGCAGATAATGGCAAGTCAATTCAAATACAATGTAAAAGTACATGCAACAGTGTATCTTGAATTTTTCTTGGGTGTTTGTAAATGAGGCATGGATGCCTATGGTTTTTGTTTGTTTGTTTGATTAGGATTTTTAAAGAAGCTTTAAAAAAAAATTCAGTCATGCTGCTATGATGCCTGCAGTGAGGCAGTATATAGTAATGTCTAGTACTGGGGCATCATGCCGCAGGCATGTAGCATGATGTCCCACCCAGTCACATTATTCTGACACCAGGCTAACCATTCCTAACAATAATCTCTTAATGCTGAGCGCCAAGCAAGGCAAATGCTAGTACCATTTTTGTAAGTCTTTGGTAACACTCAGCCAGGGATCGAACCAACAACCTCCCGCTTCCGCAGCAGATGCTTTAACCACTAGGCCACAGGAACAGTAAATGATTATATAGAATACAGCAAAGGTATCATAATTACAGGAGTTAATTGTACTCTTATTGGTTATACAGCATAGTGCAAAGGTATCATAATCATAGGAGTTAATGTACTCAGTGAGTATATAGAATTCAGCAAAGGTATCATAATCATAGGAGTTAATGTTCTCAGTGAGTATATAGAATTCAGCAAAGGTATCATAATCATAGGAGTTAATGTACTCAGTGAGTATATAGAATTCAGCAAAGGTATCATAATTATAGGAGTTAATGTACTCTTAATGACTATATAGAATACAGCAAAGGTATCCTAATTACAGAAGTTAATTGTACTATTAATGGTTATACAGCATAGAGCAAAGGTATCATAATTACAGGAGTTAATGTACTCCAAATGACTATACAGAATGAACTAAAGGTATAATAATTACAGGACTTAATGTACTCTTAATGATTATATAGAATACAGCAAAGGTATCCTAATTACAGGAGTTAATGTACTCCTAATGACTATACAGAATGAACTAAAGGTATAATAATTACAGGACTTAATGTACTCTTAATGATTATATAGAATACAGCAAAGGTATCCTAATTACAGGATATAATGTACTCTTCATGACTATATAGAATATAACAAAGATATCATAATTACAGGAGTTAATAAACTCTTCATGACTATATAGAATACAGCACAGGTATCATAATTACAGGAGTTAATGAACTCTTAATGGTTATATATAATACAGCACAGGTATCATAGTTACAGGAGTTAATGAACTCTTAATGATTATATAAAATGCAGCAGTATGTAGCTGCATACCTAATTTGACTGAAATCTAACAATTAATGGAGTTAATAAGTTGAGCAAATGGATGTGGGATGGCTGGATGGAGGGATGGATTGATGGACAGTATATACGTATTGACAGAAAGACCCATTTCTGACATCACAAAATATATTTTGAGATTAATTTAAACATCTTTACTTAGTTAATGGAGATCTTAAATCTAAGACAATTTACTCCTACAGTTTCTATGTACATCATGATAATAATCAGGGGAGCTTACTTCTGATGGATTTTGATAAAGACATCATCACAGAGGTTTTCTATTCTGACAGGTGCATCTCCGACATCATAGTCTCTGAAAAGGATAGTGAAAGGTGTCTGGGTTCCCCCTGCCACCTCCACACACAAAGCACTCTGAAATACACAAAGACAAACAGAGTGAATCAAAAATAAATTTAAAGTTGGTTTTGGCAAAATTCAAACCATGAAATATTTCCCATGCACAATTTTAAACAAAAATGCAGTTTATAAAAAAAAATCATTTTAATGTATTTTTATCCTCTTAAATTTTAACTGGTACATCAGGTACAATATACATGTACTGCAAGAAAATGCCTAAATTCTGGCTATCAGTAACAATCATGTAGCATCTTATTTAGATGGATGTAAAGTTTACCAATGTTTTCTAAAACACATGGTGGGGTGGGGTGCTGCATAGATTAAGAACATTAAAACAGGATTACAATTTTAGGAGTTTAATGTTGCTTTTATCTCATTTATGATAGCATAAACTGTCATTTCACAACATAGTTTACATAAGGCCATTTCTGCATTGTTTTTTTTTGGCTGTGTGGTTTATACCGCAATAAATGTGTTAACAATGTATTTAATAGTGCTCTATGTAGGAAGGAGTACGGCATGGTTGACTCCAGTGATTACTGACCAGTAGGTTTCAGTGACTTGGATTTATTGTACTGTTTGGGCTATGATCTTAAACTGAATTGCAATGGTGTTCAAAATAAATTCCAATACTGAATGTGTTGATGTGCCTGCAGACTGGACTGTGCTAAAGTGCCAATGACCTGGAGTGTGGCAATGTGTTAACAATCTTTTGATGTATCACAACAATATAATCAAAAAAGTTCTGGTCTAAATTTACTATTAATCCAAATTAAGGATTTAATCCAAGAATAATACTGAGCACTTTAATTCCAGTGAATAATGGTTTGAATATATAAATTAATGCAAATTAAAGGCTGAACAAAACAAATATGACATACTTTGCTTTGGATATCACATTTTCTTGAAAATCTTTTTGATATACAACATATATTTACACAACAGGTAAAACAAACAAATTTAGGTTTAGCTTAGTATACACTACAGAACCTAAAAACAGATCACTGCACTGGGAAGTCAATGTATCACAACAATATAATCAAAAAAGTTCTGGTCTAAATTTACTATCAATCCAAATTAAGGATTTAATCCAAGAATAATACTGAGCACTTTAATTCCAGTGAAAAATGGTTTGAATATATAAATTAATGCAAATTAAAGGCTGAACAAAACAAATATGACTTACTTTGCTTAGGATATCACATTTTCTTGAAAATCTTTTTGATATACAACATATATTTACACAACAGGTAAAACAAACAAATTTAGGTTTAGCTTAGTATACACTACAGAACCTAAAAACAGATCACTGCACTGGGAAGTCAATGTTGAGAATAAGTTTGCTGGGATGACTAAAGACTAAGGCCACAACATATTGTGATCTGTACTAGAAGCAATCAAGCTTCCACCATGCATCTAATTTGCATCAATTTCCAATGACTTAATAATTGCAAACTGACACCTACCCCATGCTCCATTCTCAGAACAGTATTGTGTGCCTCTTTGATGGGAAAATGCTGAGAGACATTGTTGCTGCGCTCATGCTTCACAAACATCTTGAAATTCTCTGTGACTGGCCAAAATGGGGAACACTAAAGAATAGAAAGTAGAAAGATTGCACAAAGGAATGAACATACATTAGTAGGGCAACATATGGCTGATATGAATGTAAAGTGTATTTCAGGGCTATTTGAATTAAAAGGATGATCAAGATCTTATGGCAAATCAAAATATGTTTATGTGCTGATACTTTAGGGCAGAACAATTTATAGCCATAATTTTTTTAAATACAAAATCAGTCAAAAATCACATACCAGGAGTTACAAAATGTTACAACAAAAGAAAATAGATATACATCATATTTTATACTGCACATTGAAACAAATATGGAAAAAATGATGAAAGATTTATAAGAAAAGCAGCTTCAACTTATATCCTACATAGATGTACGTATAGGCCAAAAAATAAGTTATATTTTGTTGAGCCATAGTTCTTAGTAAAATGGTAAATTTTAAAATTAAACTGGATCTTAAGTCGGTATGAATTGTTTCTTCCAACCATTAAGTTTGATCAATCAAAATTTATAAGTCTGTACCCAAACAATTTTGAAATTTTCTCTCTTGGCTACATATGTAGAGATAAGAAAATGAAATCAATCCAAACAGCAAAAGACTGACTTCAATTATTAACACTATTGTAATTAGTTTTCTACATGAATCATGGTAACTGTCTGAACCCATATTATCTGTTGCTATGTGTCACCCATACATTATTATATCCCATAATACTTTTTAACAACTTTAGAAAGTGCAACATCTTTAAGCAAATAATGTTAATAATTGTGAGTTTACTTGTAAGGATTTTAATTCTTCATGTCAGATTTATCCATCATTTTCATACATGATTGTGATGTGTACAATTGCACTATTTAATCGAGAGTTTTTTTAAAACAATGCTGAAATAATATGTTGAAAACTACCTGGCCGATGGCAAGATCGAACCACAAGTCTGTCTCTTTGTTCTCTTCCATGTAGCGAAGGGGCTTAGAGCAGCTGTTGACAACAATAAAGAATGGCATGATGGTGATGATCTTTGTCAGCTTCAGGTTGGACAGTTGACTTTGCACCATGAACTAAAACAAAACAAGTGAACCAATGTGAGGCCAAATTTCTTCATTTTGTCAAACAAATGTAGGATCATTAAAAAACTAGTACCTACAAATCTAAGAAACGAATCTTCAAACATTGTTTTTATTTTCAAATGATAACAATTTGCAATCTTCAATATTGTTCCAAATGTTCAAGTAAAACTAATGTGATTTTGAGAGATAATACATTCAATATTGTTCCAAATGTTCAAGTAAAACTAATGTGATTTTGAGAGATAATACATTCAATTTGTCACAAAAATGAAAAAAGAATGTTCAATTGTAGAGATATTTCTTTTTTAAACAAGAAACAAGGACACTTACCATATATTTTCTTTTCCTCTGAACATGCTTGCAGATGGCCACACCACAGTTGCCCACAGTGTCCAGGGAGAATGAGTGAGACCAGTTGGAATCAAACACCTTCAGTTTAGCCTTCAATACAAAATAAAATATCTTGAATTTGTTAAGTCTACACATTGTGCTAGGATCTCCTAAGACAACAAATATGAGTGAATCCACAGACAAAACAATGTTTGAATCAATCCTAAAAAATAAAGAATGAACTGAAAAGTTAAACACTTTGTCAAATTCTAGGATGGAAAATAGATCTTGTATTACACCTACTTTGAAATGCAATCAGTTTACTGTTATGTTCAATTAAAGATTACTAAATAAAATATGACTATAATGTGAAACGTTTAGAAAGTATAATATTTCAGGAAAGTGTGTATATAAAAGCCAAACAAATGGTACAGCGCTTTACTATTTTTAATCCAACAGAATGCTTAATTTTACTTGCAATAAAGCCAAGGAGGGAAAAGTGAAATAAGATCATAAAAGTACCAAATGGAACAATTGGTCACATGATCATTAAGTAAATTGTGAAAGCTATAAATGGTATTATTCGTGGCTATGCCAGAATATGTCAGTCACAGCAACATAATAAGTCTTAACGTGAGGCACTATTCTTAATGTAACATGATGTGAAGATAAGACAAATTCTATTCCTATAACATCATCAGCCATTGTTTAAATTTTTGTCTTTTTCTGTAAATAACCTTAATATTCTGTAAATGATGAAAAACTGAACTATACAGAATTGTTATTTTACTTGCATTGCTGGAATACCAGGAAATATGGTGTTAAATTATAATTTAATTAGCTCAATTATTTTTACCTTTTTTCTCTTGTGTTTCTTGTATCTGAAAAGGAGTGGATAGCTGGATGGAGCACACTCCAGTACATTGTCAGAAAGGGATCCCTGAAAAAAAAACCATGAAGAATGATCTAACAAATCTAAGAAACTAATCTTCAAACATTCTGTTTATATTTTCAAATGATAACAATTTGCAATCTTCAATATTGTTCAAGTAACTATGGACATATTATATGCTTATCTAAAGTTCTTCCAGAAAATTCTCATTGGTCTTGTATTCTCCATTGGTATAAACTTTTGTTTGTACCCATGATGCACCACTAGTAATCAAATACTACTTATACTATGTTTTCTTTCCATGTAATAAAAAGGTTACTGAATGATGAATTTTCCAAGGATCAGAAGGCACCTTTAAAAAACATGTTTGCCTAGTGTACCAGATTTGGTTGAAATAATTTGAATGGGTCAGGGTTATGTTTCAAAAATGAAATTATCCATGGACATGTACACAGACTGACAGAGTATGCATGGTCTCTAAATGCCCTCATATTATATATTATATACCGTATTTTCCAGCATACAAGTCGATATATTGTTACTTGAAAGTCGGGGCTTCATCTTATACTCCGAATTGACTTATATATGGATTGTGTCATTGAAAGTTTATATAAGTTACGTTTGTAACTACAGGTAATAAAATTAACTACAACATGGATGTGCTTTCAATTATACTAAAACAAGATTGGACTGTTTATTCAGCTGTGTCAATTGATAACAGAATATAGCAGTGATTTGTTCAGAAGAAAAATCAAAAGCATGTTAGCATCGGTAATGCATTTTCATGATTGCAGGTAATATTGAATATCATACAATGATACCATTACTAGTGTAAAATACGAAGCCAAGATTTTGACCTGGCTTCGACTTATAGTCTGGAAACTACTTATATATGGACGAAGGATGGAAAATAAGTCGAATTGGTGAATTCGACTAAAACTCTGCATCAACTTATAGGCCAGAAAATACGATACTGAGCAAATAAAAAAAAAACATGGGGGCATCTGCATTCACCCACTCCCAACCTTTTATAGAGGTTTGATTGTGGCTCAATGATCTATGTATGGCTGTCAGTTTTGTGGTAAAAAATGGAGTCTTTATCATGTAACCGACTCAAGCAGATGATATGGGGTGCTGTAATGGCATCTTCAACTTTATCTTTTCAACTGTCTGTGTATAGTAACATATAGACATAATATGTGGCTCTGATTTCACAGAATTCTAAAAATGAGAGGATTTTTTCGAGGCTCGTTGAATTTGCACAAATCAAATATTACTTTGGGGCACTTTGATAGCCATGGCGGGGATTTGGAAGAATAGAATTTAGCAGTAATGGTAAGAAGGATTTCTGCTACTTCTATCTGAAAACAAAATCCAAGATCAAACGGTGGAATGATATTTATGTCAACTCTGAACAAGGCCTGGTATTTCAGCCTGAAGTTTATATTATATACAGGTATTAAATGCAGGAGCAGAAGTTTTTTTTGGCAGTATATGGAACAGTCTTTGAGATCAACTCATTGTTCGTTTACCTCAACAAAGATGATTTCCTTTGGGAAAATTCAAATACTCATAAAATCCAAGTCCCTGATAGTGTATCAGATCTAGTAACAGCAGGTAGGCAAGAATTACAAGCTGATCCATAATTGATTCATGTTCCAATCTTACCATACACCTGTGTAACTAGAGTTTAACCTTCTGGTCTGTGCTTCAATCTATATTTGCCATGACCTGTATTAAGTTCAGGACTTTCTGAAATTTGTCTCCAAGTTATCTAATAAGTGAAAGTCAATTTATGGTGACAAACAAGCTCTAAAATAGGTTTGCTCCACAACTAGGAAAAAGAACTGTTGAAAATGTGAATGTTGGATGGACAATGAGCAAAATGACACAGACACTTAAAAATATTGAAACTGAAGAACTGTGAATTGCAAAAGGTAAATACATAGTCTAATATATCTATCAAATTTCAAAACATATATTTTTACATGATTTGGGGTTTCCATATAAATAAAATTGGATATTGGATGTATGGATTAACAATCAAACAAAAGTGTTTATAATGGATTGATACACAAACAAACAAAAACATTTAACAAAAGAATTGTGAACAGCAAAAGGCACGTTTAATATAATCTGTATACCAAGTTTCAAAGAGATATCTTTAATGGTTTTTGCAGTTATTCTCTAGAAATTTATGTGAATGATAGATAGATGGATATGAAGATGGAGAACTGGAATAAGCAGTTATTCTCTAGAAATTTATGTGAATGATAGATAGATGGATATGAAGATGGAGAACTAGAATGAGCAGTTATTCTCTAGAAATTTATGTGAATGATAGATAGATGGATATGAAGATGGAGAACTGGAATAAGCAGTTATTCTCTAGAAATTTATGTGAATAATAGATAGATGGATATGAAGATGGAGAACTGGAATGAGCAGTTATTCTCTAGAAATTTATGTGAATGATAGATAGATAGATATGAAGATGGAGAACTAGAATGAGCAGTTATTCTCTAGAAATTTATGTGAATAATAGATAGATGGATATGAAGATGGAGAACTGGAATAAGCAGTTATTCTCTAGAAATTTATGTGAATAATAGATAGATGGATATGAAGATGGAGAACTGGAATGAGCAGTTATTCTCTAGAAATTTATGTGAATGATAGATAGATGGATATGAAGATGGAGAACATAGATGGATATGAAGATGGAGAACTAGAATGAGCAGTTATTTTCTAGAAATTTATCTGTGAATGATGGATAGATGGATATGAAGAAAAGAAACTGATGAAAATTCATAGCCAGCCTCTGATGGAGACTGGAATGCGAGTTCATACAAATTTCCCACAACTAATTGTATTAACCTTGAACTCTTCCATGTCTTGACTAATCCTATGAATGTATATAGAATGTGCTCCTGAATCTAAGAAAATCTGTTGAACAACAAAGCAAGCAATGGGTTAGGGTATGAATTGCAATGGCTATATACTTCTGTGTTCCAAGGGTTTTTTCCTTGTTATAATACATACATTTAAGTCTTAAAGGTTACCTGTCAGATCTATTTTTGACCTCCAAAAGACCATGTTATATAAAAGCTGTGCCACTGAAGTAGGTTATTTTTTTTAAAAACTTTATTTGAACCTGTTATACATTTGACACAAAAGTGATTCAACAAAAGAGTTTGTGAGGAACAAAGGCAGTGATTATACTCACCCTTATTTGTATTGGAAGATCTGTTTTATTTACAATCCAGTATAGCGAATATATGTACAGATTCCATGTGTGACTTAAATTAAACTGAACATTAAGACTGAGAAATTTATTGGCATTGTCATCTGCATCTGTTTCCATGGTAATGGCCTTGAACTCTTCCATGTCTTGACTAATGTCTAGAGCACCTTTCCAGTCACATCCAAGGTAATCAGAAACCTAGAATACAAAAGTAGCAGATTCTGAATACAATCTCCTTCAACAGTTTGTTATTATATATTATTATTATATAATATTTCAAGCACTCCATATTTTGGGCATTTAAGATATATACAGATATTCCCAGGTAAATCACATAAGCATATAAATAAAAGGAAGCATGAGAAATGAACTAAGTTACTCAAGTAAAATATATATATATATATATATATATATATATATATATATATATATATATATATATATATATATATATATATATATATATATATATATATATATATATATATTCTGTCTTACAAGTAAATTATTTAATCTTTCTTGAATTTGAACAGTTCACTTTTATTTAATCTGTTTAAGACATATCATTCATTGGGAACAACACACTTCTATTTTTTATCTCAATGTTGTCACATCATTTCTGACATCCCCAGTCATTCTGAAATATCTCTTTGCACATGCAGTATCCTAAAATATCTCTTCCACACATTTAGGCATATTCCTTTAGGCATGTTTTGATACATGTATTTGCTGAAAAAATCTTACTGTTGACTGTTTATCAACATGACCAGTGTGTATTTTATTTCCGTTGAGGCTAAAGACAAGAAGCACTGAGTCAGAACAGCTGATGTCATCTACATAGCAAAGAAAATACAACTTTCATAATAAACTTATTTATTTTTTTACTTATTTACTTATGTTTTATTTATTAATTTTAAGGTATTAGCATTTACCAATTGCAATACTGGAAATACTGATTACAACCTTACCATAAGAAAAATAAAAGGTAATGAGGTGCCATGTGACATATTTTTGGTATCTTGTACTATTTTCTAGATACACACACATAAATTTATCCTCATGAGTTTATCCACACTGAATTAGCTTGGTGTCAGTCTAAATAATTTGAATCTCCCTTCAAGTTTGCCTAATTCTGAGGACACCCTAAAGCATTTCACGTGACTTTACAATCTTCACTATTCAAACTGGATGTGATGTGGAATTCAGTGATGGTCTGCAATGACCCTGTTACAACTGGTGGGTAGTTAAAAATTCGTTTTAGAATTATTGATGGACTTTTAATGCTGCACGACTTTTTAAAGCAATACTAAATTATTTAAAACATTCACTGTTCTCTGATTTTTACCATTACTTATAGCCTTGTTGCCAGGAGGCGTTGCTCTGATTTCAACCACAGCCTTGAAATAAAAATCTAAACATTATGTCCAATTAATTTATAATTAAGTTCTGAAAATCAGGATAAAAGTTTTAATGCTTTAAATTTATAAAACATATTTAGCTGAAATAAAAAACTTCATGATGTGGATCATACAATGACAGATTCTAAAACAAATGGTGACTATCTTAAGATTGATGGTGGGAATTGGCAGGGTGAAGGGGGATGACAGGATGCAGTTCATTTCAATAAAACAGTTACAGTCTTTTGGAGAAGGTCACAGGTCAAATGAAATCAGGTGATACAGATGTACATATCATGTACACAAAAACTTATGAGTTGGAACTATATCTGATTAATATTTATTAATCAACATTCTAGAAATTGCTTGTTACGCAATGTACACACTTACCCCAACAATAAGTTTATAGGATCTCTGAAGATCAACAGCATGGAGTGGGCACTTTTCTCCATGGATCAGGCTACTGGAAGATGTCACACCCTGGCAAAAGATATTAAACTGAATTAAATGTTTTTTTCTCAAAAGAAAACATACAGTTTTCCCCACTTGACATAAACATGACTTATATTTTAAATATCAGACATCAGAGAATGAGACAAGGGGCAGCCATTTTTATTGGAGTCAAGCCATGTACTGAAAAGGTAAACTTTAAAACTCTTTTGAGTGATTTGTTGGTGGCATTTCAAATAAGTGAATAATAGATATATTTCATGGAGTGGGTCAAAATACTTACGTTTCTCACCCACATGATAAAATATATCCATTATTCTCTTG
The DNA here is from genome assembly GCA_029339505.1 of Unio delphinus. NCBI lineage: Eukaryota > Metazoa > Mollusca > Bivalvia > Unionida > Unionidae > Unio > Unio delphinus. The sequence continues at coordinate 719,603 of JAQISU010000076.1, forward strand.
CATCAAGCAAATTTTCTTTGAATGTACTAGACGGCAATAGGCATATGAGACTGAAGTATCAGATTTCTTACTGGATCCAATGCAATGTCAGAGGTTTACCGTTTATGTTCTGATGTGTTTTGTGAATATGCACACAGAAGAAAAACAGCATGAATATAAATCTTATTTCAAATTCAAATTATAAAAAGCACATTAAATAAAAAAAGAACTTAAACACCTTGTTGGATTTGAATATGGATCGTCTTCAACAGGATGTAACCATACTTACTGCCCAACCATGCAAATATCTAACAATAACTACAAATTTCTTGGTTATAGTACTATCAGTGTCTTTTGACTGGTTGTGAGAATATATTATTTTATTTCACTCCAGTGAATTATAGAGATTATTTCCCACAGAAAACATTCATGGACTAGCATAAAATAAGATGGAAAAGCGTTATTCAATTAACAAAATTTCATATTGGTTCAAATTTTACATGACATAAGAAGACTGACAATCAGTAAACGATAAAAAAATGTGAAGGCTTCTAACATCACCAACCATACAAAATGTTCACATCAAACCCTGAACTCTAAACTTGTTAAATTTCAAGTTCATAGTAATAACCATATGGTTATGCTGTGCATGTAACAGGAAAGATATATGCATTGCAACATTAGGGCTTTAAACCAAGACAACCATACGATGAATACTCAACCACCTGCTACCTAAAGTTACATTCTAAGTCTATTTGCTGTAACATTGATTATCCCCATGCTTTTCAGTCATGTTCTTCCATATCTAACAATTCTATATGCTGACTGTCAAGACATCCTCCATAATTACTACTGCATGCTAAAGAACAGAGATACGTCTTGCTATCAAATCTTAAAGGAGAGAGGAACCAGACTGGGAATAGACCTTGTACTTCACATAATTCCAACACTTAGAACTGCTTATTTAACCTCCTATAATATCCAAGAAAATGACTCCAGCAGGTTTCTGTAAAAGGGGTATTACACTAGTTACAAGTTAGTCACCAACCTCGAGTGAGTACTGCAAATCATATGGAAGGTAGTTGTGGAGGATGATGGGAGGATAGAAGCAAATGTTGAAGTATGGAATCGTCCTGGGAACTGTTTGAGGGGGTTGTAACAGCTCTCCATCTTCGCATGCAATCTACAGAAGATGAGAAATCACTCATTATTTGTCAGTCATGAAAAATATAACTGTACCATACAAAAAACAAATTTATCTTGATCAAATTTATTTTATTCAAAACCATGTGCAATCTTATAAATGCTTGCCATTTAAAGATAAAATTACTATATTTAGTACATAATTTTTTCATTATAAAGCTTTCCATTTTTTCAGACAAAAATTAGTGCTGTTGAAATATACTTTTTTCCAAAGTAGATATAATGTTTATCAAGAGACATATTCATACTCTGGGTTCTTGGATCGTCACAATACAAGTGGGCCTGAGACTGTTCACCTGTCTGATATCTGTCTAACAGCCAAATGCAAAGCAGTTGGCCAAGCAATTTGGGCCAGTAGGATATTTTCAGAAAAATTTATTTGAATGCCGTAGATTGCACCTATTATGAATTCATAACAGCTGTTTGAAGTTTTTCTATTTTCTATAACCATTTTTCACCTTCCATTTGATCAGCATCATTTATCCTTTAATGACCGGCCTATATGTCAGGATGCTTTCTGTCAAAGGCGGTAAAATTCTGCTGATTGGAACAGATATTTGTTAAAGTTGTTTGAATTGTTTTTACCAATATTGGCCATATTTTATGGTAGATGGGCACTATGTGTACAATTTTAAATGCCCTCAACTCAATGAGCACCATCATTGTTAAAATCTATATTGCTTCTCTGCCCCAGTAGCATTAAGCTGTGTCTAGCTGTGTGTGCCCGTATAGTTTTACCTGTTTAGACAATTTTGTATACATCATGCACATGCATTCACTCTTACCTTAATATCTCTTCTTATATTACATAAAAATCAACAACGTTTTTACCAATTACTATAAATGAATTTATCTACACAGTGATATATTTTTTTTCCTATTTGTCCAAGTTTTTCAAAAACTTTTTATGCACTTTCCATGAAATTAACATGATTGTTACAATCTGCTAGATTTGCAAGAACTCTATCATCATTGCTATCAGCATCCTCTTCTTCTGATGACTCAGTCTCATAAACTTTGATGTCCGAATCTAAATTTTACAAAATATCCAACTAAAGAACATATTTTTCCTTTCCTTGCTCAAAATTTTCAAGGTAAAACCAGAGAAACTCCTCATTCACGCTCTCATCATCATTGAGACTTACGTCCGCCATCATTTACGATTTTTCAAGAACAGAGCATGTGTAACTAACTGCTCCCAATTACTAACTCATTCACGCTCTCATCATCATTGAGACTTACGTCCGCCATCATTTACGATTTTTCAAGAACAGAGCATGTGTAAACTATCTGCTCCCAATTACTAACCCATGGTTTCTGAACAATTCAAATTTGCACAAAGGAAAGTAAAATCATTTCTGATTAGTTAATATTGGTCTGATTCTTGGAAAAACTCAATTTTTTGGCCAATCAGAGACAATGTATCTACCACACATTCAATCAAATCGAACAAAGACGGGATTGGTCATTGAATGCAGAAACTAGATTATAAGCATTGATGGGACTGGGATCGAATGAGTTAATTGCTTTCTGAAAGATGTTGTTTAAACTTTCTTTTTATCTGAAATAATGGCAGCCAAATTGAATAGTTGACAGATATCACTATATAAAGTTTAAAACCCTTCATTTGAAGGTACTTAATGTTACATTTAGTAAAAGTTTGTTGAGCAGTTTCTGAGAAGTTCTTTCATGGTTTCTTTAGTAGTGGTTGCTATATTTATGGCAGAATGGTATTTCTGGCATATTTTCATTCCAGTATGATTTTTAACAAATTTGGTCAAATTATAAATAGAGGTTTTTAAAAGTTCTATTTCTAATAATGGCAGCCATACCTGATGGCAGATTGTATCAAATATATCAATATATTAAATGACTTTCATGTCTAACAAATACAATAAAATTCTGTTGAAGCATTTAAGAGGTCATTTACTGTTGGTTCTGTTTTTAGTAATGATGACCATATATGATAGCAGACCAACAATATTTTGAAAAATATGAAAGACCTCCATGATTAGGTGATTGGTATCAAATTTGGTTAAAATTCTTCTAGTGCCATTTAAATATTTTCCCATTTTTTATTAACAGGAGCCATATTTGATGGCAGACTGGCATCAAATAAATGAATTTGACCAACATTCATGCCATAATGGTTTCTATCAAATTTAGTCAAATTTAATTAAGGTGTTTTTGAAAGGTTTTTGTGTTTCTGGTACTGGTGGGTATAATGAATGATGTATCAGTATCAATCACACAAATCTGGAAGGTTCTGATGCTGGAATGCTTCCTGTAAAATCTTTTAAATCATGAACAAACCAGTCCTTTTGTTTTAACAAATTTGTAAATATAAACAAGACAGCAGGGTATGAAGGATGATACCTCATTTGGTTTTAAAACCAGGCGAGTTAAACACTAAGATTTTTAATGCATGAATTAAAAGGAATCTCAGAATACATCCTTATTTCAGCTACATGGAAAAAGACCAAAATCCCTCAACTTTGTGAATCAATTCTCCCCAGCATATCTGATGATTACACAGCTATGACAACTAGTCAACTTAATGTCCAGAAAATTCCAATTAGCAATTTTAGTAATAAAGCAATGACTTGACGCTACTGAATTTAGTTTTAGAATGATTAGTTGCCCATAACACAGAGAAGCCAGCTTAAGAGTATTAATTGATAGCTTTATGTTATTTACATGTGTTTTTCTTCTACGGACCAATGGCACAGATCCTGATGATTCTAGCATGCATTATGGTTGGCAGATTTGGGTCTGCGTAGTTTGCAGTTGGATTAGACTTATAAGTGAGTATTTATATATATATATATATATATATATATATATATATATATATATATATATATATATACACACACACAGTATGTGATATCAACAGATCTCATGAGAGGAGTCCACTTGAAGGAAGATATAGTATTTCTGTTCAACGTACTATACTGATTACAATTTGATTTTACACCTTTATAGAAGAAACATTTATTTTAAATAATACTAGAACTACTTTTTAAAGCACATGAAGATTGATGATAAGAAATAAGGTGCTGTATAATAAATATAATCGTATTTCTGAATACACACCAAATATATCTCCACAAGAGAGTGTTCACTAATACTAACATACTTCATTTATTATCAATGTACTGTTGACATGCATTTTCGACTATTAGTAGAGTAGAATACATGGTCTACATAAAATAAGCGTTATCATAGACTACAGTGATACAATATGGTAAGTGTTTTTACTTTGTGTTTATTTCCCATTACCAAATTTAATATTCTTCTGGACATAGTCAAAAAGACTGCTAAACTTCTGTCATGCAAATCATAAAAAATATTTATAATTATTTCTTTAAAATGATGTACTTTTATGTATTTTGAGAAGTGGGGAGAGGGATTTATGATATATTCTTGCTTATAACTTCACAGACCAGAACGTTTCTGTCGTATAAAGTGCTGTCTGATCTTGGTATGTGCAGATTGTTAGGAGCAATGAGCATATACCCCGATATGTAGGTACATTACGCTTAAGTTGATCTGGATCTTGTTATAATTTGCAGTCTGACTAAATGTATCAAATAAAAATGGTATGTTATCTCATAAAGTTGAAACTTATTCAGATTATGGTTACACAGTATCGAAAAATGCAAGTAGGTGGTACAAATATCTACACAAGATTGTTTAAGAATGACTTTTGTAATTTAGCTGGGTTTATTACCATTTACAGGTATATAAATAAATTTATGAATGGCACTGATACGAAATACCTTGATGTTTAACACATTTTGCCCATCCTGACTGTAACACATGAAGAATTTCTGCCTGTCCTTGGTCTGCACAAGGTCTTTCCACCATACAGGGCTCGTACATTTTTTATACCTAAAATGAAAAAAAAAATGGAATTATTAAAGTCTATTCATGTGCATGATATATTGAACAAAAATTGACATTTTTTCAAAAAAAGTTTGTTTTATTTGCTGTCTAGCAGTATGATAACAATACATAGACAATGTCTATGATATCAAACAGGATAGTCTATGTATGTGATGTCAAACAGGATAGTCCATGTATGTGATGTCAAACAGGATAGTCCATGTATGTGATGTCAAACAGGATAGTCCATGTATGTGATGTCAAACAGGATAGTCCATGTATGTGATGTCAAACAGGATAGTCCATGTATGTGATGTCAAACAGGATAGTCCATGTATGTGATGTCAAACAGGATAATCCACGTATGTGATGTCAAACAGGATAGTCCATGTATGTGATGTCAAACAGGATAGTCTATGTATGTGATGTCAAACAGGATAGTCCATGTATGTGATGTCAAACAGGATAGTCCATGTATGTGATGTCAAACAGGATAGTCCATGTATGTGATGTCAAACAGGATAGTCCATGTATGTGATGTCAAACAGGATAGTCCATGTATGTGATGTCAAACAGGATAGTCCATGTATGTGATGTCAAACAGGATAGTCCATGTATGTGATGTCAAAAAGGATAGTCCATTTATGTGATGTCAAACAGGATAGTCCATGTATGTGATGTCAAACAGGATAGTCCATGTATGTGATGTCAAACAGGATAGTCCATGTATGTGATGTCAAACAGGATAGTCCATGTATGTGATGTCAAACAGGATAGTCCACATATGTGATGTCAAACAGGATAATCCATGTATGTGATGTCAAACAGGATAGTCCATGTATGTGATGTCAAACAGGATAGTCTATGTATGTGATGTCAAACAGGATAGTCCATGTATGTGATGTCAAACAGGATAGTCCATGTATGTGATGTCAAACAGGATAGTCCATGTATGTGATGTCAAACAGGATAGTCCACATATGTGATGTCAAACAGGATAGTCCATGTATGTGATGTCAAACAGGATAGTCCATGTATGTGATGTCAAACTGGATAGTCCATATATGTGATGTCAAACAGGATAGTCCATGTATGTGATGTCAAACAGGATAGTCCATGTATGTGATGTCAAACAGGATAGTCCATGTATGTGATGTCAAAAAGGATAGTCCATGTATGTGATGTCAAACAGGATAGTCCATGTATGTGATGTCAAACAGGATAGTCCACATATGTGATGTCAAACAGGATAGTCCATGTATGTGATGTCAAACTGGATAGTCCATGTATGTGATGTCAAACTGGATAGTCCATATATGTGATGTCAAACAGGATAGTCCATGTATGTGATGTCAAACAGGATAGTCCATGTATGTGATGTCAAACAGGATAGTCCATGTATGTGATGTCAAACAGGATAGTCCATGTATGTGATGTCAAACAGGATAGTCCATTTATGTGATGTCAAACAGGATAGTCCATGTATGTGATGTCAAACAGGATAGTCCATGTATGTGATGTCAAACAGGATAGTCCATGTATGTGATGTCAAACAGGATAGTCCATGTATGTGATGTCAAACAGGATAGTCCACATATGTGATGTCAAACAGAATAGTCCATGTATGTGATGTCAAAAAGGATAGTCCATTTATGTGATGTCAAATAGGATAGTCCATGTATGTGATGTCAAACAGGATAGTCCATGTATGTGATGTCAAACTGGATAGTCCATATATGTGATGTCAAACAGGATAGTCCATGTATGTGATGTCAAACAGGATAGTCCATGTATGTGATGTCAAACAGGATAGTCCATGTATGTGATGTCAAACAGGATAGTCTATGTATGTGATGTCAAACAGGATAGTCCATGTATGTGATGTCAAACAGGATAGTCCATGTATGTGATGTCAAACAGGATAGTCCATGTATGTGATGTCAAACAGGATAGTCCATGTATGTGATGTCAAACAGGATAGTCCATGTATGTGATGTCAAACAGGATATGTGATGTCAAACAGGATAGTCCATGTATGTGATGTCAAACAGTCCATGTATGTGATGTCAAACAGGATAGTCCACGTATGTGATGTCAAACAGGATAATCCACGTATGTGATGTCAAACAGGATAGTCCATGTATGTGATGTCAAACAGGATAGTCCATGTATGTGATGTCAAACAGGATAGTCTATGTATGTGATGTCAAACAGGATAGTCCATGTATGTGATGTCAAACAGGATAGTCCATGTATGTGATGTCAAACAGGATAGTCCATGTATGTGATGTCAAACAGGATAGTCCATGTATGTGATGTCAAAAATGATAGTCCATGTATGTGATGTCAAACAGGATAGTCTATGTATGTGATGTCAAACAGGATAGTCCATGTATGTGATGTCAAACAGGATAGTCCATGTATGTGATGTCAAACAGGATATGTGATGTCAAACAGGATAGTCCATGTATGTGATGTCAAACAGGATAGTCCATGTATGTGATGTCAAACAGGATAGTCCATGTATGTGATGTCAAACAGGATAGTCCATGTATGTGATGTCAAACAGGATAGTCCATGTATGTGATGTCAAAAAGGATAGTCCATTTATGTGATGTCAAACAGGATAGTCCATGTATGTGATGTCAAACAGGATAGTCCATGTATGTGATGTCAAACAGGATAGTCCATGTATGTGATGTCAAACAGGATAGTCCACATATGTGATGTCAAACAGAATAGTCCATGTATGTGATGTCAAACAGAATAGTCCATGTATGTGATGTCAAAAAGGATAGTCCATTTATGTGATGTCAAATAGGATAGTCCATGTATGTGATGTCAAACAGGATAGTCCATGTATGTGATGTCAAACTGGATAGTCCATATATGTGATGTCAAACAGGATAGTCCATGTATGTGATGTCAAACAGGATAGTCCATGTATGTGATGTCAAACAGGATAGTCCATGTATGTGTTGTCAAACAGGATAGTCTATGTATGTGATGTCAAACAGGATAGTCCATGTATGTGATGTCAAACAGGATAGTCCATGTATGTGATGTCAAACAGGATAGTCCATGTATGTGATGTCAAACAGGATAGTCCATGTATGTGATGTCAAACAGGATAGTCCATGTATGTGATGTCAAACAGGATATGTGATGTCAAACAGGATAGTCCATGTATGTGATGTCAAACAGGATAGTCCATGTATGTGATGTCAAACAGGATAGTCCACGTATGTGATGTCAAACAGGATAGTCCATGTATGTGATGTCAAACAGGATAGTCCATGTATGTGATGTCAAACAGGATAGTCTATGTATGTGATGTCAAACAGGATAGTCTATGTATGTGATGTCAAACAGGATAGTCCACGTATGTGATGTCAAACAGGATAGTCCACGTATGTGATGTCAAACAGGATAGTCCATGTATGTGATGTCAAACAGGATAGTCCACATATGTGATGTCAAACAGGATAGTCCATGTATGTGATGTCAAACAGGATAGTCCATGTATGTGATGTCAAACAGGATAGTCCATGTATGTGATGTCAAACAGGATAGTCCACATATGTGATGTCAAACAGGATAGTCCATGTATGTGATGTCAAACAGGATAGTCCATGTATGTGATGTCAAACAGGATAGTCCACATATGTGATGTCAAACAGAATAGTCCATGTATGTGATGTCAAAAAGGATAGTCCATTTATGTGATGTCAAATAGGATAGTCCATGTATGTGATGTCAAACAGGATAGTCCATGTATGTGATGTCAAACTGGATAGTCCATATATGTGATGTCAAACAGGATAGTCCATGTATGTGATGTCAAACAGGATAGTCCATGTATGTGATGTCAAACAGGATAGTCCATGTATGTGATGTCAAACAGGATAGTCTATGTATGTGATGTCAAACAGGATAGTCCATGTATGTGATGTCAAACAGGATAGTCCATGTATGTGATGTCAAACAGGATAGTCCATGTATGTGATGTCAAACAGGATAGTCCATGTATGTGATGTCAAACAGGATAGTCCATGTATGTGATGTCAAACAGGATATGTGATGTCAAACAGGATAGTCCATGTATGTGATGTCAAACAGGATAGTCCATGTATGTGATGTCAAACAGGATAGTCCATGTATGTGATGTCAAACAGGATAATCCACGTATGTGATGTCAAAAAGGATAGTCCATGTATGTGATGTCAAACAGGATAGTCCATGTATGTGATGTCAAACAGGATAGTCTATGTATGTGATGTCAAACAGGATAGTCCATGTATGTGATGTCAAACAGGATAGTCCATGTATGTGATGTCAAACAGGATAGTCCATGTATGTGATGTCAAACAGGATAGTCCATGTATGTGATGTCAAAAATGATAGTCCATGTATGTGATGTCAAACAGGATAGTCTATGTATGTGATGTCAAACAGGATAGTCCATGTATGTGATGTCAAACAGGATAGTCCATGTATGTGATGTCAAACAGGATATGTGATGTCAAACAGGATAGTCCATGTATGTGATGTCAAACAGGATAGTCCATGTATGTGATGTCAAACAGGATAGTCCATGTATGTGATGTCAAACAGGATAGTCCATGTATGTGATGTCAAACAGGATAGTCCATGTATGTGATGTCAAAAAGGATAGTCCATTTATGTGATGTCAAACAGGATAGTCCATGTATGTGATGTCAAACAGGATAGTCCATGTATGTGATGTCAAACAGGATAGTCCATGTATGTGATGTCAAACAGGATAGTCCATGTATGTGATGTCAAACAGGATAGTCCACATATGTGATGTCAAACAGGATAATCCATGTATGTGATGTCAAACAGGATAGTCCATGTATGTGATGTCAAACAGGATAGTCTATGTATGTGATGTCAAACAGGATAGTCCATGTATGTGATGTCAAACAGGATAGTCCATGTATGTGATGTCAAACAGGATAGTCCATGTATGTGATGTCAAACAGGATAGTCCACATATGTGATGTCAAACAGGATAGTCCATGTATGTGATGTCAAACAGGATAGTCCATGTATGTGATGTCAAACTGGATAGTCCATATATGTGATGTCAAACAGGATAGTCCATGTATGTGATGTCAAACAGGATAGTCCATGTATGTGATGTCAAACAGGATAGTCCATGTATGTGATGTCAAAAAGGATAGTCCATGTATGTGATGTCAAACAGGATAGTCCATGTATGTGATGTCAAACAGGATAGTCCACATATGTGATGTCAAACAGGATAGTCCATGTATGTGATGTCAAACAGGATAGTCCATGTATGTGATGTCAAACTGGATAGTCCATATATGTGATGTCAAACAGGATAGTCCATGTATGTGATGTCAAACAGGATAGTCCATGTATGTGATGTCAAACAGGATAGTCCATGTATGTGATGTCAAACAGGATAGTCCATGTATGTGATGTCAAACAGGATAGTCCATTTATGTGATGTCAAACAGGATAGTCCATGTATGTGATGTCAAACAGGATAGTCCATGTATGTGATGTCAAACAGGATAGTCCATGTATGTGATGTCAAACAGGATAGTCCATGTATGTGATGTCAAACAGGATAGTCCACATATGTGATGTCAAACAGAATAGTCCATGTATGTGATGTCAAAAAGGATAGTCCATTTATGTGATGTCAAATAGGATAGTCCATGTATGTGATGTCAAACAGGATAGTCCATGTATGTGATGTCAAACTGGATAGTCCATATATGTGATGTCAAACAGGATAGTCCATGTATGTGATGTCAAACAGGATAGTCCATGTATGTGATGTCAAACAGGATAGTCCATGTATGTGTTGTCAAACAGGATAGTCTATGTATGTGATGTCAAACAGGATAGTCCATGTATGTGATGTCAAACAGGATAGTCCATGTATGTGATGTCAAACAGGATAGTCCATGTATGTGATGTCAAACAGGATAGTCCATGTATGTGATGTCAAACAGGATAGTCCATGTATGTGATGTCAAACAGGATATGTGATGTCAAACAGGATAGTCCATGTATGTGATGTCAAACAGGATAGTCCATGTATGTGATGTCAAACAGGATAGTCCACGTATGTGATGTCAAACAGGATAGTCCATGTATGTGATGTCAAACAGGATAGTCCATGTATGTGATGTCAAACAGGATAGTCTATGTATGTGATGTCAAACAGGATAGTCTATGTATGTGATGTCAAACAGGATAGTCCACGTATGTGATGTCAAACAGGATAGTCCACGTATGTGATGTCAAACAGGATAGTCCATGTATGTGATGTCAAACAGGATAGTCCACATATGTGATGTCAAACAGGATAGTCCATGTATGTGATGTCAAACAGGATAGTCCATGTATGTGATGTCAAACAGGATAGTCCATGTATGTGATGTCAAACAGGATAGTCCACATATGTGATGTCAAACAGGATAGTCCATGTATGTGATGTCAAACAGGATAGTCCATGTATGTGATGTCAAACAGGATAGTCCATGTATGTGATGTCAAAAAGGATAGTCCACGTATGTGATGTCAAATAGGATAGTCCATGTATGTGATGTCAAACAGGATAGTCCATGTATGTGATGTCAAACTGGATAGTCCATGTATGTGATATCAAACAGGATAGTCCATGTATGTGATGTCAAACAGGATAGTCCATACTATGTGATGTCAAACAGGATAGTCCATGTATGTGATGTCAAACAGGATAGTCCATGTATGTGATGTCAAACAGGATAGTCCATGTATGTGATGTCAAACAGGATAGTCCATGTATGTGATGTAAAACAGGATTAAAAATGTCTAATGATGACAACTGTTAAGTATATAACTTCTGTTAAGACTGATCAGAAATCATCCAAGTATCTGCTTACAGGCACTTATTGTAAGAAGAAAATGCTTGTTATTTCTGATTGTTAAGGTAGAAATTTAGGCAACAGCATAAAGACAAAGCTGTTTCAAATGCTCTTGTTTCTAAGAAGTCAAAGTCTGTTTAGATATAATGAAAGTCAGATATTGAAAACTGTTATGTTTGTTAGGCTTAGCAAACCCCAGTCTAATGGAGACCACCTAATGTACATGCTGGTGGTGAGTGATCAGTGAGCTATCAAATTATTAATCCTAAGTAATATCAACAGTAAATAATAATAATAATGAGGACTTGGTATAGCACCTAATCCTTATAAGTTCTAAGCTCTTTACAAACAAAAATGTAAAACTGACTTACATGAGCTCTGATGGACATATGTATAATGGCAGATTATAAGCAATGAACAAGGGAAGGTGACACACTTTCTGGGGTTGGACTGTAGCAATTTTGGTGAACTCCCCTGGTTCCTGAGTATTGGGCTTAAATTTCTTCAGTTCATCTGTCTTGCAGTACACATCTATAGCCATCACCAGGTGGTTTGTGAGCTATATGAACAAGAAAACTGTCTCAAGTTTTGTTTGGGTAATGCATACTATAAATATCACATTCTTGCTAAAAATAGTAACATGAAACAAAGTCATCAAACAACCATTCCCAAAATGATGTCATCTGTGTTGAAACAACTTGGAATAATATTTAAATTTTTCATAAAATGGATATTTTTAAAATAAAGGTAATTTGTACAGAAAAGCAAGAACTTATTTAGAAAACTATTTACTGATTATTATGAATGAGATCATTATTAATGAGGTTATTATTGAGCAGCTATTCAACCCTTTAATCCACCCACCCCTTCTGAATGCTAATGCGCATCCCATAATTTTTCAGAAGTTCCTTGTTAGCTTATGCCCTCATTAATGCCACAGACTGTCTTAGGTCTCTGTTGTGCATGATTTATCAAGAAAGGTTAGTAACCATTATGATGTAATTTGTTACCAAACCATGAAATTTGACACCCATGAAATAACTTAAATGTTTTCAATTTAATCTTTATAGTGAATTATTAATAACTTTATATACTATATTTTCAGCATGATGTTTTACTATAATCTGTTCAATAACTATGTTTTCTGACACAGACTAAGAAGATCTAATGTGTTGTTTTCAATCCCAGTTCATTTGTAATTTAACTGAGACTAAGTTAGGTTTATTTGGTTAGCGATGTGATCATGGAAATCCATGAACTAAAATAACTTTAAATCTTTTGTTGATTGTTAAGAAAGTTGCAATATATAGTCTGGAGTCTATTGTAGGATTGCAATATATAGTCTGGAGTCTATTGTAGGATTGCAATATATAGTCTGGAGTCTATTGTACGATTGCAATATATAGTCTGGAGTCTATTGTACGATTGCAATATATAGTCTGGAGTCTATTGTACGATTGCAATATATAGTCTGGAGTCTATTGTACGATTGCAATATATAGTCTGGAGTCTATTGTACGATTGCAATATATAGTCTGGAGTCTATTTGTACAATTGCAATATATAGTCTGGAGTCTATTGTACGATTGCAATATATAGTCTGGAGTCTATTGTACGATTGCAATATATAGTCTGGAACCTATTGTACGATTGCAATATATAGTCTGGAGTCTATTGTAGGATTGCAATATATAGTCTGGAGTCTATTGTACGATTGCAACTGCAGGTTGATGGTAAATTTAAAAACAAAAAATAAAGTTGAGAAAACAACCAAACAAAAAAAAAAATAGTTAAAAATTTTATATTTTCAAGCCCATACTTTAATAATGTTTGTTAAATCCTTTGTGTCACAATAATATTCCCACGATGGGTATAAAATATGTGATAATATAAAATATGTGATAACAGTGACTGCACAACAATGGTGGGAAGATTTCAGGTCTCTTCTTTCAAAACTATTAACCCTTAAAGTGCATGTCGCGACTATAGTCGCACTGTTGTTTTTGGTCCCGTAGTGCGTGTCGCAACTATAGTCGCGCTAGAGGTGAGCAACACTGATCGCATTCTATAACTTCATCTGGCCATAAATGCCTGTAAAACTATATTTGATTGGTTTAAAAAGGCCCAGAACGAGCATTCTGCAGTACTTTACTATATTATTAATGATGTAATTTTACAAATGCTCGCTTCTAAACACATGGTACTTGTGCAAAGCAAAATGGCCGACGCTGAATACGACGGTGATTTCTTGCAACAAATATTCGCTTCTGATAGTGATGCTAATAGTGATTTTTTATAATTTGAGAAAATTGACATTATTGGAGCAAGCGAGGTATTGATGGAAATACACATGAATGATTTTGAACCAGTAATATACGTGGAACTGGAGTCGGATGTACATGCTCGCTTGACGTGAAAAGATGGCGCGCCTGTCAACCCCCATTCACTGGTAATTCAAAATTAAATGTTGAGATGGTGAAAAATGAACGTACGGACTATTGAAGACTTTTTCTTAGGTGACGAGCTATTGCATCTGATAGTAGATCAAACAAATCGTAATGCAGATCAGAGAGTTCATGGGGCAGACTTGAACGAAAAAAGTCAATGAAGAAATGGCGACCTGTCTTACCTGAGCATCTAAAACGTTTTTGCATCGATTAAAACAATGGGTTTGGTACATATGTCTGTTCTCGATTCCTAATGGGCTATTGATCATGTGATATCAACCGCATACTTCAGCAAAAAAATATAAGTATGGGATAGATTTCAAGCTATTCCAAGCAATTTACACCTGTCAGACAATGAGAACAATTAAGGTGACTCTTCACACAAAATCAGCCCAATGATTGAACAAAAATAAAGCCGTTGCTGAGGTGTAATCACCAGATATGGACCTCGGTTTGATGATATAATAAATAACAGGTGATAGTTTTTCATGAACATTAATTGCTGACTGGAGGGTTTAAACATACATCTGACATTCATGGAGTGGATTTTTGCAAAACTGTCACCCTGCCTTTACCTGTGATTTTCACAATTTATATATAACATTGTGACAGACATAACATGTGCATGGTTGGACTACTAAAGAATATAACATTTCTTAGATATATTTGAACATTTCCATAAAAAACAAACAAAATTACTGATGAAATACAATTTTAACTTATTTTACCTGTATTTACACCTGTACCTGCAAATATGTTAAACCTACACATGTGTCTTGATGCTAATCTTAAAGTAAAGACACATATCATCATTTTTTATATAGGGTTTGTCTATCAATAGTGTATATTTAATGAAATACATGCAATTTAAAGACTGTGCAGTTTTCTTCTTTTCTCCCCTGAAACAATTCAGCACTGAGGGACCTTTTACTGCAAAACAATTCAGCACTTTAAGGGTTAAGTGCAGAGTTTTCAGGCCAATTGTGCACCATTTTCATTTAGGACCTGCTTGAGATTATGAAAAGTCTTTTACCCAAAAAAAACAAAGTCTATATGTCTCTCCATTTTCAGAATGAGTAGCAATAACAATATTTGTAAGATGGTTACTACGGTGGCCAAATTGGAAGTGACACCATTTTATGATAGTGAATGCACAAAGAGTTTGGAAGGATTTCAGTAGATATGTTATATCATGTATATTTTTTCCCTTCTAAACTTTTAAGTCCAGCGTTCTTTGGAGAATGATTTGTTTACCTTTCTAAATAAAAGACCCGAGTTTTGCTTGTTATTTATTTAATACATAGGTTAACTCTGTTCCACTGAGTCATGTAAAACCTTGCAAACATTTAATATTGATAGGTTACAGAACAAAACTACTGTCAAAGTTAAGTTTTAAGGCAGTTAACCACCAAAACTACCATTTTTATTGTATATTCTATGGTTCACATAAATTCAAAGTTAATAGGGTATATGATCGCAGGATTCATGAAATTCATAAAAAAATAACTGTGCCAAAAAATCAGCCAAATGGATGATTTTTTGAATTACAATTATTGTTTTGCATTTCTTTATTTTTACTAGCTCATTTCAATTTGAAAAAAAAGTGAATTTCAGTCAGTTTAAGCACAGTTACATATTAAACTGGTATGAAAGTCAAGGCTTTGATTAAAGTCAATGAAAAGAGTATAATCTCTATTTTAAATAAAAGTCACAATACCCTCCTTTATGGCATTAAAGTCGGCATGGATTAGTAAATCCAAATTACTCAGGTAACAAAACAACCCATTATTACCAACATATACAATGAATTAAGCATAGCAATTGTTCTATGGCTAATTAACCTCTTTACTTTACAAACAACTGAACAATAGTTGATGACAAAAAGTTTTGGTATAACCCAATTATTTCAAGTCAACAGGCTCTGCTAATTTTGTAACTATCTGTGTTTTGGTTAAGAAATATATATTAAAAAAAGGGAACGAGAAAAGAGAACCAAAACAAACAGGTCATGTTTAGTTAATCACATTGTCTCTTGTCATCTGTAAGTCTAGTTTTTTATTACAATCACTGAGTAGCAAATGATTAAACATTAGATTGAGAGATTACTAATATGGTGACTCTTCATTAAAACACACACTGTGGCACTAACAGATGTACAACTGCCTTTTCTGGTGGATGGACACGTGTCTAATAAATAAAAGTAAACAGGTAATTTATGTTTTTTATTCACTTCAAGTTAGAAAAAAGAATACATTTTACTTCAAAGTTTTACACCATCATAGAAATTACCTGGTACCAGTAACCTCTTCATTATGGTGGTGGAGGGGGAAGCTGTGCATATTTGTCTACCTGTTTGTTTTTGGACACCAAATTAATGAAATGAAAATGTTTTTGGACAAAAAAGGGTAATTATTTTTTGCCATACAAAAACATGCTGAAAATCTGAAGACTTGTTTTACTTACATATATGTTTCCAATATAATAAAATTAATTATTTTAATATGATTATTTTTTAAAAAAGAAATGGAATATTCTTACATAACCCACTCCTGTAATTTTTAATAGTCCTGATAGGCTACTTACATTCCTTTAACAAACAATGAAGATTATTCAGATCGATTATATGATGGTTTTGGAAGAAAAAAAAGCATTTAAAGATTTTTCTTTGTCTGGTACATAGATGTTGGCTCATTGGTCTCATTTATCTAAATTTAAACAGTACGGGTGATTTCTATATAATTTAGTCAAATTCTATTGAGAAGATGTCTTTAGATTTTTACATATTTAGTAATGGTAGCCATTTTGAAAAGATGAATGAGCACCATCCATGCAAAATTCAAAGCCATCTGTCCCAGTATGCTTTATGGAAACATTTTCAAATTAATATTAATGAATATTGAGAAGTAATTTAAACGTTTTTCTGATTTTATCAGCAAAATCGAAGATGGAGAATCATACCATACATTAGAGCTACTAAGAAACAGAATTTGCCACAATGATATTTTAGGTCAACTCTCTGCAACAGTTCATAGATATACACTACACTTATGTAAAAAGTGAAGTGTTGATTTTATTAAAGTGGACACCATTTAGTTATTTCTTACCTGTAGTGGGGAATGTACACTAATTGTCTTGTTACTGTGGTGCACGTCTACATCAAAGACTATACAGTATCGAATACCAACCTGCAAAATATGTACATAAATCATTATGAAGAATAATGTGTGGAAAAGTAATTGCATCATTTTGTGGTGTTCAGTGAAATGAATTTCCAGGAATCCAATACAAGACCATTTCTTCTTTGAAATCATCACTGATATGCTGAAATAACATGATCAAGATTGACATCAGGTTAGCTTTACTAGAGGTTAGATTGACACCATTTTCATTCCGGGCTCAGCAGACATCACAAAAAGTCTGGCAAAAAGCCTATGCCAATATGAAGTAGTAATAACAAGGCTTTCCACTAAACCAAATCCTCACTGACTTAGTGTATACTATTCCACTAAACCAAATCCTTACTGACTTAGTGTATGCTATTCCATTAAACCAAATCCCCAATCATATTATATACTATTCCATTAAGCCAAATCCCCACTCATATTGTACACTATTTCATTAAACCAAATTCTCACTGTAGTGTATATTATTCCATTAAACCAGAACCCCATTGTTTGACTATAAATACAAATTGTATATATTGTTAAACAAAATGTAGAGATTAATTGTTGATAGTTAGACTATAAATACAAATTTATTGTTTATACCATTGGACTATACATTTAATTTAATACAGATTAGTTAGTTGTTTATACTGTTAGACTATAAATATAGATTAACTGTTTAATACTGTTCGACTATAAATATAGATTAACTGTTTAATACTGTTAGACTATAAATATAGGTTAACTGTTTAATACTGTTCGACTATAAATATAGATTAACTGTTTTAATACTGTTCGACTATAAATATAGATTAACTGTTTTAATACTGTTCGACTATAAATATAGATTAACTGTTTTAATACTGTTAGACTATAAATATAGATTAACTGTTTAATACTGTTAGACTATAAATATAGATTAACTGTTTAATACTGTTCGACTATAAATATAGATTAACTGTTTAATACTGTTAGACTATAAATATAGATTAACTGTTTAATACTGTTCGACTATAAATATAGATTAACTGTTTTAATACTGTTCGACTATAAATATAGATTAACTGTTTTAATACTGTTCGACTATAAATATAGATTAACTGTTTTAATACTGTTAGACTATAAATATTGATTAACTGTTTTAATACTATTAGACTATAAATATAGATCAACTGTTCTAATACTGTTCGACTATAAATACAGTTTAATTGTTAATACTGTTAAACAATGTGGTTGAGACAGAAGTACACCCATGCAAATATGTAATTGGGGTGAGACAACAATACACATATTTAACAGTACATGTATTTATTATATACTCCAATTTGTTAGATACTAAATTACACCGAAAATCAATTTCTACAAGATTAAAAAGGTCACAAATATTGTTGAAACAAAAGTTGTATTTGATAGTAAAGCAAAGATTAGCCAATACCAAGAGATTTTTCTGCAATAAATTTGTTTATATTGCCTCACTTAAATGAGTCCAACTGCATACAATATATAGAGCCTGATTTGCCATTTCATGATGCACAGGTAGGTCAGGGACTATGCTGATTTTTCCAATGATTACTCATAACAAACTCCATAGAATCAGACCTGCTTGTGCATTTTGTCTGTGCAGTTTACTGTTGGACTTTACTTAGAAGCGAGTAGACATGGTATGTCTTGTTAATTACTCAAATATTACCATCTGAATGGTATATTATCAAGTAAACACAGTAGTAATGAGATGCTTGAGCATACTATAATTATCTCTTTACTGTTGAATCATACATACATACAACAACATTAAAACATAACTTTGAGACAGTAAAAGCAGACAAGACTAGAAACATCAATGCACATAAATTTGAGATACAAGACATGCAAATCTACTAAAAAAGCAAGTTGTTTAATTGTTAGTCTCAACTCTTTCTAATGAAAATAAATGTTTCCCATGAAATTTTCAGTCTTACTTTAATAATACACAAAAATTAATAATTGAAAAAGTCTAATTTGAAAAAGTGAAAACAATGTTTTTCACATTAATAAATTTATGAAATAAAGAAATTAAACCATTTGCTGATGTGCATATACAAAATAAATTTAAAACATTCAGTCAAATATAAAACAAAAAATTAATAATTATTATGATTTATCCAAATCATTTTTTTAATTCATTTACAATTTGAGTTAAATTATACATCACGGAGGTATATTAATGAGCTTACACAAAGATATTTACATTTATTTTAAAAAAAACAAGCATCAATTTGTCAGATCTTCATTTCAATCAAACACTTATTCTATCAAAGAGGTAGAAATATGTTGAAACACCAAATATGACCCACCAATATAAAACAATTAGGGGCAAAGTTCTGTCAAATAGGGGCTATAAGTCCACTTTAAACAACACACAACACATAGATTGAATAGGCACTTTATTGTACACATAAAATAATCTTTGGCATAATGGAGGCAAGTCCAGTCACAGCACACAGCATCAGCCCAGCTCTGAACTTTTGTGTTGCATAGGAATGCCTCAGGAAGAGAGACTTGTGGGAGTTTGTAGGGATATGAAGTGTGTTAAACACAGGTATGTGGAGTCGTAAATGGTTGATAAAGATATATTGGGACCTGGTAACCAAAACTCAATGAGTCTGATCTTGAGGATGCCATGGCAACTAATATCAGTTGATACTCCATACATGCGCCGTAGGATGCGGGTATGATGTATATATGGGCATAATAGTTGAGTACCTTTAAGTACTGACACAAATTGGAATTCCAAAGCCATGTTGTGAATGCATGAAACTTGGCAATGGCCCTATATAAAGGAAGCACTGTGACTATGGAACAGTGCAGCTGTAATGAAGGCCCCCAATTTAAAGTAACTAAGTATATAGTCCACCTATATTATCCACTAATAACGATCAAAAAAGCATGAAATAGGTCTGGAACTGCATGATAAGCCTGATGTGCATTAACGTAGAAATGTTACAATTACGTGTGAGATAGCTATTTACTGCACTGGTAGCTGCCACCATGTGGAAGAAGTGCACATTATAACAATGCGAATCATAACCTAACTTAGATAAAAGGACATTAATGGTTGTAATAGAGTTTTACTTAAAGCATGACCACTATCCGTAAGAAACAGAGGAATATAAAGGCAAGTTTGAGCTAATATCAGAATACAATGGACTTTCTTCATCACACAGCATGGGCATATATGGACATCACAGATCAATGACAAGTCCGGCAAAGCGACTATAGTAGGCAAACAGAGGCCCAACAAGAGGCCAGAGAAAAATGCACTGTGTTACTCAATTTGACTTTCTGACTTAGAGCAAGCTCTTTCAATTTCCACTAATTAACTTTTCAAGATTGAAAAAACATTAGATATGAGGCTTTATATTAAAAATATCCAGTTAAAGTCATTCTTTTGATATGTTTTTTGTTAAAAATATTTTGCAATTTAAATGATTAAATTTAGTTTGAGTAACACACTGTGCATTCTTCTCTGATCCCTTCTTGGGCCACTCCTTGTCTACTATGCTGGCTCTGCCAGACATGATGTAATTGCGGCCAGTATATGTGAATAAGCTGGTAACTAAATTTGGACATGCTGTCATGCTGAACCAATCAGATGACTTGAGTTGGAGCATGTGATTAAACATTATGTCAATTGTTCTAGTCAGTCATACAAATCTGGGATGCCTGTAGATATACATGCTCTTCAGTATTAAGTGGAAATTGAAAGGCTTTGCTCCAAGTCAGAAAATCAAATTGTGGGGAAGGCATGCCTAGGGGTGAGCACAACTCTAAAATTTTGCCAGACAAAGGTGAAAACTGAAATTTGCTCAAGTCTTCTATATGTAAAACATCATATTAAATTTTATTCCAATTTGTGAAGGCCTTCAAATGTGCTGTAGTATACAAAAATTTGAAAGGTCATGTTCTAAGTCGAGAATGAGCCATAAATTCATTGCCAGCAAATGGGTGAAAAATAAATTTGATCAAGGTCATTTTTATGTAAATCCTCATATCAAACTTGATTTCAATACAAAAATTCCTCAAAAACTTCTTGAGAAAAAGCAAAACAGAAGGCAATGTTCTAAGTCAAACAGGAGCCATAACATCACTGAAAGGTTGCTAGAAAATGGTGAAAATAAAACCAGACCAAAGTCATCGTAATGTAAAACCTCACAACAAATTTCATTTTGATCCATTAGTTACTGAGATCTGTGATAGACAAGATGGTATGGGCCAGATCAGACAAATTTGGGAAACACTATATGCTCTGTCATTTGATATGGTGGGGATATAAAAAGAAAAAGTTAGAAGTCATGCATGCAGCAGGGGAAAGCTAAAATTAAATC
This sequence comes from Unio delphinus, assembly GCA_029339505.1. NCBI lineage: Eukaryota > Metazoa > Mollusca > Bivalvia > Unionida > Unionidae > Unio > Unio delphinus. The sequence goes on from JAQISU010000076.1 coordinate 741,559, forward strand.
CAAGTAGACAAAACTAAACAGCATTACCTGATCCTGGTCATAATTTTCATCAGACTGAAGAATGGTGCATGAAAAAAAGATAAGCAAATACATATTACATAGACAACAAAGCTACAATAACATGCAAGGTATACAATATGTCAAAGCATACAAAAGTGTCACTGGATCCATGCATTTTTAACAAAATCTTATCAAAAAGGAACCCTGTCTGTAGACTTTGAAAGTAACATAATGATATGATACAAACTTAAATTGTCTGTGCAATTCCCCTATAAATCTGTCTTTCCATGATACTACTGCACAAACTAAATGGTAAACAACTGAAAGTACTTTAATTGGTTAATCAGGATAATTAATGATTTAAAATTTACTTAAAAATACTATCACAGTTTACCATATTGATATACAATATTAGTATGGTACTCTAACAGATCCTTCAGTATTAAACTTTATTTATTAAACTGTATTTCTATAACAATATCAAAAGGGATTATTATTGAAGAAAAATAAATTGCATTGAAAAGCAATTCATCAGTGCTTTAGCTTTGCTACATTTTTATACTGGGGTCCATTCTGCACAAGAAAGTGATTCATACCTGTTTAGGATTGAGAGTGAGCAGCCTTCTGCAAGCCTTCTTATAGACACAGGTAATTGGGTCAAAACCAGCCACCTGTAAAACAGAACTTAAAGATAGACCTGAAGCCATTACATCACCTACAACTAAATTATTCAGTATGATCATTTTTGCAGTATCCTAAAATTTCAATTCAAAGTTATCAATATTTATCAAGTTGTAAGTTTAAATGTGCATGTTAAAATAATCTACATCTTCAGCAATTTCTATGCTTTGAGTCTGGAATACATTGTATTCTTCATGAGCATTCATTTGTAAAACATGAAATTCTTCATAAGCATGTCTTGGTAAAATGTGGTACTCTTCATAAGCATGTCTTGGTAAAACATGATACTCTTCATATGCATGTCTTGGTAAAATATGATACTCTTCACAAGCATGTCTTGGTAAAACATGGTACTCTTCACAAGCATGTCTTGTGTTACGTGCTTAGGCTCGAATAAGCAGCAACACAGAAAGAGTGAAAACTAACAAGCTTGTAAAACTTTAACAATGAATTTATTAAGTACAATTATTTTCATAAAATAAATAAACTTACGGTTTTAGAGAATCAAATCCAACAAATATAAAATTCACAAATTAATCCACTAATGGAATTGCAAGTCCTGATAAATAAATGTTCTAATAGTTCCAGGTTCGAATCTTGACGATGTAATCAAAAATGGCTGACAATGTCACGTGGTACAGTTCTTGTTTTTAATCATCCAAATGAATATCATAAACATATGTCCTTTTTCCAGATAATTCTTCTTTTCCAACGAATTGACACAAAGTCCAAAATAATTAAACTCAAACAGATAATACACAACTTAATATTACAATAAGCCCAAAAATCTACTAAAATTAGCCTTCAAAACACAACTATATATATATATATATATATATATATATATATATATATATATATATATATATATATATATATATATATATATATATATTCCCTCGTAAACAAGAGGAATTATGTGCTTCTGGAAGGTCACAGAAAGAAGCTACCTTCTCCAAGTCACATAATAATGGAATATTCTAGAAGGAAATCATTCACTTCCCACCCTCAATAAAAGTGTTGTCCTTGAAATTGACCAATAGTTTTAGAGGCTTGTTGACAATGTCTAAAGCAAGGTCAGGATTTAGGTCAAACAAGCCAAGGTCAAAACTTGTTTACAATTAGAGAATCTAAGTCAGCTTAAACTTTCTAGAATAATTTCCCAATTAATGGATATTAAACCCTAAATGATAAATTTGGATTTAACAATTAAAAATAAATAAATCAAATCAAATAGCCATAACACCTTCCCCCATAAAATAAAAAGAAAGGTTTATATGATAAAACTTTCTTTTTATCACAAACCAATTTACATCTGAGATTAAAAGAACTAGCATAAATTACACAATATAATAAATTATACACGGGAAAGAGTGTCTACAATTATATTATCAAGAAATAGCCTCAAATTTTTAACTTGTCCATGTCCCACAAAATGTCCTAAGAAAGCTACTCTAGCAAGGCAGAACTCACTTTTAAATAAATTAACAGTCAGACACGCATTAGTGAATCTGTCAAAGAATTTTCTAATTGTTGCTAGATGTTCTCTCCAGGTGTCGCTGTAGATGATGACGTCACAATTCTCTAGACCAGAGATGAATTTTTTTATGAGACGTTGAAATGGACTTTCTTTATATTGGTAGAGTTCTTTTGGAGTCACAATGTTGAGTTTTCCTTTGCTCTTTCCGTAGTGGAATCTGTCAAAATCCTTTCAGAAGGTCAGAATTTGGTGACGTACTTGACATTCCCCATTTTATCAATACAATTGTCAATTCTTGGTAATGGGAATGAATCTGTTTTTGTCACTCTGTTCACCTTCCTTTGCACATACGGAAAGTTTTATCTGGTTTTGAAACAAGTATGCATGGTGAACTCCAATCACTTTTACTGGGCTTGATAAAATCATTCTCCAACAAACACTGAATTTCCTTTTTCAAGTATTCCTGTTTGAGTGGACTCGTCCAGCATAGATGCTGTTTGGAATTATCAATTTCAACGTCATGAAAATTTTGTTTGTCCTTGTAAGAATATCTGGACATAAGTGCTCATATAATAACTTTCACTTCATTTCTTTCTTGCACTTGTAACTGTGAAAGTTTCTGGTCTAGATTTGTTAATAATTTCTGAATTCCAACAATTCGTCGCTCCAATGTCAGTAGAATCCGACGATATTTCTTCACCGAGTGGGACAGATACAACTAAATTAATTACGTATTTAACATGGCTAACTCTTTCAATATACTGGTACTCCTATAAATAATTTAGATCCCAGGAGCACTAATACTATAACTTAACTAATTCATTTTCTTCTTAACTTTGTACAGGCCATAATATCTAATCTGAAGAAAAGTAAGAAGAATGAACAAGAGTAACACAACTCCATTATCAGACTCAAAAGTTCTCTCCCTTGTATTTCTTTCAAACCATAGTTTCATTTTTTACTTTAATTGATTACTTGACTTGGTCTTAGATAAGGGATCTACACAATCTACTATAATTCTACCAAATGATTCGTCAAAAGCAGGAATAGGTTGCAGATGAGCCTTAGGTATCTTCTGATTGGGTTTTCCTACCATTTGACAAGTATGACAAGACCTACAGCATTTGGCAACATCACTTTTGATGTTTGGCCAATAGAAGTGAGTTAAGATCTTGTGATACATTTTATTAATCCCTAAATGACCAACCAAAGGAGTTTCATGGGCCAGATTAAGTATTTCCTGTCTGTAAGGTTTTGGAACTACTATTTGATAGTTCACTGACCACTCATCACCAGCAGGTACCTCGGAAGGTCTCCATTTTCTCATAAGAATTCCATTTTTAATGAAATAACAGACAGGAACTTCAGTAACTTCAGTCTCATTTATGACATTTTGAAACAAACAGGAGATCTCAGGATCTTTTTCCTGTTCGACGACAAGTGACTGTCGTTTATCACCCTGATTATGAGAACGAGTTATTAAAAGAGGATCACTATGATCAATACCTTCTGATTGATCTAAACCAAGAGTAAAAGTGATCTCATCAAAAACCTGACCTATACAAGCGCCAGTTGAAGGAATGCTGCCTTCTGTAACATCACTCTCAAAATCATCACCCTGATTAGAATAAAGAGAATGAGTTGTCAAAAGAGGATCACTATGATCAATACCTTCTGATTGATCCAAACCAAGAGTAAAAGTGACCTCATCAAAAGCCTGACCTATACTAGTGTCAGATAAGGGAATACTGCCCTTTTCAACTTCATTCTCAAGAACTTTCTTTACCATAGCTCTAGTAACCGTACAAGCTTGAAGTATATCAGGGATTTCTTTTTCAATTGGATCAACTTTCTGATCCAAATTAGGCTTGTCAGTTACAAGTGGATTAACCACAACCTTGTCTCCAGCTAAGTCGTTGCCTAGCAATAAATCTATTCCCTCTACGGGTAAAACCAAGACCATTCTGATTGTCACAGGTCCTGATACTAAGTCTGATGACAAATTTACACAATGGAGAGGAACATTAACAAAGCCGCACTCTACTCCCTGAATAAGAACACTTTCATTAGAAGAAGACTTCTCAGAAAAAGGCAAAGTACCTGATAATAAAACACTCTGAGAAGCTCCTGTGTCCCTTAAAATTTTAATAGGGGTGGGATTGGCCAAATCACCGAAGAGTGATATAGAACCCTTCGATATGAATGGTTCATAATTCTCCATATCAAAATCAGACTGGGATTTATTAGACCCAACAATTGTATTGCTTTCAATATATGACTGTGACCTTGACCTCTTGTAAATAAGAGCATTTGGAACAGGTCTGTCTTGATTCTGATGCCTGTTTTTTAATTTGTAGCAATCAGAAATAACGTGTCCTTTTTTCTTGCAAAAGTTACACGTCGGAAGAGACAAGGATCTAGAATCAAACTTCTCTGAAGTCTGACTCCTGAAAGTTGTGTTAGTTTGAGTTTTAGAAGGGCTTGAATTAGGCGGAAATACTTTTCTGCCAGTAAATTGTTGAGTAGAAGTCTTATTAACAAAAGGAACTTTATGTGTCAAAGAATATTCGTCAGCAGCTCGAGCAGCATTTTCCAAGGTTTCAATCTGATGCTCCTCAAGATAAGTTTTAACATCACTATGAACACAGTTTTTGAACTCTTCAATTAATATAATTTGCTTGAGATTTTGATAATCTTGCTCGACTTTCTTGGCTAAACACCATCTATCAAACAACTGTTCTTTTGTCTAGCAAATTCGACATGAGTCTGCCCAGCTTCTTTTCTGTAATTTCTAAATTTTTGCCTATAAGCTTCAGGAACTAACTCGTAACCTCTTAAAATGCATTCTTTAACTACGTCATAATCACCACTTTGCTGAACAGACAGTGAAGTGTAAATCTCAGTAGCCTTACCAGTAATTACACATTGTAGTAACTGAGTCCAAATCTCTCTTGGCCACTTTAAATTTTCTGCAACTTTTTCAAAAAGAATAAAATATTTGTCTACTTATTTTTCTTTGAAAGGGGGCACTAATCTAATATTCCTTGCTAAATCAAAATTTCGATTTGAAGTATGATGATGATTCCCACTTGCCAGCTCCATTTCTTTCATTCTAATTTCATATTGTAATTGTTTTTCCTTCTCCCTTTCCTGAAATTCCAGCTTCTTCAACTCTAATTCTCTCTCTCTCTCTCTCTCTCTCTCTCTCTCTCTCTCTCTCTCTCTCTCTCTCTCTCTCTCTCTCTCTCTCTCTCCTCTCTCTCTATCAATCTGCATCTGCTCTTTTTGTAATTCAATTTGCTTTTATTTCTTCCTTTCCTGTCTCTCTTTCTCCTTTTCCTCTTTATCAATCCGCATTTGCTCTTTTTGTAATTCAATCTGTTTCTCTTTCTCCTCTCTCTCATATTGTAATTGCTTTTCTCTCTCCCTTTCCTGAAATTCTAGCTTCTTCAACTCTAATTCCATCTTGAATTTTAATTCTAATTCCTTCAGTTTAAGGTCAGAGTCTGGTGTAGACTTAATGACTGGAATCAAAGCACTTTGTTCCAAAACATCCTGTTCTACCAAATACTGGACCAAAATCTTTTTGATATCTTGTTTCGTTAAAGAAGCCTTCACTTCGGAAAGATCGTATTTCCTGGCAAGTTGAACCAACTCATCTTTTTTGAAAAGATCTAATTGCTCCTGGGTAGGATTAGAAAGAAATATTTCTACCTTAGATGTCATTTTGATACAAGCGTGTCAGTCTCACTAAAGATTTAAAATTCTCAAAAACTAGGGGAAATTCAAATTTAAATTCAAATTTATCTCAAATCTCAATCCCGGACGAGCCCCCAATTTCTATGTTACGTGCTTAGGCTCGAATAAGCAGCAACACAGAAAGAGTGAAAACTAACAAGCTTGTAAAACTTTAACAATGAATTTATTAAGTACAATTATTTTCATAAAATAAATAAACTTACGGTTTTAGAGAATCAAATCCAACAAATATAAAATTCACAAATTAATCCACTAATGGAATTGCAAGTCCTGATAAATAAATGTTCTAATAGTTCCAGGTTCGAATCTTGACGATGTAATCAAAAATGGCTGACAATGTCACGTGGTACAGTTCTTGTTTTTAATCATCCAAATGAATATCATAAACATATGTCCTTTTTCCAGATAATTCTTCTTTTCCAACGAATTGACACAAAGTCCAAAATAATTAAACTCAAACAGATAATACACAACTTAATATTACAGTAAGCCCAAAAATCTACTAAAATTAGCCTTCAAAACACAACTATATATATATAATTCCCTCGTAAACAAGAGGAATCATGTGATTCTGGAAGGTCACAGAAAGAAGCTACCTTCTCCAAGTCACATAATAATGGAATATTCTAGAAGGAAATCATTCACTTCCCACCCTCAATAAAAGTGTTGTCCTTGAAATTGACCAATAGTTTTAGAGGCTTGTTGACAATGTCTAAAGCAAGGTCAGGATTTAGTTCAAACAAGCCAAGGTCAAAACTTGTTTACAATTAGAGAATTTAAGTCAGCTTAAACTTTCTAGAATAATTTCCCAATTAATGGATATTAACCCTAAATGATAAATTTGGATTTAACAATTAAAAATAAATAAATTAAATCAAATAGCCGTAACACTTGGTAAAACATGGTACTCTTCATAAGTATGTCTTGGTAAGACATGATACTCTTCATAAGCATGTCTTGGTAAAACACGATACTCTCCATAAGCAATGTCTTGGCAAAACATGACACTCTTCATAAGCATGACTTGGCAAAACATGGTACTCTTCATAAGCATGTCTTGGTAAAACATGGTATTCTTCACAAGCATGTCTTGGTAAAACAAGGTATTCTTCATAAGTATGTCTTGGTAAAATGTGGTACTCTTCACAAGCATGTCTTGGTAAAACATGATAGTCTTCATATGCATGTCTTGGTAAAACATGATACTCTTCATAAACATGTCTTGGTAAAACATGATACTCTTCATATGCATGTCTTGGTAAAACATGGTATTCTTCATAAGCATGTCTTGGTACAACATAGTACTCTTCATATGCATGTCTTGGTAAAACATGGTATTCTTCATAAGCATGTCTTGGTAAAATGTGGTACTCTTCACAACCATGTCTTGATAAAACATGATACTCTTCATAAGCATGTCTTGGTAAAACATGGTATTCTTCATAAGCATGTCTTGGTAAAATGTGGTACTCTTCACAAGCATGTCTTGGTAAAACATGATACTCTTCACAAACATGTCTTGGTAAAACATGATACTCTTCATATGCATGTCTTGGTAAAACATGACACTCATCACAAACATGTCTTGGTAAAACATGGTACTCTTCACAAGCATGTCTTGGTAAAACATGATACTCTTCATATGCATGTCTTGGTAAAACATGGTATTCTTCATAAGCATGTCTTGGTAAAACATGATACTCTTCATATGCATGTCTTGGTAAAACATGGTATTCTTCATAAGCATGTCTTGGTAAAATGTGGTACTCTTCACAAGCATGTCTTGGTAAAACATGATACTCTTCATATGCATGTCTTGGTAAAACATGATACTCTTCACAAACATGTCTTGGTAAAACATGATACTCTTCATATGCATGTCTTGGTAAAACATGGTATTCTTCATAAGCATGTCTTGGTAAAATGTGGTACTCTTCACAAGCATGTCTTGGTAAAACATGATACTCTTCACAAACATGTCTTGGTAAAACATGATACTCTTCATATGCATGTCTTGGTAAAACATGACACTCATCACAAACATGTCTTGGTAAAACATGGTACTCTTCACAAGCATGTCTTGGTAAAACATGGTACTCTTCATAAGCATGTCTTGGTAAGACATGGTACTCTTCACAAGCATTTCTTGGTAAAACATGGTATTCTTCATAAGCATGTCTTGGTAAAACATGGTACTCTTCACAAGCATGTCTTGGTAAAACATGGTACTCTTCATAAGCATGTCTTGGTAAGACATGGTACTCTTCACAAGCATTTCTTGGTAAAACATGATACTCTTCATAAGCAATGTCTTGGTAAAACATGACACTCTTCATAAGCATGTCTTGGTAAAACATGGTACTCTTCATAAGCATGTCTTGGTAAAACATGATACTCTTCACAAGCATGTCTTGGTAAAACATGGTATTCTTCGCAAGCATGTCTTGGTAAAACATGGTATTCTTCATAAGCATGTCTTGATAAAATGTGGTACTCTTCACAAGCATGTCTTGGTAAAACATGATACTCTTCATATGCATGTCTTGGTAAAACATGATACTCTTCATAAACATGTCTTGGTAAAACATGGTACTCTTCATATGCATGTCTTGGTAAAACATGGTATTCTTCATAAGCATGTCTTGGTAAAACATGATACTCTTCATAAACATGTCTTGGTACAACATAGTACTCTTCATATGCATGTCTTGGTAAAACATGGTATTCTTCATAAGCATGTCTTGGTAAAATGTGGTACTCTTCTCAACCATGTCTTGATAAAACATGGTACTCTTCATAAGCATGTCTTGGTAAAATGTGGTACTCTTCACAACCATGTCTTCATAAAACATGATACTCTTCATAAGAATGTCTTGGTAAAACATGATACTCTTCATATGAATGTCTTGGTAAAACATGGTACTCTTCATAAGCATGTCTTGGTAAAACATGATACTCTTCACAAGTATGTCTTGGTAAAACATGGTATTCTTCACAAGCATGTCTTGGTAAAACATGATACTCTTCACAAGCATGTCTTGGTAAAACATGATACTCTTCACAAGCATGTCTTGGTAAAACATGATACTCTTCATAAGCATGTCTTGGTAAAATATGGTATTCTTCATAAGCATGTCAATCTGAAGCAGAGACATGAATAACAAAGTCTCATTCACAAGTTGGATCTGAAATTTTTAATTATGAACTAACCAAACATCAAACTTCCACCTTTAATTATCTGTTGGATTAACCTTGGGGCTGTTGAATATCATGCTCAATAAAAAGATTGCTTTGTGTAATAAAAAAGACACCTAAATACACATGAACTGAATAAATAGGGATTTATAGAATTTTTTTTTAATTGTCCAAATATAACATCAACATAAAGATGATTGATTCTTAAATTCTGTATATGGGTATTATGTCTGAACAAAATATTAGCAGATCATTTTGCCAAGAAACTGATTAAACACATAAATTGAATCTTTTGCAGACATATTTTTAATGAAAAGACAAATAGGTATCCAAAGTAGACAATGCACATTGAATAAACAATGCTGCAAAACAAAAAGAAAGTTTAATAGGTACTGTCATTGACTGTTATGCATAATGTACATAGTTCCGATGAGGTCACAAGCTAACATGTGTATATTGGGCTGTATACAAAAAGCTGTTTCTATAGTTGTCCATTTAGGATGTAAGTAAAAGCCATATCTCCCCATTCAGTAAATAAATGTGTCAAGTCTTCACAGTGTAAGTAAATATCTAACAAATTAAAGTTCCAGGTTATCGTACATTGTATCATTGGGGTACATAATACATTGTATCATTGTGGTACATAATACATTGTATCATTGGGGTACATATCTGTATCAAATGATAATTAAAATGCTCCAGATTTTCAATATAAATTCTCAATTAAATTAAATACCAAAATAAACCATTCCCAAGGCAGAAATCTTTGTTCCTGCCTCGTGTACAACTTTCTTGTTCACAATAATAACTGGGTTTCATTGGAGGAAACACTTGCTAACAATAAAGTATTCCGGACACAGGATTAAATGTGGCTCTAAAGTATAAAATGAGAATTATGTTTGTTTGTTTGTTTGTTTGTTTTAGGGTTTAACGCTATTTTTTGGCACACAATAGGCTATACATGGCAGCCAGTATTTACGGTAGAGAAAGAACCCGGGAAAACCCCAGGAAAGAACCAATGACCTATGAGAAGCCACTGCCAAGCTTTCTCACATAACTACATTAGCCGAATCTTAGACTAGAACCCACGCAGACAGAGGTGTGATCGCTGTGATCCGTAACGGAAAGTGCTTTAGACCACTTGAGAATTCTGTAGAAGGTATAAGCTGTTCAACCAATGCATAATACATAAAACTTGCATAATAACAATAGCAAAAAACCTAGGTCATGTGATGTATAATACTAATGCATACAGTAATATCCATGACTGGTCATTCTGCAACAGCGTCAAAGAAGGTCCACAATAAAGCATGGTTCTTCTTGTAAATATCATTTAGCAATTTAGTGTAAAGGTCCAATATCTGACCAAGTGTAGCTATGTGGTATTCTTACTAAAAAATGAAATTGATTTCCTTTCTTGACATGAAAAAACATAAGTACTATTTATTAATGAAGAAGAAATAGTTAGTATCCTACTTACCTTGATCTGCATGGTATCTTTGTCCAGGCCACCAAAAGTATATTGATTATGTTCCTCATTTAGTACAAAGGTCCCAGTATTGATCAGGTCATTTCCTGAATTGGTCAAAAGCTTGTCCACAAATCTGAACAGGGTCTTTCCTCTGAAGCATAAAATATCAAGACACATGCGAGTCCCAAAGCTCCTGGTGCATCACATAAATTTTTAAAAAAATCATAAAATCATGTTAAACAAATCACAATAATTCTTACCTTTAAGAGGTAACCGTGTCAATGATTGAAAATTCTCTATTTCAAATATCTTCCAGTCATGAAGACATGAGGAACAGTTGCTGTTGTTGTAGGGTTTAACTCCATTTTTCAGCGCTATACATGGCAACCAGTATTAATGGTGGAGGAAGAAGCTGGGAAATACCTGGAAAGAACCACTGACCCACAAGAAGCTACTGGCAAGCTTTCTCACATACCAACATTGGACGAATCTGAGACTCGAACCCACACAGATAGAGGTGAGATGGCAGTGATCTCTAACGAATAGTGCTTTAGACCACCTGGCTCCTCGGGTCCCCTCTTTGAGGAACAGACATAACACAAAGGCTTGAGCTTGTATGTCAGATCCTTAAGTACAGTACTGCTACAAAAAGTGTGACCTTGACCATTTGGTCAAAAGGTATAGCAAGCAGGTTGCAGAATGAATTGTTTTAACTTCATAATCATTCATGTACAAGAAGAAAACAATTTATTAATGGATTTAAAATTATGAATAAATGAAGAAAGTTGAATCAAAATCTGAGAGTGACCCTGACCCCACAGTCAAAAGAGCAAGCGATTATTTCCCAGTGTAAGATATCTATAGTGATTCATCCCAAATTTGAACAAAACCAAGAAAGTTTAGAAAACTAACTTTATGCAAAATTATAACATACTATGGGAGGGTATTATGATTGGTTAAGTATTCTTGAAGTAACAAATTAAAAAAGTGGTTTCTTCATTTAATACCAATCATTTTACCTTAGGAGAAAAATTAAAAGGTGGAGGGAGATACATTCCTTGTCCCAGAGATGCCATCTTCAGTCCCATATGGTATGTGAGGTTCTAGATAACTGGAGAAGACTCCATCTCTTTGGGAGCAGCTTCAAAACTGAAAAAAATGTCCCTGCAGCAAATATTGAAGCCACACTTGAATGAAGCTGTTGAATAATCTGGAAGGGTAACATTATGTACCATGGGAATATGGTAACATTATGTACCATGGGAATAGGGTAACATTATGTACCATGGGAATAGGTTCCTCCAGACTGAGTTAAGCCCTCTGGAATGAAAGATCTCTGACAAGACCTGAGTGTACTCAGATATTCATCCCACTGTGTGTATGGATAATGATATGGATAATGATAGTTAGAGAACAATTTCACTTATATGCAGAGAATGCATACAACTTCCTAACTTCATGAGCCAATATGTAAAGCACATTCATCGCCATATTTTAGGTCCAAAATAAATACCACTTTATTCAGGATGAAAATGTCTATGTTGATATATCACCCTTACCTTCCTGAAGGTAAAATGAGGTGTTAGCTCCCTTGATGCCATGGCTCAATATTCCTTAATACCACTTCAGAGCTCACACCAAGTCCTGTCAATAACCTTGAAATGAAGTGTCTCGGATATGTGGGAATTATCACCACCATCTTATTCCATATGAACAGAATGCTATTCTTGGTGATGTAAGAGTGGGGCTTCATGATCAAAATTGATCCACCAAGCCAGAACTGCAAGTTGATGGGTCAACCTATAAGAATTGCATTGCTGATTTTGCCTGCCAACTGCCAGAGTAGTGAGGATTCATTATATGATAGGTGAACTAATTAAGCTTTGGAGAGCTGTCAAATGGTGTAGCCACTTTGGCAAGGGTCCAGTGTCATTGGCAATGAAATCAAATTAGTAGAAAGAAGATAAGACAGGTATATGATTTGCCTGACATCCTCTCTTCAATGATAGCAAAATGTGCCAGTGATAGTGTACCAGTAGGTTTAACTGTGATTAATGCTAAATGTTTCTCATCTAAGAGCCACAGCTTAACTGAGATTATATTCCATTGCCTTTGTGTGCTTTGAAGGAGGATAGCCATCTCACATGAGAGATTCTCCACCACTTGATGTGAGATTGTTCTTATGGGCATTTTACTATCTCAGGTTCAGTAACACTGGGTTAGGGTGAAAAATCTGCCATCGAGGTAGCTTAATGCAGATGATGGGAAATATTACTAGGTCTATCACAGGTCAATCCAACTTAGTGTCAATGGAGTGAAAACCGAGGAATGAAGAGACCATTTCATTACATTATTTCATTCTTGCTGAACAGTGAGTCTACCAATTTCCAGTGGCCTGCACACTAGGAACATCCCTGTGACCTTTGTTCTTTTCCTTTCAAATCCCTCCATTGAAGCTGAGGCTGAGAGGGATGGTGCCATGTGAGTTATGTCAACCTGATTATTAAATAAATGAGGAAAGAACATATGACGAAGGCTGTGAGTCTATTTTGGGCCATGATTGATCTGTAAGGTTGAGGTAGTGAGCATTGCATCATTTGTCCACTTATGATAAGTACATAGATGCCTTTACAACTATAGTGTGTTATGCCTTTGTGACGAAGTGGACCATATTATGAATATGCACCCACTTATTCAGGTGAGATTCAAGGTTGGAGAATACTTAACCTGTGTTCTATCAATTGACATAGATATCAGATGTAAGGTAGATCCCATGGTCATGACATTGCAAATCAACTCAAGTGGAAAACATAGGAGGCATTTGTGATAAAGTATATCCTTAGATACTCGGACCATGTAAATGACATTCAGTCACGACGTAACTTTTCCAATTGTGGAAACAATGGGATTGGGCAGAAAATCCAAGAAATATCTAATAATAACGAGGAAGTCTGAATGCCAGTTTCATTGTTTGTAGATAAAGGTAGTGGAGTAGACATCTCCTGTGCTACCTGCAAAGTAGTTAATGAAGAATGTTGATGATGGTGGCCTACAACACTAGCAGCACTTATGAGTCCCATCTCATAACTTAGAACATGTTGCTATGTAGGGTGTCTTTGGTGAGAGAGGTTTGAAGATGAGTGAAGAGAAATCTCTTGAAAACTGAGGCTTCAAGATGGACATTATGTGCTGGAAGTATTTTGATATGTTGAGGTTGTCTATTTGAGGTACAGGTTGTCTATTTGAGGTACACTGGGTAATCATTCTAGGCGGTTGTCTATTTGAGGTGCACTGTGGGTAATCATTCTAGGAGATTGTGTATTTGAGGTACACTGGGTAATAATTCTAGGTGGTTGTCTATTTGAGGTGCACTGTGGGTAATCATTCTAGGAGATTGTCTATTTGAGGTACACTGTGGGTAATCATTCTAGGAGGTTGTCTATTTGAGGTACACTGGGTAATCATTCTAGGCAGTTGTCTATTTGAGGTGCACTATGGGTAATCATTCTAGGCGGTTGTCTATTTGAGGTACACTGTGGGTAATCATTCTAGGAGGTCTATTTTAGGTATGATGTGGGAAATCATTCTAGGAGGTTGTCTATATAAACTATATGTCTTCTACAGGAAGTGCCAAACAGTACTATGCAGTTAGACTGAATCACAATAGGTTGTTTTCACAGACGTCACAATTGAGTAGGCAAATATCCACAATGCAACGTGCATGCACCTTCTGCTGCCATTTTGAGTCCCTAACAAACCTTTTTCAACATTAGTCATATACAACTTGATAACTGCCTGCGTTCATTGCTTGAAAAACATGCCCCAGCCACCAAATGCAGAGTATCAATAAAAAAGTGTTCTCTATGGTATAGCAGTGTTAGGGACAAGCTTTGCACTGCTAAAAGACATCAGGCTTTGTCTTTCCACCAGACTCACTATTCATAAACAAATCTACGAAGCTGGTAAGAAGAACGTCACAAACATAGTCCATTTAGCCAAATCATCCCACTACAGTACTAAGATCACGGAGAGTTCCAGCTGCAAAGAGCTCTTCGAGATAACTAACAAACTAATGTCAAGGAACAAATGTACACCACTTCCAACAACCTTCTCTCCACTAGACCTACCAGACCAATTTGCAAATTTCTTTGATGACAAAGTACAAACCATTAGAGATTCGCTTGACAGCACAATTTCAACTGATTCATCACCATACATGAATATGGTATGTGTGTGCTTATTAAAGCATTAAAGATTTTACGTTGAATATGGTATGTGTGTGCTTATTAAAGCATGTAAAGATATTACGTTGAATATGGTATGTGTGTGCTTATTAAAGCATTAAAGATTTTACGTTGAATATGGTATGTGTGTGCTTATTAAAGCATGTAAAGATATTACATTGAATATGGTTCATACAATCCATCTATTATTACCTTTTCTTAAAGCCTATCTTGCCATCTATTTCATCCCTATTCCCATCCTCTTCATCGATGTCCTCATCCTCCTCATCCGCATTTAGTTCCACATTTTCTTTGATATCCCGGTGGTTACCTCCACTGTTACTGCCAGGGTAGTAGACATTGCAGTCAGTAACATAGTCAGAGTGAACCTGTTCAAAATGAGAATTTCAAAGTTGTAACAACTTTGAAAATACACAACTTAATATACTGAAAATTTTTATTGATTTACCTTTGGCAATCAAATAGTATGCTTCTATGAACTATATAGAAAGTTCTGGGGTGTTACAGCAATTTCTTTGGCTTTTGAAAACAATTTTAATATAGACTGGAATGTGATTACTAAAGATATTTAACCTGGATCAATTTATGAAAACCATATAAACTTTCTGAAGTGTGATTTCTCTGCCATGCTGACTACTAGAATGGATAATTCTGAATGAACAAATGAAATCAGTTTAGTTGCTTTGAAAGAATATCTCAGATTTTGTTCTAATATTCACTTAAACTTTAGAACAGGTCTAACTTCGAAAAAAGGATATAAATGATAGAGGTAACCTATATTTAACAGTCACGGAATGTGGTAAGAGTACAAATTAATCCATAAATATGACAAGATTTAATGGAGAAATATAAATGTAGAATTAATGGGGATATATTTATGTGGCATGGAGAGACATTTATGTAGATTTAATGAGGAGACATTTATGTAGATTGAATGGCGAGATATTTATATAGATTTAATGGAGAGACATTTATATAGATTAAATGGCGAGACATTTATGTAAACTGAATGGAGAGACATTTATGTAAATTGAATGGAGAGACATTTATGTAGATTAATGGAGAGACATTTGTGTGGATTTAATGGAGAGATAATTATGTAGATTGAATGGCAAGATATTTATGTAGATTGAATGGCGAGACATTTATGTAGATTTAATGGAGAGACATTTATGTCAATTGAATGGAGAGACATTTATGTAGATTTAATGGAGAGACATTTGTGTGGATTTAATGGAGAGATAATTATGTAGATTGAATGGCGAGATATTTATGTAGATTGAATGGCGAGACATTTATGTAGATTTAATGGAGAGACATTTATGTCAATTGAATGAAGAGACATTTATGTAGATTTAATGGAGAGACATTTATGTCAATTGAATGGAGAGACATTTATGTAGATTTAATGGAGAGACATTTGTGTGGATTTAATGGAGAGATAATTATGTAGATTGAATGGCGAGATATTTATGTAGATTGAATGGCGAGACATTTATGTGGATTTAATGGAGAGACATTTATGTCAATTGAATGGAGAGACATTTATGTAGATTTAATGGCGAGACATTTGTGTGGATTTAATGGAGAGACATTTGTGTGGATTCAATGGAGAGATATTTATGTAGATTGAATGGCGAGACATTTATGTAAATTGAATGGAGAGATATTTATGTAGATTGAATGGAGAGACATTTATGAAGATTTAATGGAGAGATAATTATGTGGATTTAATGGAGAGACATTTGTGTGGATTCAATGGAGAGATATTTATGTAGACTGAATGGCGAGACATTTATGTAAATTGAATGGAGAGACATTTATGTAGATTTAATGGAGAGACATTTGTGTGGATTTAATGGAGAGATAATTATGTAGATTGAATGGAGAGACATTTATGTAGATTTAATGGAGAGACATTTATGAAGATTTAATGGAGAGATATTTATGTAGATTGAATGACGAGACATTTATGTAAACTGAATGGCGAGACATTTATGTAAATTGAATGGAGAGACATTTATGTAGATTTAATGGAGAGATATTTATGTAGATTGAATGACGAGACATTTATGTAAACTGAATGGCGAGACATTTATGTAAATTGAATGGAGAGACATTTATGTAGATTTAATGGAGAGACATTTGTGCGGATTTAATGGAGAGATAATTATGTAGATTGAATGGCGAGATATTTATGTAGATTTAATGGAGCGACATTTGTGTGGATTTGATGGAGAGATAATTATGTGGATTTAAAGGCGAGACATTTATGTAGATTGAATGGCGAGATATTTATACAGATTTAATGGAGAGACGTTTATGTAGATTAAATGGCGAGACATTTATGTAAACTGAATGGAGAGATATTTATGTATATTGAATGGAGAGACATTTATGTAGAGTTAATGGAGAGACATTTGTGTGGATTTAATGGAGAGACATTTGTGTGGATTTAATGGAGAGACATTTATGTGGATTGAATGGAGACATTATGTAGCTTGAATGGAGAGATATTTATGTAGATTTAATAAAGAGACATTTATGTAGATTAATGGGATACATTTATGTAGGTTGGATGGCGAGACATTTATGTAGATTGAATCAAGAAACATTTATTTAAACTGAATGCAAAGACAAGGGGGCAGAATAGCTCACTTGTTAGAGTGCCTGATTCATAACCATTGGGTTGTGAGTTCAAACCTCAGTGCCAATGAACTGTTTTAAGTATCCTTCAGCAATGTGCTTTGCCTCAGTTCAGCTTGTTATTGCTATTATTGTAGCAAAAATATATAATAATAGTAAATGTTAATTTGTTTCAAAAAAGATTTATAAAATGAGACAGTCTTGATATTTTTAACTGATATGTATTCATATTTAGACATTTTACAAAAGCAAGACCTAAAAAGAACTTGAAAGAAATCAACTATTTTATAGACATGAAAGAAATTAAAATAATAATGACAATAATGTCCTCATAATGCAATTAAAACAATTTATCATATATACTCACTTATAAGTTGATTTCAACTGCAAACAAATATATATGTAAATCAGAGTCCATGTTGCTCGTTTGACTGACTGCTTCTAACACACTGCTTAAACCAAGAAATGCCACTGCCTAGTTTGCAATTGGATTCAAGTGGGCATATATGGTATTATGCATGTAAGAACAAGGTGAATATATACAGGTAGAATGATAGGCAATAAGCATGTAGGAATTGAACACAACAAAGTTTGGAAAATCCTACTGACAATGAGTGGGATTTAAGTGCTCATATTAAATTCTCACCTTTATTAATGACTTTAACAGAAACATACCCAAGTAAACAGTTTCACTTACCTTGACCTTGGGGTGCAGGAGAATATCAGCATCCACACCAAGCTGAAAATTACCAAAAGATGTATCATATATATTCAATCTGATCTACCCTCACATAATACACCAGCATGTCAATGTTTATGCTGTTTATTGTTATGATTAGTACTAATATACTACACTGACCAAGATCTACCCATGCATTATGGGAAGGCAAATCTGAGTCTGTGTAGGTTGCAGTGGGATCTGACTTGACCATGAGCATATATAGTACACTGCAATATAAACACATTATTAACAAACTGTTAATAAGCCCTACCACTCAGTCTGAAAGAGTAATCATTATTGGTACTTTTTTTTCCCATCTGCAGTTGTATCAGAATAGAATACAAGCTGACTGTAAATGTGTGAACAAACCATTTACAAGAGTGTGTATATATATATATAAAGGACTGTGTACATCAATTAGCATGGACTGTGCAAATCATATAGAAACAACTGTGTATATCATAATATCATATTGCATGGAATGTGTAAATCAAATAGCAAGGACTGAAAATGATATAGCATGGAATGTAAATCATAGCAGCGACTATAAATCACATAGCAAGGATTGTGTAAATCATATAGCATGAACTGAATGTAAATCATATAGCATGAACTGAATGTAAATCATATAGCATGAACTGAATGTAAATCATATAGCATGAACTGAATGTAAATCATATAGCATGAACTGAATGTAAATCATATAGCATGAACTGTAAATCATATAGCATGAACTGAATGTAAATCATATAGCATGAACTGAATGTAAATCATATAGCATGAACTGAATGTAAATCATATAGCATGAACTGTAAATCATATAGCATGAACTGTAAATCATATAGCATGAACTGTAAATCATATAGCATGAACTGAACTGTAAATCATATAGCATGAACTGAATGTAAATCATATAGCATGAACTGAATGTAAATCATATAGCATGAACTGAATGTAAATCATATAGCATGAACTGAATGTAAATCATATAGCATGAACTGAATGTAAATCATATAGCATGAACTGAATGTAAATCATATAGCATGAACTGTAAATCATATAGCATGAACTGAATGTAAATCATATAGCATGAACTGAATGTAAATCATATAGCATGAACTGAATGTAAATCATATAGCATGAACTGAATGTAAATCATATAGCATGAACTGTAAATCATATAGCATGAACTGTAAATCATATAGCATGAACTGTAAATCATATAGCATGAACTGTAAATCATATAGCATGAACTGAACTGTAAATCATATAGCATGAACTGAATGTAAATCATATAGCATGAACTGAATGTAAATCATATAGCATGAACTGAATGTAAATCATATAGCATGAACTGAATGTAAATCATATAGCATGAACTGTAAATCATATAGCATGAACTGAATGTAAATCATATAGCATGAACTGTAAATCATATAGCATGAACTGTAAATCACATAGCATGAACTGAATGTAAATCATATAGCATGAACTGAATGTAAATCATATAGCATGAACTGAATGTAAATCATATAGCATGAACTGAATGTAAATCATATAGCATGAACTGAATGTAAATCATATAGCATGAACTGAATGTAAATCATATAGCATGAACTGTAAATCATATAGCATGAACTGTAAATCATATAGCATGAACTGTAAATCATATAGCATGAACTGAACTGTAAATCATATAGCATGGATTGAGTAAATCAAATAGCAAGGACTGTAAATCATATAGCATGGACTGTAAATCATATAGCAAGGACTGTGTAAATCATATAGAAGGACTGTAAATCATATAGCAAGGACTTTGCAAATCATATAGCAAGGACTGTCTGTGTAAATGATATAGCATGGACTGACTGTGTAAATCATATAGCATGGACTGTGTAAATCATATAGCATGGACTGACTGTGTAAATCATATAGCATGGACTGTGTAAATCATATAGCATGGACTGACTGTGTAAATCATATAGCATGGACTGTGTAAATCACATAGCAAGGACTGTGTAAATCATATAGCAAGAACTGTGCAATTACAAAAATATACTTAATGAATGTATGAAGTATGGTAAAGAAGTCTTGGACAGCTATAAGGTTTTTGCATATACAAAACTGAAATCATCTTATATTTATTCAAGACATTAAAAATGTAACGTTTATAGCACAAAAATCAACTAATTTAACATGAAAAATGACAATATATTTCATTAACATGAGTTGAAGAGATCTCAAGTAACATCAATCAAACTTTGCAAACTCAGTCTTGTTTATCTGGCATCCATTTATCTGACAAATACTTACAAGATATATGTAGCATTGTGACTTCATGTTCAAATACACTGCATGGGATGATCCAGCCAATTTTCTCCTATTCAGCACTGTCAGCATTTTTTGCATGTGTTTTAGCAAACCTATGTGACCGAACTAGTTTTATCCATATAACATGATGTCATAGCAGGTCAATCAAGATGTGATAACATGTAAAATCACATCACATAACACTATTCATCTCTAATTTAATCAATAAAGATCTTAAAACAAGGTTTCTCTTCAAACATAGATTTTGTAATCACTCTTTATACATACAGCTACAATGCTACAACCAAAGTGACCTCCCTTGACAAGTACATGCTTTGTCAAGAATCTGACTGCTATACCATACTTTGTCAAGAATCTGACTGGTGTACCATACTTTGTCAAGAATCTGACTGCTGTACCATACTTGTCAAGAATCTGACTGCTGTACCATACTTTGTCAAGAATCTGACTGCTGTACCATACTTTATCAAGAATCTGACTGCTGTACCATACTTTGTCAAGAATCTGACTGCTGTACCATACTTTGTCAAGAATCTGACTGCTGTACCATACTTTGTCAAGAATCTGACTGCTGCACCATACTTTGTCAAGAGTCCGACTGTGAGGAAATTTGTTTTGTGTGTTTTTTTTTAACACATACATGTGATTACAGAATTCAACCTCCATTATACAAGGGCTTGTTAATAAAGACAAGATTACAGATCTGATACTGATATCCAATATGCACCTTGTTGTCAATCTCCATCGCTGGCAGCTGCCGAGCTGTGTGCAAGGTGGAGGACTCAGGTTTTGTCAGGGACTGAAAGGTAAATAACGTGAATTAATATATCAATAAAAGCAACAGAGAGGGCAAGCCGACATAATTTTATAAGGTCCTATTTGTTAAACAAATGCTTCTTACAAGATATTATAGTCAATTTCCCAATTTTCCCCATATTACCATCACTAACTGATGCTATTAATATTTCTCAAGGAAACTATTACAAGTGTGTAACCAATATTGGGACAGCAGTAACATGATGAGAGAACTATTACAAGTGTGTAACACAAATATTGGGACAATTGGAAGAAGATGGAACTATTACAAATCTGCAACACCAACATTATGACTGATGGAATGAGATATGGGAACTATTACAATTGTGGAACACCAATATTGGGACAGCTGGAACAAGATTTGGGTACTATTCTAAGTATGTAACACCAATATTGGAACAGCTGTAACAAGATGAGGAAATAATTTGTAACTACCTATACTGGAATAGCTGGAACAAGATTTGGGAACTATTTAAGTGTGTAACACCAATATTGGAACAGCTGTAACAAGATGAGGAAACTATTTGTAACACCAATACTGGAATAGCTGGAACAAGATTTGGGAATTATTCTAAGTGTGTAACAACAATATTGATACAGCTAGAACAATACAAGTGTGTAACACCTATATTGGGACAGCTGTAACAAGATAAGGAAACTATTTGTCTACAGTACTAATACTAGGGCAACTAGAACAAGGAAACTATTAAAAGTGTGTAATAATAGGATAGTCTGTACAAGAAAAAAGAACTATTACAGTATTACTGTACAAGTATTTTCATTAAAACAATTCCAAATTATGCACCACTACTACTACTTTTATTGTATATCCATTATTAAATGAATAACTTGTAATAGTTGTAACTATCTTCAATTTATGCAAAATTTAAGAATTATCTTTTGCAAAGGCTGGCAATTATTCAGCTTGTTTCATTGGTTCATTTGCACTAAAAATTTGTGTAAGATTCTCTATAAATAAAGGACTGACCTCGATGAAATCTTTTAGCACATTGATGGCATGAGGTGTGATGTTAAGAAGTAGTTTGTCTCTTGACGAGAAAATGATGTAGTTACACGTGTTCTTTTGATCTTCCTGAGGTTGAATGACTGTTTGTGGTCCATCCACCTCATCAAATTCTTCTGGACCTATTGGATGAAGAAAATCTGTATTACTGTCAATACCTGCATTGAACTAACACCCTAGACCAGAATGCGCTTTGCATACATAGTACACTAGTAGATTTTGCATCTACACTATCTGTCTAGAAATTGCAAGTGGAAAAAAGATTAGTCCCTGACCTGCTGAATCTGTATTCTGTCAAAGGTCAAACATTAATGCTCATTATGACGTAACACTGTCACGTCCTGAGAGAAGTACAAAGCCAATGATTGAGTGAAATGCTTGCAATCTCATGTACTAGCACATCATCAGAAAAGTACAAAGCCGATGATTGAGTGAAATGCTTGCATTCTCCTGTACTAGGTATAGGTTCAAATATTTTAAATAATCCATATTTTTTAATATATTTTCCATTTTTGAAGAAAAGTACTACTTAAAAAGAGGTATCTCTGTCAATAGATTATAAATACATGTACCTCTTTTTCAGTGTTCTGGCATGCTCTGGGATTATTTAAAATTGTAACAATGTAATATTATCTATTTAAATAAATACATCTTTTCAAGTCATTCTTTTTAAAGTCCATGATAAGTATTGAGTTTGTTCATGGCAAGGCAAACACATACTTTTTCTGTATGAATATTCACAATAATCGTATCATGCTTTTTACTTTCTTAGATGCTAACTTTAATTAAAAATCCAAATACAGTGAATGTGATAATCAATGATTTATTACATGTATTAAGATACAAGATGCAAGAAATGAATTTCAACTTAAGAGTAGCAGCATTGTTTAAAGAATGGTCCAAATCTTATATGTATATTAAATGTATATTCTTTCTGATAAAATTATGAAGAAGACAGATATATAATCTATTGTAGCAAAAGTTATCACCAGAGATTTGGCAACATTTCATGTACTAGTAGCAACTAATGTAAATAATCACAATCAATAACAGCTGCCATAACTTGTATATGTTACTGACAACAAGAAATTATCTCCCTTGTATCAAAATTTTTTTCTGCATAAGGATAACTACCCACTAAATGATTAAATTAAAATGCAGTTCCATTAATTATCATGCCATATTATTTAATCTTCTCTGATATATTTATCCAGTCACACAAATGTAACTTCTGTTTATGTTTCTACCATGTTCATACTGTGGAATAGCCAGTCACACGAATCTAACTTTTGTTTACGTTTAGCCAGTCACACGAATCCAACTTCTGTTTACATTTCTACCATGTTCATACTGTGGAATAGCCAGTCACACTAATCTAACTTCTGTTTACGTTTAGCCAGTCACACGAATCCAACTTCTGTTTACATTTCTACCATGTTCATACTGTGGAATAGCCAGTCACAAGAATCTAAATTCTGTTTACATTTCTACAACATTCATACTGCTCAATGATGGAAATGATTTCTTGTGGATCATATACCATATTAATCACAATATTAGCACTGTGCACTTACTGTATATACTCATTTATAAGACAAGTCCAACTGAGGACTCATTATGTGATGGCAGATCTGGGTCTGTGCAGAGTGTTAGGAGTATTCAGTGGAACAAACAACAAAAACCCTAATCTGCAGGGGTGCTATGCTATGACAGATCTGGCTCTTTGTTGTTTGCAGTTTGACTTGATTTATAAGTAAGTAAATACAGTAAAACAAAATAAAACACACATAAGATCAATTTTAAGACTGACAACAACATACCAAGAATAAATGGTGAAGGGTTTTGAAAACTTGATGTTTAAGACAACTGCTTCCTACCAAGAGGCATAAGAGGATCAGGATGAATGTAATGAATGACATTTTATACTTACTAAATTTTGATAAAGAAATTGGGGCATGTGCGTGTATTGCATTAAAAAATAACTTATTTGTCATATTCTCAAACCAGCTCTCTGTGAGGTCAAAGAAAATTATTATGAAATCAACAAAAACTGAACTGCTTGCATTTTGCACAGTAATGAATGTTATAATCATATCCCATTTTTAATTTATCTAGAAATTACTTATGCATTACGACAGGTACATGTATAATGTATGATAACTTGGCGTTGACTTAGGTTTATACACCTATCTGTTCCATTTCTATCCATGGTCTGTAAATAATATCACTGAACCATCCAAACATATTGTACTTATGTTAGTAACACCAAATTATATAGTCAAGCATACAATCACTACTAGTATGACAGTTTGACATTTAAAGCAGTCAGTTTTCCCACACAGAGCATGCAATAAGAATTATCTCTGAAATGAAGGGCTTAAACACACATAACTTAATAAGAGAGGACAAATATTAATAACAATTAAAGCTGCAATGCATTTTCTTCTCACAATATGTACTGTAATTACTCACTTATAAGTCCAACTCTAAAGTGCACAGACCCAGATTTGGTGTAGCATAATGTGCCAGCAGATCTAGGTCTATCCAGTATTTAGGAGTCATCCATATGACAAACAACATAGACACTGATCTTCCTGTGAATTATGTAACAACAGATGAGAATCTATGTTGTTTGCCATTGGACTTTACTTACAAGCAGGTGTATACTGTATGTACACTGCATCTACTGCATACAGAATAAGTGCAGTAGAAAAAACTAAATATGATGGTCACAGAACCTTATAAAACATGCAAGCAAATTAATTATAATACTTCTTAGATCAAATCACCTAATCTTCTCTTTCCATAAATAACAACATATACTAGCTTATAAGATGAGTACACCTACAAACAACACAGACCCTAATCTACCATGATTGCATAATGGACCAGTAGATCATGGTCACCTAACAAACTTTATAAAACCATATATACTGGCACATATGTGTCTCTTAATTGTGTCTGTGTAGTTTATAGGTGACTAGACTTAAAAGCAAGTACATACTGTATCCAAAACAATTTGTACTGCATGTAGTCTTTGCAAATTTTGCACACAAATAAAGTTGTCTTAAGAACAACAAAGTCTCAAAAATATGTGGCCATAGGTTTAGGATGAATCAGGAAACAAATGTCATCCAGGAAAGATATAGAAAAACAAAAGTTTGTCTTGGAAGCAGTGTGGGACTAAAGACAGGAAGATCTTGATCATGATAAGTAAAAATATATTGAAGTAACTGATGAAAATTACCTCTGTTACTACTGCAACATATGTTTATGATATAAATGAATATTAGATAAAATAAAATACACCCTAATTGCTTTAAAATTTGGATCAGTGCACTATTTCATCTCTACTTGCCATTTCTCCACAATGACATTCAAAAATGATTTCTAAAATATGAATGACACAACTGAAAAACATAGGTAATGAGTCCAAAAAGTTCTAATTTTTTACAAATATTTGAAAAACTTAAAATTTTATTATAATGTAAACAAATATACCTATCAAATACATGTATCATTTGACTATCTCAAGTAATTTATTCTAAATTGAACTGTTAAAAAAAAGTTGTTGTCACAAAAGGTTTAAATACTATCAATTAAAAAACACTGAAAAGTTGCTTTAATATCCTTAAATTTTAATCATTTCATCTATATACAAATATAGATATGCTTGTTCAATTTTTCAAAATAAGTAGTTTTTGTGCAGTCCTGCAAACATGTTCCTTGAGATGTACAGATCGATGGACAAGCTATGGATATATTAAAGGACAGAAAGATGGACAACTGATGGATGTATGGAAGGGCAGATGGATAAAAAGTCTGGATGTATAGAGGGATATATGGAAAGATGGATGGACAGTCTATGGATATAAAGATTAAAGGACAAAATGAATGGACAGTCTATAGATGTATGGAAGAACACATGAATGGACAGTCTATTGAGGTACAGATTGAAGGACTAATGAATGGAGAGTCTATCGATCTATGGAAGGACAAATGAATGGACTGCCTAGAATCTATGGAAGGACACATGAATGGACAGTCTATTGAAGTATGGATTGAAGGACATGAGAATGGAAAGTCTATGGATGTATAGAAAGACAAATAAATGGGCTGTCAGTGGATGTATGGAGGGGCACATGAATGGACAGTCTGTGGTTGCATGGAAGGACAAATAAATGGACAGTCTGTGGTTGCATGAAAGGACAAATAAATGGACAGTCAATGGACAAATGGAAGACAACTGAATGGAAAGTCCATTGATGCATGGAAGGACACATGAATGGACAGCCTATATATGTATGAAAGGGCAAATGAATGAAGAGTCTATTGATGCATGGAAGGTCACATGAACAGACAGTCTATGGATCATGTGAAGGACAAGTGAATGGAAAGTCTATAGATGTATGGAAGGACAAATAAATGGGCAGCCTATGGATGTATGGAAGGATAAATGAATGGACATTCTATAGGTGTATGGAAGGACAAATGAATGGACAGTTTATGGATGAATGGAAAGATAAATGAATGGACTGTCTATGGATGTATGGAAGGACATGAGAATGGAACGTCTATGGATGTATGGAAGGACAAATGAATAGACAGTCTATGGATGTATGGAAGGACAAATGAATAGACAGTCTATGGATATATGAAAGGACAAATAAATGGACAGTCTATGGATATATGAAAGGACATGATAATAGAACGTCTATGGATGTATGGAAGGACATGAGAATGGAACGTCTACGGATGTATGGAAGGACAAATGAATAGATAGTCTATGGATGTATGGAAGGACAAATGAATAGAGTCTGTGGATGTATGAAAGGACATGAGAATGGAATGTCTATGGATGTATGGAAGGACAAATGAATAGACAGTCTATGGATGTATGGAAGGACAAATGAATAGACAGTCTATGGATGTATGGAAGGACAAATGAATAGACAGTCTATGGAAGTATGGAATTACAAATGAATAGACAGTCTATGGATGTATGGAAGGACAAATGAATAGACAGTCTATGGATATATCTTAAAGGACAAATAAATGGACAGTCTATGGATGTATGAAAGGACATGAGAATGGAACGTCTATGGATGTATGGGAGGACAAATGAATAGACAGTCTATGGATGTATGGAAGGACAAATGAATAGACAGTCTGTGGATGTATGAAAGGACATGAAAATGGAACGTCTATGGATGTATGGAAGGACAAATGAATAGACAGTCTATGGATGTATGGAAGGACATGAGAATGGATAGTCTTCAATGTATGGAAGGACAAATGAATAGACAGTCCATGAATATATGGAAGGACAAATGAATAGACAGTCTATGGATGTATGGAAGGACAAATGAATGGACAGTCTATGGATGTATGGAAGGACATGAGAATGGAGAGTCTATGGATGTATGGAAGGACAAATGAATAGACAGTCTATGGATGTATGAAAGGACATGAGAATGGACAGTCTTTGGATATATGGAAGGACAAATGAATAGACGTCTATGGATATATGAAAGGACAAATAAATGGACAGTTTATGGATGTATGAAAGGACATGAGAATGGACAGTCTATGGATGTATGGAAGGACAAATGAATAGACAGTCTGTGGATGTATGAAAGGACATGAAAATGGAACGTCTATGGATGTATGGAAGGACAAATGAATAGACAGTCTATGGATGTATGGAAGGACATGAGAATGGATAGTCTTCAATGTATGGAAGGACAAATGAATAGACAGTCCATGAATATATGGAAGGACAAATGAATAGACAGTCTATGGATGTATGGAAGGACAAATGAATGGACAGTCTATGGATGTATGGAAGGACATGAGAATGGAGAGTCTATGGATGTATGGAAGGACAAATGAATAGACAGTCTATGGATGTATGAAAGGACATGAGAATGGACAGTCTATGGATGTATGGAAGGACATGAGAATGGAGAGTCTATGGATGTATGGAAGGACAAATGAATAGACAGTCTATGGATGTATGAAAGGACATGAGAATGGACAGTCTTTGGATATATGGAAGGACAAATGAATAGACGTCTATGGATATATGAAAGGACAAATAAATGGACAGTTTATGGATGTATGAAAGGACATGAGAATGGACAGTCTTTGGATGTATGGAAGGACAAATGAATGGACAGTCAATGGATATATGTGGACAGTCTATAGGTGTATGAAAGGACATATGAATGGATAGTCTATGGACATTTGGAAAGACAGATGCAAAGGATCAAATCTAAAAGTTAGAAATATGTCCATGGGACATGAATGTCCTCTCCCTTAGTGAATTACTGGTGGAAATAATGATATTGGCACAATGTATACATATATATAATGTTGGGGAGGTGTAAAAGTTATACAATGTTGGAGAGGTGTAAAAGTTATATTGTTCTGGGTAAATTATTGTTAGTTAGGTCTACACATTGCCTTTTCTGTAATACATCTTATGTAAATAAATATTTGAGTCAGTATAACATGATCTATGGCTGTACTTATGTTAAATTGTTTACTATTGAGTTGCTTCATAGTGGAGGACTAATTTGAAAGTATATGTAAAAACACACGCATATCTCTAAACAAGAAGGCCAGCACCTGAATGTTAACTACAATCATAGCATAGATGAATACCTTTAACAAAATCCTAAACAAACTGTTAATGCCTAAGCCATCAGTAGTAAAAAAAATCTCACTTCCAATTTATATGGGCTTGAAAAAAATCAACACCTTGTGTTAAAAACGATTTTCACATGTTGACCTTATGTTAAAAATATCTGCCAAGTATCAGGTCAATTCATCAAATGCTGTGAGACTAAATGCTTGCACGAAAATTATTCTATACTTTAAATCAGGGGTGTCAAACTCAAACCACTCTGAGGGCCGTATGAGGGCATTTTTAATGGCCATGCCAACTTTGTTATTTCTGATGACACCCTGTGATTCCAATCATTTTGCAGGCCACAGGATATGGCTTGGCAAGCCACATGTTTGAGACCCCTGCTTTGTATACACATAATACCACAAAGGGGAAAAACTCTGGAAAAGACTATCCCAGCAAAATGACAGAATTGTATGCACATGATCAGCTGATATGAATGTCTATGAAATTTCTTAGCAATTCATTGATCGCTGTAGACTAGTTACACATACACCCAAAATATAGGAAGTAACCAAGTTTCTGGGCACTTCATCACAAACTCTGGAGTAGTTACACATACAAACACGATTTACAAACACACGCATACACACACAATATCTTCAAGATGGCCTCCTGATGGCCATACTGGCAGTCAAATTGAGATCATTTCATTCAAGACAACTAGACGAAGGAATTTAATTTTAAAAAACATGCTGATATTAACATCTGCTTAGGATGAGTAACATTATGAATATAGCAATTATTTGTGACAGTTACATTGGAGGTATTAGATTAGGACTAACTAGACCATGGGATAAAAGTGTGTCTGAAGTTTTATTGGCAATTCTCTACGTAGTTTATGAGTAGTAACAATAGTGGATTGATAGACAAAGGATGATTGATGATAGAACAACATATCATTCAATAAGCTCCTCTGGTGATTTGTAAAACTAATTAAATTTCTCCACAGTCAGCTGGTACCTTGTTTATGTCATTCCAAATTTACAGCAGTGCATAAAAGTGATTTGTTGATATGCACATCTTCAGGTGACAACCACTCAATTTGCATGGTGTGTGCCACACACATATACATAATAGGGTAGTTAGATTACTTCACATCACTGGGTATAAATAATAGTCAAGTTATTACCAATTGCTGACAGTTTTTATCTAGAGTCAGCTACTACTATGACTTGCCTAATTTATGTTGTTGTTGTTGTTGGGTAAAATGCCATTTCTCAGCACACAATAGGCTATACATGGTGGCCAAAATTATTGGTGGAGGAAGAACCCAGGAAAAACCCTGGAAAGAACCACTGAACAACGAGAAGCTACTGGCAAGCTTTTTTACATACCTACATTGGCTGAATCTGATATCAGATTTGATAACATACCCCTACTGACCTAATTGAGACTGAATCTCAGCTGGTTTATCTCTATCCTCTACAAGTCCAACATGGCATGATTAAAATATACAGCTCTTGTATGAAGTGTTACAAAATAGGAACTCCATTACTCTAAATGGGGTAGTCTTCCATCAATTTAGCTGTCCTGGGAAAGAAGTTGAATATCAAATAGTTTTTGTGAAGTTCAATATCTAATAGTGTTTTGGAAGTTGAATATCAAATAGTGTTTTTGAAATTGAATATCAAATAGTGTCTTGGAAGTTGAATATCTAATAGTGTTTTGGAAGTTGAATATCTAATAGTGTTTTGGAAGTTGAATATCAAATAGTGTTTTGGAAGTTGAATATCTAATAGTGTATTGGAATTTGAATATCTAATAGTGTTTTGGAAGTTGAATATCAAATAGTGTTTTGGAAGTTTGGAAGCTCAGTATCAAGTAATATTTTGGAAGTTGAATATCTAATAGTGTTTTGAAGTTGAATATCAAATAGTGTTTTGAAGTTGAATATCAAATAGTGTTTTGGAAGTTAAATATCATATAGTGTTTTGGAAGTTGAATATCTAATAGTGTTTTGGAAGTTGAATATCAATTAGTGTTTTGGAATTTGAATATCTAATAGTTTTGGAAGTTGAATATCTAATAGTGTTTTGGAAGTTAAATATCGAATAGTTTTTTTTGGAAAATCAAAGCAGCAATATATTTGATATGGTTGACCTATGTTAAAGAAGATTCAAAACTATTCTTTCTATAAAAAATCATTACTGATTCTTTGACTTTATGAAGGTGTGTTGACGATGACATTAAAAAGAGATTGTGTTAAGTTCATAATGATATCATCATGTACATACACAGACTAAATATGCTTCCAAATAGATGACATGCTTTCTGAAAAACTAAGACACATTTATGTTATTGAACAAGTGGAAAATGAAGCATTTTAAAGAACTACACACTCAAATTAAGACAAGGACATTTTATAGTGGTCCCACATTACCTCAATATAAAACCCATAAGCGTACAAAACCGTCAATATGATTACTGCAAACTTATTTTGCTTAAGTTTTATTTATAATGATGAGATACTGCATTTAAGATGAAATCCCACTTATGAAATAAAATATATAGCTTAATTTGTCCCATTATGTTGTAACTCTGAAAAATACCCAGTATAGAATACCCTTGCCTATGTAATACATTATCTAGAATAATGTACTCTTGCCAGTATAATGTGTTCTTCTCTTTAAAGTGATTCACTACCCAGAATAATGTACCCTTGACTATATACTAATTCATTATCCAAAATGATTTACCATTACTATAATGTACCTTTGACTATATACTAATTCATTATCCAAAATGATTTACCATTACTATAATGTACCCTTGACTATATACTAATTCATTATCCAAAATGATTTACCATTACTATAATGTACCCTTGACTATATACTAATTCATTATCCAAAATGATTTACCATTACTATAATGTACCCTTGACTATATACTAATTCATTATCCAAAATGATTTACCATTACTATAATGTACCTTTGACTATATACTAATTCATTATCCAAAATGATTTACCATTACTATAATGTACCCTTGACTATATACTAATTCATTATCCAAAATGATTTACCATTACTATAATGTACCCTTGACTATATACTAATTCATTATCCAAAATGATTTACCATTACTATAATGTACCCTTGACTATATACTAATTCATTATCCAAAATGATTTACCATTACTATAATGTACCCTTGACTATATACTAATTCATTATCCAAAATGATTTACCATTACTATAATGTACCTTTGACTATATACTAATTCATTATCCAAAATGATTTACCATTACTATAATGTACCCTTGACTATATACTAATTCATTATCCAAAATGATTTACCATTACTATAATGTACCTTTGACTATATACTAATTCATTATCCAAAATGATTTACCATTACTATAATGTACCCTTGACTATATACTAATTCATTATCCAAAATGATTTACCATTACTATAATGTACCTTTGACTATATACTAATTCATTATCCAAAATGATTTACCATTACTATAATGTACCCTTGACTATATACTAATTCATTATCCAAAATGATTTACCATTACTATAATGTACCCTTGACTATATACTAATTCATTATCCAAAATGATTTACCATTACTATAATGTACCCTTGACTATATACTAATTCATTATCCAAAATGATTTACCATTACTATAATGTACCTTTGACTATATACTAATTCATTATCCAAAATGATTTACCATTACTATAATGTACCCTTGACTATATACTAATTCATTATCCAAAATGATTTACCATTACTATAATGTACCCTTGACTATATACTAATTCATTATCCAAAATGATTTACCATTACTATAATGTACCCTTGACTATATACTAATTCATTATCCAAAATGATTTACCATTACTATAATGTACCCTTGACTATATACTAATTCATTATCCAAAATGATTTACCATTACTATAATGTACCTTTGACTATATACTAATTCATTATCCAAAATGATTTACCATTACTATAATGTACCCTTGACTATATACTAATTCATTATCCAAAATGATTTACCATTACTATAATGTACCTTTGACTATATACTAATTCATTATCCAAAATGATTTACCATTACTATAATGTACCCTTGACTATATACTAATTCATTATCCAAAATGATTTACCATTACTATAATGTCAATCACTTTAATGCAGGACCACTATATCGCAAAAAAAACGAACCAATTGAAAAACACAACATGGATAAAAACTGTAAAATGCTGACCAACATTAAATCTGATTGGTCCTCTTGGAGTAAGGAATATTGGTTTGTCTAATGAGGGATCAAATATGTCCTCATTATCATCAGTTTCACTGATATCAGCATCACTACTATCACTGGTGAAAATGCCCCCCAGATTGTTGGCTATGGAGTTAATCAGACTATCACTCTCTGAGTCCGACTCTCCTTGAATACTGCTGTGAAGACTGGCTGAATCTGAAACAAGTATTTCAAATAAAAAAATAGACAGTCAGCCATATTTAAATTGGTAAAAAAAAAAATTCTAACCTGACTGCAAACACATATTTTCTAACTTACAATGAGTACAGAAAAACCTGCTTTAAGCAGCCTCTGCTATGAGTGACCACTTGTCATCTACAACCAAATTAATCCTGCATGGATGCTGTCCTGGTTGACCAGCTGATCAATGCCACTACTGGTCATGATTTTTTTGCAAAATAACACTTCTGTGAACAACCACATCACAAAAACTGACATAAAAAACACTAATGGCCTTTATTTAATCCTTTGTAACCATGATTGCTGAGTAGAGGGTGTATACAGAATGCAAATTGCTCTGAAAAATATGCATATAAAAATGGGGTAAAAAAGCTGAGTCTAGTTACTGGTTTCAGTAGATTAGCTAAAGTTGTATGACAAAGCTAGTCAACAAGACTTTTATACTTGTCACATACTGAAATTATAGTCACAGTCATCAAAATCCCTTTAAAGATTCTGTTCTAAGAATTATTATTCAGGATTATATTGTATGTTTACTTTGCATCCTGCTTTCACTGTGGCATAACAGGCTTTGCCTTATATCATCTGTATGTGGAGTTAAAATACGTAATGAAGAGGATGAATGAGATCTTTAAAGTGTTTTTATATTCATAAGTTTCTTACTATTTCAGGATTAGTTATTGTAAAGGTATGTATTCTTTGTTGCTTTATCTATGTTACAATTATTAAACCTGAGACAATATATTTTCATTCAGAAAAGTTCTATATAAATTTTCTTTTGATAACAATGAAAGTTTCATATCACCAAAAAGTGTTAGGTGATGAAAGAAAAATTTACAAAATTTTAAAATCCATATGAAAAAGAAACCATTTGTTCAATGCAGAAGAGCTGCCATGACATTTTCACACATGACTGTTCATCTCTACTCTTCTTTGAGGACCAAAATGTTTGCTTTAATCAATGCCTCATTTTGGTGAAATTGTTTGTCAAATTTATGTAAAGATGAGAGATCTGACAATAAATTTAGCCCAGGTAAACAAAAAACTTAATCAATTAATGAAATTTAATCAATATTTACTCAATTATTGGCTTCCAATATTCATGTAAATATGCATACTTTTTGTCTATGCGTAGAATTTAAAGGTACATGCAAAATGGAATCTACAAACTGATCTAATACTGTGTAAGTATTATCAAAAGGTTATAATCTAATATTGTGTAGGATTTATCAAAAGGTTAGAATCTAATATTGTGTAGGATTTATCAAAAGGATATAATCTTATATTGTGTAGGATTTATCAAAAGGTTATAATCTTATATTGTGTAGGATTTATCAAAAGGATATAATCTTATATTGTGTAGGATTTATCAAAAGGATATAATCTTATATTGTGTAGGATTTATCAAAAGGATATAATCTTGTATTGTGTAGGATTTATCAAAAGGTTATAATTTAATATTGTGTAGGATTCATCAAAAGGTTATAATTTAATATTGTGTAGGATTTATCAAAAGATTATAATCTAATATCATGTAGGATTTATCAAAAGGTTATAATTTAATATTGTGTAGGATTTATCAAAAGGTTATAATCTAATATCGTGTAGGATTTGTCAAAAGGTTATAATCTAACATTATGTAGGATTTATCAAAAGGTTATAATCTTATATTGTGTAGGATTTATCAAAAGGATATAATCTTATATTGTGTAGGATTTATCAAAAGGATATAATCTTATATTGTGTAGGATTTATCAAAAGGATATAATCTTATATTGTGTAGGATTTATCAAAAGGTTATAATTTAATATTGTGTAGGATTCATCAAAAGGTTATAATCTAATATTGTGTAGGATTTATCAAAAGGTTATAATTAAATATTGTGTAGGATTTATCAAAAGGTTATAATTTAATATTGTGTAGGATTTATCAAAAGGTTATAATCTAATATCGTGTAGGATTTGTCAAAAGGTTATAATCTAACATTATGTAGGATTTATCAAAAGGTTATAATCTAATATTGTGTAGGATTTATTAAAAGGTTATAATCAAATACTGTCTAGGATTTATCAAAAGGATATAATCTTATATTGTGTAGGATTTATCAAAAGGTTATAATCTAATATTGTGTAGGATTTATCAAAAGGTTACAATCTATATTGAGTAGGATTTATCAAAAGGTTATAATCTAATATTGTGTAGGATTTATCAAAAAGTTATAATCTAATATTATTTCAGATTTATTAAAAGGTTATAATCTAATATTGTGTAGGATATATCAAAAGGTTATAATCTAATATTGTGTAGGATTTATCAAAAGGTTATAATTTAATATTAAGTAGGATTTATCAAAAGGTTATAATTTAATATTGTGTAGGATTTATCAAAAGGATATAATCTAATATTGTGTAGGATTTATCAAAAGGTTATAATCTAATATTGTGTAGGATTTATCAAAAGGTTATAATCTAATATTGTGTAGGATTTATTAAAAGGTTATAATTTAATATTGTGTAGGATTTATCAAAAGGTTATAATTTAATATTGTGTAGGATTTATCAAAAGGTTATAATCTAATATTGTGTAGGATTTATCAAAAAGTTATAATCTAATATTATTTCAGATTTATTAAAAGGTTATAATCTAATATTGTGTAGGATATATCAAAAGGTTATAATCTAATATTGTGTAGGATTTATCAAAAGGTTATAATTTAATATTGTGTAGGATTTATCAAAAGGTTATAATCTAATATTGTGTAGGATTTATCAAAAGGTTATAATCTAATATTGTGTAGGATTTATCAAAAGGTTATAATTTAATATTGTGTAGGATTTATCAAAAAGTTATAATCTAATATTATTTCAGATTTATCAAAAGGTTATAATCTAATATTGTGTAGGATTTATTAAAAGGTTATAATTTAATATTGTGTAGGATATATCAAAAGGTTATAATCTAATATTGTGTAGGATTTATTAAAAGGTTATAATCTAATATTGTGTAGGATATATCAAAAGGTTATAATCTAATATTGTGTAGGATTTATCAAAAGGTTATAATTTAATATTGTGTAGGATTTATCAAAAGGTTATAATCTAATATTGTGTAGGATTTATTAAAAGGTTATAATCTAATATTATTATAGGATTTATCAAAAGGATATAATCTAATATTGTGTAGGATTTATCAAAAGATTATAATCTAATATTGTGTAGGATTTATCAAAAGGTTAATCATTCCCTTTGGTTTTTAAGTATTGTTATAAATATCCTCATCTACCATGTATATTTGGTTAGAGTCCAACTGCAAACAACATAGACCATACATAACGCACTGACAGATCAGGGTCTATATTGTTTGTTCTACTGATCCCCACTATCAAACCGTAATGAACCAAATCTGCTGCAAAATATTAACACCATGCTCTGCCATCTTAATGGAATGAGCAACTGAAGGAATTCAGTGAACACTGAATGCATTTATCTTGTTGATAACACTGTAGTTAGAATAAATAAGAATATAAAAGTTGAGTATAAAAAGGAAAAGTATATATGTTTGATTACTGTACCTTCTTCTGATTCAGAAAAATCATTTGGCAACTCCTTGGATACAATATTCATGTACATATTCACATGATATACATGTTCCTAAGCAAGGCCCAAATAAGGGTCCAATAAACTTCCATAGGGTACTTTCATTTTGTTAATTGCATTTTTTTTAAACTGCTGCTTTATAATATATAATGCAAGGTAAATCATAAAACAATGAAATGGTCATTTTTGTATAAAAACTTCCAAGATGAAGGCTGAAATATAGGAATAAACCAAAACTCTTACAGTTAGTGAAGGTATATCTTTAAACTTATTGTAAAGTATATTCATAAACATATTTTATGGTAAATCAATAAACATATTGATAAGATATATCTTTAAACATATTGTAAAAGTATATCTATACAAATATTGTTAAGGTATATCTATTAACATATTGTTAAGGTATATCTATTAACATATTGTTAAGGTATATCTATTAACATATTGTTAAGGTATATCTATTAACATATTTGAATTTTAATGTACACAAAAAGCACAATCCTCACCATAACTCTTATCACTAGCGATTCGAATTCTCCGTTTCTGGACCTTAGGTCGGATAATGGTCATCTCACCGGGGGAGTCAGCCTGTTCATCTTCATCTACCTCAGAACTGCTAGAATGGCAATATTTTTTGTTGATCATCTGCTCTACCTCATTCTGAATTCCATCTGGA
The DNA here is from genome assembly GCA_029339505.1 of Unio delphinus. Lineage (NCBI taxonomy): Eukaryota > Metazoa > Mollusca > Bivalvia > Unionida > Unionidae > Unio > Unio delphinus. The sequence continues at coordinate 779,357 of JAQISU010000076.1, forward strand.
GCATCCAGACCATTGTCATCATAGGAACACACAATAGGATAACTTTCTGCTTGGAACAGCTGATGAGAAAAAAAAATAAGGATACTTAATAAGTTATTTTGTGGTGTTACTTTTAATCACTTTTAAGATAGCTTTTAGTGAAAGCACTATAATGATATGACTCCATTCAGGAGTAATGATGACATGAATTGTAAGATAGCAGTAAATTTTTATGACATGATTTTTAAGATAGCAGTCAAACTGGATGACATGATTTTTAAGATACAGTGGGACCCCGCTATAACCCGCTCCGCTATAACCCAAATTCGGATATAACCCGGTCGTGGCATGGCTCCCGAAATTTCGGATAATTTATTACAGGTATTTTTCTCAAAGACCAAAAAAAAATAATTTTTAAGTATGAAAAAAAAAAAACGTCAAGAGTTTAATTATCATTCTCATATTTGTCTAAACAGTGCGAAAAAGAACGTGTAGAAAATGTATTATCAAATTTCTTCTAGTTTTGTGCCAAAAAAAACGTCAGAAATACGAACCAATTGCTGGGCCTACTGAGAACTTTGATCTTTGTTTATTGTTGAAAAATTACAGCTCATAAGTGTCAATATTATAATTACTGATTCCTGAGTAATGAAGCCATCATGTCTACTTTGTGTTTGTCTTGAATGCATTCTGAATACAATCGTTGCTCTAATAATCTCTGATACATGTTCTCTTAATTTCAAACACAACTAAGGAATAGCCAATGAGGGGGTTGATAAAAGATTCTCACCAGAATGTATTTAAGTACATTGTTTATCATCAAAGTGAACTGCCGAGCTAAACAGTGACATAATTCAGTGGTTAAAATACAGCCAGTTCTGCCTGCTGTATTAGAGTACATCAAAAGAACATGACGCAATAGCTGGGCGGCAAGTTCAAAGGACTTTGGCTAGCAGCTTGGGTGGGAAAATGTGCTGAAATTTACAATGACTGAATTCAGAGACAGAAAGATCCTGAGATGTACATGTAGTTATTATAAGAATACACTTTAGCTTCCATTATTTAATCTACGGACATGTACTATTTCATCATTCATTACGTACACCCGTTACGTAATTTTTGTTATTTTCTTTTCATTGAATTCAGTCACATAATGATCTGTGACAAAATTATTGAATATTTTACATCCTTGTGTGGATAATTTCGATGGAATTATTTGTATTATGGATTCAGTGTATGTTACAAGATTCGCTAGTGAGTACACAGTGTTGATACTCTTTTCATGCAATAGATTATACATGTATATATAAATTAGACACGTGTATGTACCAATGCATGGTTCTCTGAATAAAGTAATATATTAAATCTGCAATTTCTGTTACCACAGCAAATGTTTTTCTCATTTAATATATATTGATCAAAAATGTTAATTGTGCCATGCATTTTCGCACCCGTCTTTATGTAATCCCCCCCATTAAATCCAAAAAAGTGTTGGTATTGTACATGGTTGCTTATAACACGGTTCGGTTCATAGCCCGGTCGGATTCTATGGCTCCCAACTACCGTGTTATAGCGGGGTCCCACTGTAGCAGTCAAACTGGATGGCATCAATGTTAATATACCAGTCAAACTGGATGACATAATTTTTAAGAGAGCAGTCAAACTGGATGACATGATTTTTAAGATGGCAGTCAAACTGGATGACATGATTTTTAAGATGGCAGTCAAACTGGATGACATGACTTTTAAGATGGTAGTCAAACTGGATGACATGATTTTAAGATGGCAGTCAAACTGGATGATATGATTTTTAAGGTGGCAGTCAAACTGGATGACATGATTTTAAGATGGCAGTCAAACTGGATGACATGATTTTTAAGATGGCAGTCAACTGGATGACATGATTTTTAAAATATTGATAATAATCTTGCCATCATACAAGGTATTTTAGTAAAACTGCCATGAAAAGCAATCTGACCCACTGTCCATGAAAAGTAGTGATGAGATTTTTAAGGATGGTCACAGTGTCAGCAATATGTCAGATTAACACCATTTCATTTAGGACAAATTAATACCATTTCATTTAGCACCAACTGGACATCATAAAGTCTTTGATACATAAACCTTATGCAAATATAACCATTTGTTCCAGAAACGTAGTGATAATATTTTCAACATGGCTGACATGGTGGCCATAAAAGAATGTCAGATAAGCATTATTTTCATTTAGAAACAACTAGATGTTACACGTTTTCTTAGTAAAAAGTCCCAAGACATAATAACCATGCAAATCAATAGATGTAGCAATAACAGTCATCATGGCAGCCATCTCAGGGCCATTGTTTTTATTCCAGATGAAGTAGGCTATTGTACACATACATGTATAAAGTTTTATGGCAGTCCTCCCAGAAGTTCAAGAGTTGCACTAATGAAAGCTTATGCTAATGGAGAGACGATGGACAAATGATGTAGGACGATGGAAACATAAAAGAAGATGGGCCAATGCATAAGGTATTCCAGTCTGTAGTCAATAAAACTAAAAGATACATAAAAGCATGCTTACAGAAAGTCAATAATCAAGTAAGACTGACTGTACCTGTATAACAAGTTCCCACGGCTGATAAGACCCTTCCTCTTCCATCACTGGCTCTATAAAGGGTTCCCATGTACTGAGTCGTTCATTATAGTAGCACACGTCCACATGCATCTCAGCTTTCAGGCGTAACTGATAAAACATGAGTACCATCAATGAGACATGATATGTTTATATATGTAAAGTTATTTGTGGATTGCATTTTTCTTCTTTCATTTTTGGTCTATTTATTCCAATATTGATAGATGTCTTTTTCATATCAAATGCCATCCTTCCAAAAGGTTTTAGTATGATTTGTAGCTTAGGACTTTTGAGTTATTCAGTGGAAATCATTTCCTTCTTGGAGTGCTCATTTGACCTTGACCTTTTAACTCTAAAATCAATAGGTGTCTTTTTAGTTTCACATCTAAAACATTTAGTCAAGAGAAGAGGAACATAAAGTTTTTTTACAAATTGGAATTTATTTATCTTTCTTTTCAGTTCATGTGACCTTCATCTCTGACATCAAATGGAATAGGTGTATTCTTTGGTTCACATGCAAACCATCCAAAATGTTTGCTGAAAACAGGTGAAAATTAACTTATGAAAGCACACATGACCTTGACGTCTGACCACAAATTTAAAATGTTTATTTTATCCTAACTACAGGCCATTTACAAAGATACATTAGATGCACAAATCAAGTTAATGTGTGTAAACAGGTTTTATTATTTTAGCCTCTGGGACTAAACTAAACTTTTTTAAACCCCATAATGATTTTATTTTGCTCTAAATGAAAGCTACTAATTTAAAAATGTTTGGAAATGGCAGATGGTTGAACACTCAAATTATTGTGTGGAAATGAAATGGACTGATGGATGGACAAAATATTTACGTAATATACTCCATTTTATGGCAAGTGTATTAAAAAAAATACAACTGTACAGAACAAATGTGAAAATATTCACTTAACTGAAAGCTACTGTCTTCATAACCTGAACAATCTCTAGTAAGCACATTTTGTTTTACTTTATGCAAATTCAAGATCAACAGACATAAAAATTGATAGGAAAAGAGTTTGGCAAAGTTACATAGTTTAACCAGACTGAAATCAAAAGTGAAAAGAAAGTAATAGTGGGATATTATTTAGGTTTCCTGGCTGTATGTCCTTATGAAGATCAACAACTAGTCAGAGAAAAAAGTACCTGTTTAGTCCAGTTGCAAGCATTGGCCTCAAGGGAACTGCGGACACACAATAAAGGCAGGATGTAGTCAAGGTTCTCAACCTCCAGGTAGGCAGATACTTCCTCAATTGCTACATGGAATGTTTCTGTTGATGCCTCATCGTGGACATCAAAGACTGAGGAGCTGTTCTCCACCTCTTGTACTGATAATAGTAACATATAAGCAAAATTCTTAATCTCCATTTATATAATATGCATAGAAATGTACAAGTGAAACATTGTGGATTTTGTAGGTTATGAGTAACTTCTTGTATCATCTTAACAATGAATGAAATATATCACAGGGATTTCAGAAGAAAAGGCAGGCAGTATGTTATCTGGGCCATCTGGATGCATGTGTAATGAGTAATGATGCACATTTACTCCTACACTCAGTCTGGTCTTTACAGAGGCTAGAAACCTTTGGATATGGATGGGTAGAATTTCAAGACATTATTTTGAATTTCATCCACTCTCAGAGCCTGATAATTGGGGTACTTTTTGTATACAAACAGTAATTTTAGGAGTTAGATTGTCATGCAAATGAAAAATAATTAAAAATTAAATGGCTCAAATAATCATTAATGTTCTTTATTATGTGAAAGGGATAAGACATGATTAAATAAATTAAAACTCATTTTCCATTTCAGAGCTAAAACATATGCATCTTGGGGTGGAAAGCCTAAATAAAAACCCAAGAAATAGCAATAAAATTAAATATACCTGCATACATATAGGTCATAATAGTCAAAGGTTGTTATAAATGACTTTGAAGACGAAATTTTGGTGGAAAGTCTTCAACAGCTTTTCTGCTTCCACCTGTGTACTTGATATAGTACAATATTTTGATCACCTGAAGAAAAGGCTTAAGGGTGTTGAAGTCACAATAAGAACACATTTGTAGGCTTACACTTTTTAATCCAGCTGTCTGTGGAGGAAGGCTCAACTGACCACATATCTGTCTTGGGCTGAACATTAAGGTCATTCTTGGATGGAAACGATGTCTGCAAAATATACATCTGATGACTGAATTTTTTTTCTCTCATGTTTCTGCACTTTCAAACTCTGCATTCCCTAAGCACCATATCAAGGTAACTTTACCCACCTAAATCTGCCAGAACTGGCAATTTTTAAAAAAATTCCTTCATCCTATTCTAGGACAACACTCTAAACTCCCAAATTGCATTGAAATCTTTATCAGCTATTTAAATGTTATAGAATGTCATCAAGTACCTTCACTGGGCTTCATGTATGTTGAAATGGGGAAAAGCCCAGACATATAAGAACAAATGCCAGTCTTGAACAACTACTCTAAATACCACCCTTCCATTCCATGGTCCAGGGCAAATTTAATAAATTTGAGAGTACAGACTCACATAACTACTTCCTTTGATATCTATGACTGCCCAACTTTTGGGTCATTTTTTACAGAGATACAAATATGAATACAAATAATTTTATGATGGAAAACTCATAATATATATAATACAATGTACAGTATAGTAATTTTCCTAAAAATAATGAAAGAGATAAGCTTCTCTGCTGCATCATTTTCTAATATGGGATTTGAGAAAGAAGTACAAAGTAGATCCTAATATAATTACATGAGAAGTACTGTAATGGTATTAACATAGAAATAAGGAGAATATATGATATTACATACCTGTTTTGACTTTGGGTTCGATAATTGCTTTGCAATTTTACCTGTATAACTGCTTTTGTAAACATGTTTAAGAAGTCTTACTCTATCCACTTTATTTCTCATATTCCACTGTGCAACATTATTGAACAGTTCATTCTGGACTTAATTACATACTTTGCTTGATCTATTTTGATGCAATATTTAAGGATGCTAATATCTATCAATTTCTACTCAAATTTATGAAAGCTAATTTTTAAGTTAATTAATCACCAAACAGTATACACTTATTTTCATGGAATATCAATTTTTGTTGATTTTATGATTGCTCTGAACTATGGATTTAAGAGGGACCCTGAGTGGCCCAGTGGTCAAAAGTGCCTACCATTATGGATCTTAGTGATATATTCATAGCAAATAGCAAACACTGAGCTATTTGTTGTCTCAGTTTGATTACTGTAAGAAAATATTTTTACAAATAATTACTTGGGTATTCTAATCTGGTATTGCTTCCATGGTAACGTACAACATACTCAGTATTTTGAAAGAATTAGTGCTATGATCTCTGAATGTTTGACTTGGAAAGCCAATTGGATTTACCTATTACACCAATTCCCAAGTGGTTCCATATAGAACAGGATGGATGAACAATATATGATATGGCCAGTCCAAAGAACTGACCTTGGACCACTACCTGGTATATATGGCCAGCTGGTCTGGCTGGTTGGCAGTTAGCTTAGTTGAAGAAAGTTGAAGAAAGTAATGATGGCCTGTATGTCAGTTTGGTCAGTATGATGGTCTGTATGTGAGTAAGGTCAGTATGATGGCCTGTATGTCAGTGAGGTCAGTATAATGGTCTGTATGTCACTGAGGTCAGTATGATGACCTATATATCACTGAGGTCAGTATAATGGCCTGTATGTCAGTGAGGTCAGTATAATGGCCTGTATGTCAGTGAGATAAGTATAATGGCATGTATGTCAATGATGTCAGTATAATGGTCTGCATGTCAGTGAGGTAAGTATAATGGCCTGTATGTCAGTGAGATAAGCATAATGGTCTGTATGTTAGTGAGGTCAGTATAATGGCCTGTATGTCAGTGAGGTCGGAATAATAGCCTATATATCACTAAGGTCATTAAAATGGCCTATATATCACTGAGGTCAGTATAATGGCCTATATATCACTGGGACCAGTATAATGGCCTGTATGTCAGTGAGGTCAATATAATGACCTGTATGTTAGAGAGGTCAGTATAATGGCCTGTATGTTATTGAGGTCAGTATGATGGTCTGTATGTCAGTGAGGTCGGTATGATGGTCTGTATGTCAGTGAGGTCAATATGATGGTCTGTATGTCAGTGAGGTTAGTATAATGGTCTGTATGTCAATGATGTCAGTATAATGGCCTGCATGTCAGTGAAATAAGTATAATGGACTGTATGTCAGAGAGGTCGGTATAATAGCCTATATATCACTGAGATCATTAAAATGGCCTATATATCACTGAGGTCAGTATAATGGCCTATATATCACTGAGGTCAGTATAATGGCCTGTATGTCAGTGATGTCAGTAAGATGGCCTGTATGTTAGTGATGTCAGGATGATTGCCTGTATGTCAATGAGGTCAGTATGATGGCCTGTATGTCAGTGAGGTCAGTATGATGGCCTGTATGTCAGTGAGGTCAGTATGATGGCCTGTATGTAAGAGAGGTCAGTATAATGGTAGATATGTCAGTGATGTCAGTAACATGGCCTGTATGTCAGGATGATTGCCTGTATGTCAGTGAGGTCAGTATGATGGCCTGTATGTCAGTGAGGTCAGTATGATGGTCTGTATGTCAGTGAGGTCAGTATGATGGCCCGTATGTCAGTGAGGTTGGTATGATGGCCTGTATATCAGTGAGGTCAGTATGATGGCCTATAAGTCAGTGATGTCAGTATGATGGTCTGTATGTCAGTGAGGTCGGTATGATGGCCTGTATGTCAGTGAGGTCAGTATGATGGCCTATAAGTCAGTGATGTCAGTATGATGGTCTGTATGTCAGTGAGGTCGGTATGATGGCCTGTATGTCTGTGAGGTCGGTATGATGGCCCGTATGTCAGTGAGGTCAGTATGATGGCCTGTAAGTCAGTGATGTCAGTATAATAGCCTGTAAGTCAGTGATATCAGTATGATGGTCTGTATGTCAGTGATGTCAGTATGATGGCCTGTCTATCAGTGAGGTCAGTATACACCAGGTGTCCAGACTTACAGGCACTAAGGATACGCTCAGGCACGTGGGGGTAAATATACCCAATGAGCAGATAAAAAGTGGATGAAAACTCATAGTCATTTCTGAGTCTATATTGGAAAGAAATGGAAGGATAAAATCTCTCTGATGCTAATAACTCTGATGTTATCTAATGAACAAGTCTATTCATCTGCAACTTGAGCTATACTCTGGATGGGAGTGGTATGGATGCCTTTGATGTCACCCAATTCACTATTTCTCGCTGCCCAGACATAACAGTACCAATGGCATTCCTTGATGAAACTTAGGAGGGAAGGTGCCCTAAAACTATCTAAACTAGATCAGCCATAGATGATGTTTATGGATGGAGACTCAGAGTGTCAGTAGCAATCACCTATCCCTCTCCCATTAAAAAGTCTTCTACCGTATATTACAATATCCATTTGAGCCATTTACTACAAAGTAATGTTGATTTGCATTTTGTGCAAGCAAGACACCTGTCAAGAATTTTCTTGTTATTTTAAATGTTTTGGACTACATATAGTTGCCATTGTACATATGAAATGACAATTTAAAATTTTTAAACTACATTTGGTTGTCACGGTACATATGAAATGAAACTAGAAAATGAAAAGAAAAGGAAATTAAAGATCATGTGGATCAATCTTGAGTGGTGCTGCAGTGCAATGTTTATCATACAGCAGTAAAATCTTGAACTGGCAAATATCTATCATATGTACAAACACCCAACTGTGGAAGGGGGAGGTAACTTGGTAGAGTTTCTAAATGTCTATATTTTACACAAATACAATCAGTCTATTTTATGACAATGTGATTGGGGAATGTAATAGAAAGAGAAAAGAAATTCATACCTAATAAATTTTTCTTTTGTATGCATTAACCACGAAATGTTGTTCCCTCCTGGTAAATTTAAAAACCACTGTCCCCCCCAAAAAAAAAAAAACTGTAAAGATCAACAGCTTTATAATGTTCGTTAATGTCTATGTGATGATTTTACATATGTACGTAATTCCAATTTTTATCACAAAGTGATGCAATACTTCTTGGGATGTGTTCAAATATAATTTTATGAGTATTCAAACAAAGTGCATAAAAACTTTATAATTCTACATTGAGCATGTCAAATTTTATTGCTTTACCTGATTACTGGCCTGTGTAAGCATTTGGCTGATGTCCAAAAGCAGACGGAGGTTGGCAGGGGTCAGGTGAAGTTCAAATTTTGGCAGCTTTGCACTCATCTCCAGTTCATTGGTGTTTACCTCAAAGCAGCGACTGAACTCCAAGTCTAATGAAGAGATTAACTGAGAAGAAAAGGAGTTAATATAAATAATAGTATTCAAATATATTGTACTAAAGTTAAGTTGAGTTCTACTTAACAAATCAATCCTTCTGTCACTCAATAGTTAATTTTTCTTGTTTGCACAGCAAATGAAACAAACCATGCTTTTGTAACTGCAGATAATAGGAAAATATGTCTTCAATTAGACAGCTTTTGTAACTGCAGATAATAGGAAAATATGTCTTCAATTAGACAGCTTTTTTAACTGCAGATAATATGAAAATATGTCTTCGATTAGACAATCTAAAGAGCAAAATGATGTCACATGAGATTTGTGAAAGCAAAGAAAATCATCACTGGAGCAACTGAATCAAGCAAAATAATGATAAAAAAATACTCTGACACTAATAATGCAACCTTTAAAAGTAGAAGCAATAATTACATAATTATAAAAATGGAAGAGAATTATTTATTTGACTGAAATAATAAATTGCCACAAAGTAAAACTGGTGCTATCAATGCATTTTGGGAATTTAAATTATTAGAAAAGATTCTATGGATCCCAAAAATATTTTCATAAACAGTCCTCAAACTACATAAATATTTTTATAGAATGTATATTCCGCCACTGCAGACAAAACTAAGTCTACAATGTTACATACTTGGACAAGTGTGAGAACTTGCAATGGTGAACTACAAATCTAATTTGTTCAACAACATATTCGTACCAGTATCTATACCAAACTTTTTTCATCTATCTCAAATTGGTTTTGCTTATTCTTGCTAAATGGAGATTTTAAACCAAAAGGTCTGAATGTGTACAAACCTTTGTAGCCACATTACTGGGAGCAGCATGTGTATTACAGAACATTCTTAGTCCTGACACCTTGGCCAAAATTTTCTGCTGGGCACTACTGCTGACCATCTCAAGGGCAATGTCAGCCTGAATAGATAATAATAATAAAGGTTACTAATACAAACAAACAAATAATGACTATTTGCAGATCATCAATTTCTGTAATAAAAATCAATATTGGCTTCTTCTTTCAAACAATATCTAAATTTGATCATCTTCTGTTTGAATTATAAAATTGGTACAATTTAAGAACTTGCTAACTCTTTTGAGAGTTATAAAAGAAAAAATGTATTTAAGGTCATTTTATTACTCTGTGCAGTATAAAGTAAATTCACTATTTATCTGTTGCAGGAGGTGAGGGTGGGGCAACAATTGTGGATTTGGTGGTTGCTATTTAAAGACACAAGTAATTATCCTCTGTGAAAACATTATGACTCCTATTCCAATTATCCCTCTGTGGAAACAATAGGACACCTATTCCAATTATCCCTGTGGAAACAATAGGAAACCTATTCCAATTATCCCTCTGTGGAAACAATAGGACACCTATTTCAATTATCCCTGTGGAAACGATAAGACTCCTACTCCAATTATCCCTCTGTGAAAACAATTGAACTACTAATCCAATTATCCCTCTGTGAACTACTACTCTAATTATCCCTGTTTGGAAACAATAAGACTCCTACTCCAATCCACACAATTGACATATATGGATAAAAATGCATTTCTTTGTGCCAAAATAAAGAACAATTTTGATCCCAATGAAAAAAAGTAATTAGTCATAATCAAAATCTGCTCTTAATTCATCCAAGATCTTACTAAGATAAGCTTTGTGGCATATTTCACTGAACTCACCTGATAAATATTTATTCTGGAGTGTTCCTATACTATTTTGATGCCTTCTGTAAGTAGATTGATGAATATAACTAGCAGATACAGGCAACATGAAAACTTCACAAAAAATCTGACTGAAACCAATTAGAAACAAAGATTTAGAATGTTCACTAGCTTCTGCACAGACTGAAAGACACAACTATTTCTAAACCCCAAATCTCATCGGCAGTGGAGTAAATAGACAAGACAAATCTTATCAGCTAAATCAGTATCTGAAATATGATAAAGTAATCCCAAAATCTTAAGTTAGAAAACAAAAATCAGCACACACAAAATAAATACTAACTTACACAAAATAAAATTCTAAAACGATACTTACATTTATTACTAAAATGCGGCTAGAGAGACTTTCATGGTCAGCAAAAAGAATAATTTCTGGCTGTTTAATGGTGCAGTAGATGGTCATGACTGGCCTAGGTTGGGAAGGGTCTACAGGCACAGGTGAGGGAGGGACAGTGGACACCTGGCGATGTGGGTGTGCAATGCCAGGCTTCCTATTTGGCTGCTCTGGCTGGGTGAATGCATCCATGAAAAAGTTGACAACCATCATGAGGTAGGGAATGTGTAGATTCATGATGACTCGCTCCATCATTATATCAGCTGTTAAAGAGAAATGGGTCGCATTACCAGTGTATCAATGGTGAATTGAAAATGAAGTGCATCAAACAAGAATTATAACAAAATGAGTAATTCCAAGAGCTACTATGAAATGCATGAAAAAAGAGCAACAAAATGTCAAGAAATGTTATAACATACATCATAAATGAGTTATTCCATGAGCTACAGTACTATGAAATGCATGAAACAAGAGTAACAAAATAATATCAGCTAGTATGAAGTGAATGAAACAAGAGTAACAAAATGTTATCAGCTGGTATGAAGTAAATGAAACAAGAGTAACAAAATGCCACGAGTTTTAAGTGCATGAACAAATCTAACAAAATTTCATAAGTTTTCAGTGCATGATCAGTAAATACAAACATTAAAAGCTTCTCTGTGTAAGTGATGTAAATCGTATTTAATATATGTTGTATATCATTAACTATAGACACAATAAAAATGATCTTTACAGACTTTTATTTTCTAAATGATGCTCCTACATGATTTTCCAAAATGTTAAGTTCAAAATGAGTACTACCATAACCAGATAGACATGAATACAAATATGTTAATGAGGGCTGTGGTGTGACCATTGTATTCAAAGTATGCAGTTTGTACATGTGAGCAAAGTAAACTAACAACATAAAACGTCGCATAGTAATGAGGTATTATTACGTTTAATATATGGATTTTATATGAAATTGACAATAAAAAATTAATATTTATTGCAAGAAACTCTTTCAATTTCATCAGTTCCATTTTTGAAAAGTTATCCTGCAAATAATGAAACGATATTTGGTATTTAGCTCTATTGTAGTTATGCTTAGTACACGCTGTAATGAAGAATAACATGTTAAATTAGATTATTCATAGGTAATTAGCGATCTGTATCACTATCATATATAACTCTCCTTTTCATTGGAGGAGGTGAAACTGCTTGTGACATACTTGTTTTGTCCTTAATAGTGATTGTAAAATAACCTCTGTGTAAAAAATACTCTCCAAATATGGACCCTAGCAGATTATTATGTGCTAAACTTTCAATTTCATGGATTCTTCGAAATATGGCAAGTGTTACAATGAAATTTGCTTATGGATTAATGTGTTGATGGATAAATGATTGCTTCTGGCTAGTAAGTGCATTATTTGTCTTTATATATTTTTTATGCTTTTGTTATTATATACATTGTTGTTGTTGTTGTTGTTTGATTTTAGAACAACTACGTCAGGTACAGCAGAAGACAACAAGGGTTTGTTTCTTTTAAAGTAGTTCTGACAACATGGACACCTTCATTACTACTTGTCTGAGATGACTAAACTGAGATAATGTAAGTAAGGTTAGCAAAAAACAGCTAGACTTCTCGATCTTATGGGTGAGAAATGAAATGTGAGGTTAGCAATACTGCTAGATTTCTCTGTTGCATGGGTCAGAAGCTTAATATTGTTGTATAGGGCAACATGAATGGAAGATGTGAGGTGAGGTCACAGTACTGGAGATTGGCAACAATGTTGCAAGAGACTGACCTGAATCAGTTGGAATATCAGGGACTGACTTGTATAGATATCTGATATTTACCTTTTTTAAGCAGATATAAAAATATTTTCATGAGTGCAGTTTGAATCACTATTTTGCCATGAGTGTGAGCATTAGAAACACTGCTTAAACATGTTTATCACTTTAATTAGCCAAAAGGTCTTTTTTGATGCATTTCCATTTGTGACAGAAGATAAAATATACAAATTATAGCAACTGTTTATTTAAGTACAGTCACTAATAATTTGCAGGATTCATGTGTAATACCAACATTTAAAAAAGTGAATACTTTAAGCAGTACGAGGTTCATGTATTGTCATTTAAATCCTTGCCTCTTTACTGATTAGATAAATGTATACCAGAGGGTCTCCAGTCTTGTCACATTTTAAGATCTGCTTGAAGACAAAATAATAAACCAGCATGTTTTAAAATCTAATGAAAATGCTAACATATGTGTGCATGTATCAGCCAGTGTACAGTATTAAGAAAACACTTGTGTGAAAATGTCTTTGATCAATAGCCGAAGGATTATTAAATTATTCCATTTTGGATGCAAAGAATTTGTCAATAGTGACCTTTTTAATCTAAGACTTTTTGCTGATATATTTTCAGTAATATGCAAAAGCTCATACAACATTGTGTCTACAGAAACATTTTTCTTTTTCTGACCAGCATATTTTCAGCCACTGTCACAACCTTCAGAAATCAAAATGAATATGAAAGAGATTTACTTCATGCTACACTCAGTTAGTCAACATCTTCAATATTTTAGTAAAAGGACATTATAATAAAGCTTTTGGAATAAATGGTAGTTAAGAATTTGACTGGGGAATTTAAACTCAAACATATTAACTGAGGAAATTATTATTTAAGCTAACAGGAGGTTACAAGACAATACAAGAACATGATGATCATCATCATCATCAACAGCAATATCATCATCATCATCATCATCATCATCATCATCAATTTATCCAAATTAATTTTTCATATCAGGTGCTTGGAATCTTGTATCCTTTTAATTGTTAAAATCCTCTCTTGTAAATTTAATCAAATGTTTAATAATTGCATTATAAAACATAATTACCTTTAGTGTTACCATCCCCAATAATCTTGTAGATAAGAGAGATTAGTGGCCTGCTAGAATCAATATTCTCAAGGGACTTGATGTTTCCCTCATCATAGTACAGGATTCTGTAATATAAGGACAAGTTTACCACATAGTGAAGATATAATAAACTGGATCCACGTTGAATACAACCCAATCATGAGTATTGTAGATGGTACTATATGTCAGCCATGACATAAATAGTATTATTATACTTCTTTAATGTAAAACCCACTTTCATTGCTTTGATAATTGACCTTTAGAATCTGAAATAAGTTATGTCTTCCTTGATCTTTAACCTATTGATCCCCAAAAGTTTCTTTTCAGCTAAAAATTATTTCTCATAAAGAAATTTCTAGGAGGTTGTCAAGAACATTTAAAATAGTACCAAAACTCGTGACAAATTACTTAATTTTTTTTATGGGACTGATATAGCATTCTTTATTTTTTATGAAGATAAGTATAATTTTGATGTAATTTATTGTAACTTTACTATGAAGTGACTAAGCATTCATTTCGTCATATAGCTGAAGATTAAATTTATCATTTTTCTTCTACTGCATACACTGTTATGCCTATCTCTTATTTGTTGATTGGAAAAATGCCGTACTACACACTGGACAATGCAGGTCCAGATTATAGAAATTATAACAGATCACAATAAAATATTGCTCTTTGGAACCAATGAGATAAGCACACAAATCAAATGAAAACTGAACCATGACAGCATAGAAAGCTAGTGACTCTATAGTTACATGAATCACACCTTGTCATAAAGAAACAAAATATTTACAGTCCCAAGAACTCAGATAAAGTTGTATACTAACTGAATTTGAACTATAAAATAGGTTTTAACGTCTATTAAAACAATAAATGAACTTACTTTTTCACTGCCAGTTTACTTTCCTCTCTGACATCAGTGACTGTAAGTGTTTCCAATGAAACACTAACCTTGACCTCTCCATCACTGGTTGAACTGACTGACCCACTGACCTTCCCCAGATTCAACTGAGCAAATCCACCCATTTCTTTCTCCTCCTGTAAAAAAAGTAAATTGAACTGGTCATGGTGCTTGAATTGCATCCTAGCAACAGCTGTTGGAAAAAAACTTGATGATGTTATTATATTAAGTGAATAAAACTATCTTGTAAAGGAAGTATCGTTTCATCAATGTAAAGCTTCATACAAGCTTTGTTTGAAATATGAAACATAGTTAGGAGAGTTACTGTACTTAAACAAAATGTATGTGGCCATAACCACACTAAGTTACAAACTAAACTGAGTTTAGGTGTTGTCAACACATTTACATACCAAACTAAGTCAAGGTGTCATCAACAACATTCCCTCTACTATTTTTCTGTGTGCTCAGAATTTTGAAACTGCTACATGGCATATGTATTTGCTACCAAAACATGTGTACAAGATTTTGAAACTGCTGCGTGGCATTTTCTAATGAGCTGCATGGCCACAAAGCCATGCACCTTAGAGGGAACACTGGTCATCAACCTAAAGTTACATAAAAAACTGAGTCAAGGTGTCATCAACATAAAGTTACACACTAAACTGTGTATAGGTGTCATCAACATAAAATTACACATTGAGTCAAGGTGTCATCGACATAAAGTTGCACACTAAACTGAGACAAGGTGTCATCAACATAAAGTTACACACTACACTGAGTTATGGTGTCATCAACATAAAGTTACACACTAAACTGAGTCAAAGTGTCATCAACATAAAGTTACATACCAATCTGAGTCAAGGTGTCATCAACATAAAGTTACACACTAAACTGAGTCAAGGTGTCATCAACATAAAGTTACACACTAAACTGAGTCAAGGTATCATCAACATAAAGTTACATACCAATCTGAGTCAAGGTGTCATCAACATAAAGTTACATACCAATCTGAGTCAAGGTGTCATCAACATAAAGTTACACACCAAACTGAGTCAAGGTGTCATCAACATAAAGTTACACACCAAACTGAGTCAAGGTGTCATCAACATAAAGTTACATACCAATCTGAGTCAAGGTGTCATCAACATAAAGTTACACACTAAACTGAGTCAAGGTGTCATCAACATAAAGTTACACACTAAACTGAGTCTAGGTGTCATCAACATAAAGTTACACACCAAACTGAGTCAAGGTGTCATCAACATAAAGTTACACACTAAATAGAGTCAAGGTGTCATCAACATAAAGTTACATACTAAATAGAGTCAAGGTGTCATCAACTTAAAGGTACATGCCAATCTGAGTAAAGGTGTCATCAACATAAAGTTACATACCAATCTGAGTCAAGGTGTCATCAACATAAAGTTACACACTAAACTGAGTCAAGGTGTCATCAACATAAAGTTACACACTAAACTGAGTCAAGATGTCATCAACATAAAGTTACACACAAAACTGAGTCAAGGTGTCATCAACATAAAGTTACACACCAAACTGAGTCAAGGTGTCATCAACATAAAGTTACACACCAAACTGAGTCAAGGTGTCATCAACATAAAGTTACACACTAAACTGAGTTGAGGTGTCATCAACATAACGTTACACACTAAACTGAGTCAAGGTGTCATCAACGTAAAATTACATATTATATATTGTTCTAAACATTTTCCCATTGACATTGTTTTCTAATAGTTTTGTCTACAGTGCATTCTTCCAAACACTGTTGAAAGCGCTACTAATATATAAAAAGCACAAACTAATTTCATGTTACAGGTTTTTACAATTACACTAACCTGTTCATGTTGGTCATGGAACCTGGCAACACTGACAATCAAACTCAGCCAGGGTTTTCATCCATATTAACCTGCCTATTAAATATGTTTGAATTCCAAAACAGGAGTTATTGGGCAAAAATTTAATTGGGTTGGTATGACAATCAGGTGTGTACTTATTAAATGATGTAAAATGCTGTCTTTGAAGTGTTATCAATTTCAAGCTTGATACCAAAATTTGGCTGAAATCTAACAGTAATTATTATAGTTACTGTGCAGACATGAAAGCTAATGAGTCCAGTATACCCAGTAAATAATGAAACATAATACTGATCACCATATACAACCACATTCCTGTCAATATTGAGCTGTCTACCAAATTTGGTTGAAAGCAAATAATAACAAAAGAGTTGTGTGGAAACAGAAGTGGGTGGATATGACAATTTGAAGCTGTAACTCCACTAAACAATGACAAAGAGTGCTGACAAATGTATTCATATATGTCCTCATTAACAGAAAACTGCATATACGTATTTGGTTGAAATGGAAAATAATTTAGGAGTTATTGTCAGAAACATTGAAAGTGGATGAATCTGACAAATTCTATCAAAATATCATACTATTTAAAGACAATTAAACTCATACAGCAGCATAATTTGCTAAATTTTTCCTGAAATGCAATAATAATAATATGAGTGACTGGTTCAGTCATTGACTCTTCTCCTTCGATGCCCTAAACTCATCCAGCCCCAATTCTGTCTGTACGCTTGATCTGGTTTCCACATTCAATGGCCAATCCTGCCTGCATTATAGGTTGGTTGAATGCATTCAATGGCTATTCCCATATCCAGCTATGGTGAATGTGTTAGATACAACATCTCTGATTGGCTAGAAATGGGATTTGCAAAAAGAACAGACAATAATCAACCAATTGAAAATGATTTTACTTTCCTTTGTTCAAACCAGAATTGTCTTGATGCCAAGGATTACTAATATAAAGCAGTTTCACTACACATGTTCTGTTCATAAAAAATCATAAATGATGATGGATATAAGAGTGATTTTTAATGACGATGAGAGCAAAAATGAGGAGTTCTTGGGTTTGATCTTGAAAATATTAAGCAAGCAGAAGAAAGTAATGCTCAGCAGTTGGAAATTTTTCGAGCTGTAGATTTGCACATAGAAGTTTCTGAGACTGAATTGTCAGAAGAAGAGGATACAGATAGCGCTGATGACATATTTCTAAAAATGTTGCACATAATTTCATAAATAGTGCAAAAATAAAATGTGAAAGACTTGGACAAATAGGGAAAAAATATATCACTGTCTAGAGACATTTATTTGGAATAATTGGTGAAAATTTTGTGACTACTTCTTAGAAATAAGAAGCAAAATTAATATAAAAGTAAATGCATGTGCATGATGTTTACAAAATTTTCCAAACAGGTGAAAGCTCTATGGGTTACAAGCAGCTAGACACAGTTTAGTGGTGCTGGGGCATAGCAGCAGTAATACTGATAACAGTGCTGGGGCATAGCAGCAGTAATACTGATAACAGTGCTGGGGCATAGCAGCAGTAATACTGATAACAGTGCTGGGGCATAGCAGCAGTAATACTGATAACAGTGCTGGGGCATAGCAGCAGTAATACTGATAACAGTGCTGGGGCATAGCAGCAGTAATACTGATAACAGTGCTGGGGCACAACAGCAGTAATACTGATAACAGTGCTGGGCATAGCAGCAGTAATAGTGATAACAGTGCGTGGTTTGAATGAGTTAAAACTTCAGAAACAAAAGTGGGTAAAATCAGGTGCAATAACTCCATTGAAGGATTCTGAAAAACAATAATAATTGTTGTTGCTGTTGTTGTTGTTGTAGAGTTTAACGCCATTTTTCAGCACATGATAGGCTGGCTATACATGGTGGCCAGTATTATTGGTGGAGGAGGAACACGGGAAACCCCCCAGAAAATACCACCGACCCACGAGAGGCTACTAGCAAACTTTCTCACATAACTACATTAGCCGAATCTTAGCTCGAACCTACGCAGACAGAGGTATGATGGCAGTGATCCATAATGGGAAGCGCTTTAGACCACTCGGCCACTCGGGGCCCCACCAATAATAATTGAACCCAGTCGTTATAACATCAATATTAATCTGAATACCACTTTGATTTAAATGCAATCAATTCAAATTGATAAATAAATCAACTTAGTTACTGTATGGAAACAATCAATTGTGGGTCTGAAAATCAGGGGCTACAACTCCACCGAACAATGATATTGTGTGCTGACAACTGAGTTCATCAATATCAAGCTGCAGCCTGATAAGACTGATATGCAATATGTATGGAAACAACAACATGCAGCTCTGAAAATGTTCCGCAATTGAAAATGTCATTGTGTGCTGAAACAAATTTTCAGAAAAGTACTTCAGATGTTGTGACATTGTCTGGCAATGATTGCTGCTGTACTTCACAAATTCAAGCTCTATCAACCACAAGTTCTGAAATTTAGTTTTGTTGGGCTCTGCTTGCTTCACAAATGGTTCATCCAACCATGAATCAAAGATGTATTTCAATATTTTACCTAAAAAAAATGAGCCACTGTGAATGGGTCTGACAAATGAGGTAATTATTGTACTGAATTAAAGTGGAGTCGATGGACAGACAGAACAATGGAAAGATGGAAGGAATCACAGGCTCAATTTTACATCCCCATTTTGCACACAAAACTGGGAACAATTTAAACGTATTTCATGTTGTTTTATCAGACTTAAACAGAGACAAAACTATTTTGTACTTTGGGACAGAAGAAACATTTGAGTAACTAACTAACCTGACTCTCCTCATACAAATCAAGCTGCATTCCTTCAAATGAGAACAATACCATAGCAGCTGACTTTTTATTTGTGTAGCGTGTGGCTGAATTGGACATGTCACCCATGATAACAGTACCATTCCCAGAGTCTACACTTGGCTGAGGATGTAACACGTACTGTTGTAAAGGTAGTTCTGTGAAAAGGAAAAAGAAACAGTTAGTTGGTTGGTTGAATTTTAAAGCCTCTATTGATACTTCCCAAAAATGCATGAAGGCAGGTGACCCAGACTGACCTGATATGATATCAAATATGCGCCCCTAGGATTATGAATCCAGTCCCTATCAACTAGTCTAATGCAGTTCCCAGGACCTAATGATGAAACTTGTATTATTATTTAAATCAGCCTGTCTATAAAGGGAATACACAAAACTAAAATATTTCGTTCATTGGGTAGATAAAGATGAGAAAATGGATTCACAGACTCTATCATTTATATACAAGTGTCCTTTATAAGGTACTGACAATTGAAATGTAATATCAGGTGATAAAACTATTTTAATTACATGATGGTGCTGCATTATCATATCCTGGCACCTTTCCCCAGTCCAAGGAAATTGGTATTCCCCCAACTATTATTTGTATGTCTCTAAAATAACAAACAACATAAGCCCAGTCTCCTACTTCAATAATCTTTCTTTGATCTGGATTGAAACTGAAAGGTCATCAATGCAGGGCAACACATGACACTGCATCTGGGCAAATTTGGAATGTAACACCCATTATCTAATGAACAAATGTAATATCCAGTCTCAAATAAAATTACAATAACATCCAGTCTCTAATAAACAGTAACACCCAGTCTCTGATAAACAATAACATCCAGTCTCTAATAAACAGTAACACCCAGTCTCTGATAAATAGTAACATCCAGTCTCTGATAAACAGTAACATCCAGTCTCTAATAAACAGTAACATCCAGTCTCTAATAAACAAAAGCAATATCCAGTCTATAATAAAATTACAATAGCATCCAGTCTCTGATAAACAGTAACACCCAGTCTCTGATAAACAGTAACATCCAGTCTCTAATAAACAGTAACACCCAGTCTCTGATAAACATGAACACCCAGTCTCTGATAAACAGTAAAATCCAGTCTTATAAATTATCAAAGTTTATATATTCAAGTAATATATCTTAGATAGGTTATTAGATATCTAAGTTTTTGGATATTAGGAAACTGGATTGCTATAGAAAACTCATTAGAATCAATGTATTGGTTTAATGGTAGAACTGAATTTGGTCTTTATTAAGCCTTGAAAAAGAGCATATATCCAGCAAAAGTGGAAGAAGTAACTGACCAATCCTTCCATCCAAGGAAAGTCCTCTAGCTGACTATCAACTCTGTAAACCGACAACCTTCATTTAAGTTGCTACATCTGAGCAATAGACACAGCAACTGTCTTTTCCAGCATGAGAGACTGTTTTTTTTTTAGGTAGTGGATATGCTTTTCATAACATGTATTATGATTTTTTAACATATTTAAGAAGTAATTATTGTTCTATAAAAATAAAAATAAACTATTTCAGCCATATCCCACCTCCCACCAATGCCCCTTAAATTAAATGGCTGTTGTCTCACTACCTGGCTCTGGTTGTGGTGCTCCTTCTGTCCAATTTTCATTTAAGATACCCATCGCCAGTTGTATGTCACTCTTTCTGAGATTCCCATACACCATGTCCAATTTGGTTGAGATATCTGTCTGAACACAGGACACCTGTGGATCCATTGTCAGACGTATATCTGTCTTGAAGCTGATTGGTTCAATAATCCTGCTGATCACATGGAAGTCATCATCTTCTTTACTCAATTTCACCCTAAAAAAAGGGATACATTTATGGCTAATCAAAACTTGAAGCAGTCTTCATTAAAAAATTGAACCCAGAACGTTAAAATTGCCAAATTTATATTATTTGAAAAAATGGGTAAAAACCCAACAATATAAAAGTCAAGTTAACTAATGTCATGAGACTTTTCTTTGAGAAAACAAATAGCACTTAAATCAATTATACAATATATCATGTAATAATGATCAATATCAGTTTAATAGTTTCATAAAGGTCACAAAACACCAGCATAAATTAAAACAAAAATTAAAATTAAAACAGTATCTGGAACATAATGGTATTTAATGTAACCATAATACTGAATATGTGTCAAGAATATTTGATTGACCACCATTTGCTCTGATCTGTATCATTTACATCAGCTTTGAATATATTGGTCTGGACCAATTTTTGAAGAAAGCAATCTTGCAAGTCAACTATTAACTACAATAACAAGAACTCCAAAACACAATAATTACGACAAAGCAGTCCTTGTTGTATGGCTACCTTTTGCTACAGAGAAGTATTGATCAATTTTAGCATGATATAGTCTCTATCAAAAAATATATCTGAACCAAAGCAAAAGCCTATTCTGTAAAATATTGTTTAGCCAATTAGGGTTCTGCTAAAGCAAGAATAATTGAAGTATTTGGTTAAGCATACCAGTGAATATAAGTACCTTCTCATTTGTGCTGACACAAGATCAACATAGATGTGGTTCCATTCTTGTTTGCCCCCAGTGTTCACTTCAGTGACATCAAACACATTATGAATGTGAAGGTCACCGAGGTCAATCAGAATTAGGTCGTGGGAGCAGGATTTATGAGGGACAAGTATAGTAGGGGACCGCATCTCCACCACGATACCAAATCTGGCAGTACTGACTTGGATACTATCTACCTGAAAAAGGGTAATGGCAGTGTTAATAACATTAATCAAACTGTATTTGTAAGAGTGAAATGCATGACTAACTGTAACAGCATAATAAACTCATACAACTGCTCAGTGGCTAAGTGGTCAGGTATTCACCTCAAATGTGAGAGGTCATGGGTATGAACCCCAGCCAAGTCATACCAAAGACTTATAAAAATGGTACTAATAGGTAACTTGCTTGGCACTAAGTATTAAAGGTTTAGTGCTAAGATGGTTGGCCTGGTGACTGGGTTGTACATGATGTTGCATGTCTGCAGCAAGATACCCCAGTGCAATAAATCATTATAAACTGTCACAATGAAAACATTGTAACAATCTTAATACCCCAGTTCTAGACATCACAATAAACTGTCCTTCTCGTGGGTCGGTGGTTCTTTCCGGGGTTTTTCCGGTTTCTTCCTCCACCACTAATACTGGCCGCCATGTATAGCCTATATATTGTGCTGAAAAATGGCGTTAAACCATAAAAAACAAACAAACAAACAATAAACTGTCACAATGCATACATCATAACAACCTTAATACACCAGTGCCAGCCATCACTATAAACTGTCACAATGAAAACATTGTAACAATCTTAATACCCCAGTTCTAGACATAACTATAAACTGTCACAATGCATACATCATAACAACCTTAATACACCAGTGCCAGGCATCACTATAAACAGTCACAATGAAAACATTGTAACAATCTTAATACCCCAGTTCTAGACATCACTATAAACTGTCACAATGAAAACATTGTAACAATCTTAATACCCCAGTTCTAGACATCACAATAAACTGTCACAATGAAAACATTGTAACAATCTTAATACCCCAGTTCTAGACATCACAATAAACTGTCACAATGCAGACATCGTAACAATCTAAATACCCCAGTTCTAGACATCACAATAAACTGTCACAATGAAAACATTGTAACAATCTTAATACCCCAGTTCTAGACATCACAATAAACTGTCACAACGAAAACATTGTAACAATCTTAATACCCCAGTTCTAGACATCACAATAAACTGTCACAATGCAGACATCATAACAATCTAAATACCCCAGTTCTAGACATCACAATAAACTGTCACAATGAAAACATTGTAACAATCTTAATACCCCAGTTCTAGACATCACAATAAACTGTCACAATGAAAACATTGTAACAATCTTAATACCCCAGTTCTAGACATCACAATAAACTGTCACAATGCATACATCATAACAACCTTAATACCCCAGTGATAGACATCACTATAAACTGTCACAATGAAAACATTGTAACAATCTTAATACCCCAGTGATAGACATCACAATAAACTGTCACAATGCAGATATCGTAACAATCTAAATACCCCAGTGATAGACATCACAATAAACTGTCACAATGCAGATATCATAACAATCTAAATACCCCAGTGATAGACATCACAATAAACTGTCACAATGCAGATATCATAACAATCTAAATACCCCAGTGATAGACATCACAATAAACTGTCACAATGCAGACATCATAACAATCTAAATACCCCAGTGATAGACATCACAATAAACTGTCACAATGCAGACATCGTAACAATCTAAATACCCCAGTGATAGACATCACAATAAACTGTCACAATGCAGATATCATAACAATCTAAATACCCCTGTGATAGACATCACAATAAACTGTCACAATGCAGACATCGTAACAATTTAAATACCCCAGTGATAGACATCACAATAAACTGTCACAATGCAGACATCATAACAATCTGATAATCATTTTCTTCATGCTATATTTAAATTCCAAATCGCACACATAAACAAATACAGGTTCTCCCACAATGCATACAAAATCTGCATCATGATAATGCATCTCATCAGAAACATTAGATGCTCCATCTCCTCAAAATAGCACAGTTTTAACATTTTTATCAAAACTGGTGTCTACATTTCTTCAAAAGCTAAAGCATGCAAAGAAGAGAGAATGGTATAATTTGAAATTTATAAGGCATAAAGGAATTAAATAATGTTTAGCTTCATTATAATTGTACCATGTGATTAATTTTGTAGACTTAAGGTGGGAATTCAGAAGGGTCAGACACTGACTATAAATTGAGCACCATTGATACTTGCTTATTAGCCCCATCCAACTGCAAAAAACACAGACCCAGATAGGCTACTGCATAATGGTCAGGAAGATCTCTCTCTATGCTGTTCATTAGATGTAATCATTATAACAAATAAAGACTCTGGTCTGTTAGCATATTAGTCAACTGTAGATGAAGATCATTGTCTATGTTGCCTGCAGTTGACTGTATATCAACTGCTCTGACTCCTTGCCTCTTGTCCTTTAGACTTGATACTAATTCCCAATTGGATCTAAACCACCTCCTACAAATTTGGATGTGAATATGGAGGACATCAATACCGCCGAAGTCATGGCAGCGATTCGTCGCCTAAAAAACAATAAGGCGCCCGGCATCGACCAAATCTCAACAGAAATGCTGAAGGCAGGAGGAGATGTTGTCATGCAGAGGATCACCAAACTGCTTAATGACTGCTGGAATAGCGAGTGCGTGCCAAGTGACTGGAGAAAGGGAGTGATCGTCAAACTACCGAAGAAAGGCGACCTGGCTGATTGTAACAACTGGCGCGGTATTACTTTCCTCTCCGTTCCTGGCAAGGTCTTCTGCATTATCATCCTCAAACGCCTGCAACGCGCTGCGGACCAGGCCCTGCGGGAAGAACAGGCTGGATTTCGAAGCGGCCGGTCGTGCAGTGAGCAAATCTTCGTCCTCCTAAATATTCTCGAACAATGCACTGAATTCCAAAAGCCGCTTGTCGTCAACTTCATCGACTTCAAAAAGGCCTTTGATAGCGTCCACCGTGAATCCTTGTGGCTCATTGCAAGGTCATTTGGCATTCCACCTCGTTTCATCGCCATCTTCAAGAATCTTTATCGCGAGTCCAGCTGCTGCGTACGAACGGACGCTGGCCACACACCCTTCTTTGGCATTGAGACAGGAGTCCGTCAGGGATGCATACTCTCGCCTTTCTTATTCCTTCTGGCAATAGATTTTGTCATGAGAAAGGCGATGGACCATCCGAAATATGGCATCACGTGGAAGGATAAGGCACGCCTGACAGATCTGGATTTTGCTGACGACATTGCGCTACTGGCAGAGAATGCGAGATCTCTTCAGGAAATGACCACCAACCTGGAGGTGGAGGCGGCTAAAGTTGGATTAAGAATTAGCACAGAAAAGTCGAAGACACTGGCGGTCAACCGGAAGACACCTGTGCGGGTCAGCGTAGGCGGCCAGACCATCGGCCAAGTCGAGCAGTTCACCTACTTGGGAAGCACCATCGACAAGGAAGGTGGAGCTGATGCAGACGTCAAATGTCGAATTGGCAAAGCGGCGGCCGTATTCCAACGTCTTCTCCCAATTTGGACACGTCGGTCGATTCACACAAACACCAAACTTCGCCTCTTCAACACTATCGTCATCCCATCCGCCATTTACGCCTGCGAGACATGGAAAGGCACGAAGAAGCTGGTCAGCAGGCTGAACGTATTCCAACAGCGATGTCTGCGACGTATTCTTCGTGTCACCTACCACGACCACATCACTAACGAGGAAATCCTCAGAAGAGCAAACACCCGAAGCCTGGGAGAAGTGGTCGCAGAAAGAAGATTACGTTTTGCGGGACATGTTCTGAGAATGGCCGAGACGCGCCACGCAAAGACTGCGATGTGGTGGACGCCAGCACGTGGGAAACGAGGCATTGGACGACCGAGAAAGACATGGCGACGGACATTTATAGAAGATCTGCGAGCCGTCAATATCAACTTAGACGCAGCGGAGGTTAAGGCTGCCGATCGAGATGACTGGAGGAAGCTTGTTGCCCTATGCGCCCCACTGCGCGGAAGGACATAAAGAAGAAGAAGAAGAATTGGATCTAAATCCATTATGTTTACCTTAAATATTAGTAATACTCTATACTTTTTCTACTTGAATATTAGTAATACTCTATACCTTTTCTACTTGAATATTAGTAATACTCTATACTTTTTCTACTTGAATATTAGTGATACTCTATACCTTTTCTACTTGAATATTAGTAATACTCTATACCTTTTCTACTTGAATATTAGTAATACTCTATACTTTTTCTACTTGAATATTAGTAATACTCTATACTTTTTCTACTTGAATATTAGTAATACTCTATACTTTTTCTACTTGAATATTAGTAATACTCTATACTTTTTCTACCGTGCAATAGTTTTGATTTACCAATATACATTCATCATGAAATATTTTTTATATAGTTATTTTACCTTCTTAGACACTGTTTCCATAGCAACAGTTGCTGTATCCATAAAATCCTTGCTAATAAAAGGTTCAACAAATTTCTATAAAAAGAAAAGGAAACACAATAAATCAAAATAACAACAAAACAACATGAATGTACAAAAAAGTAATTGTCTGATTACCATGATGAATAAATCACTGTTACTGAACATACCATATTTACCATTATTACCAAGAATTAAAACCTGCAATCACAGTTATATAGTCAATTAATTACATGCAACTTGAACTATTCTTCAGGAAACAAAATGTAAAATGATTATATAACATTCATTTTCATGAGGAACAATGATGGCCGACTATGAAATAAGAACACAATGTCTCATAATTTATACATTATTACCAAGATAACTGAATGATCAGATTTTAATGCAACAAATGTCTGAAAAGAGGGTTTAAAATAATAATTTTGGTAATTTTCAAAATTTAAACAATTGGTTAAATTAGCATTATAATTCAGGTAAATTCAAGTATTAAAACAGTTGGTTAAAATTATAATTTTGGTAATTTTCAATATTAAAACAATTTGTTAAAATTATTTATAATTTAGGTAATTTTCAATATTAAAACAATCGGTTAAATTAGCATTATAATTCAGGTAAATTCAAGTATTAAAAAAATTTGTTAAAATTATCTTAATAATTTTGATTGTTTAAAATATTAAAACAATTGGTTATCTACCCTGAGCTCCCAATAGAACTTGCTTATGGCCACCAACTGCAAATGGCCAACCTTGACATTGACCCTGAAGTCAAGGGACATGTCTTCTACGCGGTTATCTCTGGAAGCCTGTTCTTCCTTCTCTAAATACTGGTAAAACTGAAATAAAATTCGATTTTATAACCGAAGTGAAAAACTGTCTTAAAGCATCAAATGATTTTATGTAAAAAGAAGCTGACAGTGAACAAAATTATTTTGTGCTAAAAAAAAAACCTAAGTTATCAGGACAACAGATCTTAAAATTGAATGGATTTAGGGAGTACAAATTTTTTTTTAACATGTATACAAAGTATCATCTAGACTCATGAAATCTGACCATGTATGCCAAATTTGATGGAAAGTGATCTAAAAAAAATATTCCCATTTTAGAACATTTAACCTACAGTGGATATATTTGATAAAAACAGACATTTTGCCATGCTCGTTGGAACTGCAATCAATTTTGGACACAGAATGATGACATTATCTTATACTTGAAAAATTGTACTTACAGTCAAATTGATCAAACTGTCATCTTTATCATCTAGTCTCATTATCTGAAATTAATTATAAATTATAATTAATATTATCAGATGGTATTTTTCATAGGACAATACACCTGAATAAATGGAGTCTAGGCGACGTTCTAAATACATCTTAACATTCTGTTTGTTTTTTTGTTTTTTATGGTTTAACACCATTTTTCAGCACAATATAGGCTATACATGGCGGCCAGTATTAATGGTGGAGGAAGAACCCAGAAAACCCCCGGAAAGAACCACTACCCAGGAGAAGCTACAGGCAAGCGTTCTCACATAACTACATTAGCCGAATCATAGACTCAAACCCACGCAGATAGAGGTGAGATGGCAGTGATCCGTAATGGACAGCACTCTAGACCACTCAGCCACTTGGGGCCCCCCTTACATTCTGTAAGGGCAGTTCTCAATGCATCCTAACTGAATCAGATCATGCACCTGCAGGTAATATTTGTAAGTTGATCCATACACAGAGTGAAGATTACATCTTAATAAAATATAGACAAAGCAAGATCTTTTGGTCTGCTTCCCAGTCTGTCTGCCATAATTAATTCCAGGATTTTGTGACCTTAGTTCCTGTTATATCTAATATGCAGATGAAAAAGAAACAGTCAGTCACTGTGTTGAGGCATTTTGGCAATGGTGTTATCCTTAATGCTGAGAATAGTTATCTAACAATGTTCCTTATATATATACATATCTTATATACATACATATCTTATATATATATATATATATATATATATATATATATATATATATATATATATATATATATATCTTATATACATACATATCTTATATACGTAATTACATGTATATACATATATATCTTATATACATACATATATTATATACATATATTATATACATACATATATACATACATATCTTATATACATGCATATCTTATATACATACATATATTATATACATGCATATCTTTTATACATACATATATTATATACATACATATCTACATACATATCTTATATACATACATATCTTATAAATATATATATATATATACATATCTTATAAATATATATATATATATATATATATATATATATATATATATATATATATATATATATATATATATATATATATATATATACATATATATATATACATATCTTATATACATACATATCTTATATAAATAATTACATGTATATACATATATATCTTATATACATACATATATTATATATATATATTATATACATACATATATTATATACATACATATCTTATATACATGCATATCTTATAAACATACATATATTATATACATGCATATCTTATATACATACATATCTTATATACATACATATATTATATACATGCATATTTTATATACATACATATCTTATATACATGCATATCTTATATACATACATATATTATATACATGCATATTTTATATACATACATATATTATATACATACATATCTTATATACATACATATATTATATACATACATATCTTATATACATGCATATCTTATATACATACATATATTATACACATACAATACATACATATCTTATATATATATACATATATAGTGTGCAGTTAACCGTTTTGCAGTTAAATGGAGTCGACTGTATGTATGTATATAAGATATGCATGTATATAAGATATGTATGTATATAAGATATGTATGTATATAATATATGTATGTATATAAGATATGTATGTATATAAGATATGCATGTATATAATATATGTATTATATACATACATATCTTATATACATACATATCTTATATACATATTTACATGTATATACATATATACATATATATCTTATATACATACATATATTATATACATACATGTATTATATACATACATATCTTATATACATGCATATCTTATATACATACATATATTATATACATGCATATCTTATATACATACATATATTATATACATACATATCTTATATATATATACATATATTATATACATACATATCTTATATACATGCATATCTTATATACATTCATATATTATATACATACATATCTGTGGTGTAAGGGGTGCTCATGGAGGGGTAGCACCTCTGGTGGGAATAGCAGTCGTATCCTCTTGGGGGTAGCTAGTCCACCTTTGGTCCTCACTTGGCACCCAGCTCTCACCTGTGGCTCCAAGAAGCTGTAGCATGCACAGCGGCCACACCATGGGCAACGGCTTCGATTTGCCGGCTAAACCAGGTTGAGGGTAACCGGCAGGTCTCAAACCTTCGGTGAGTCAGGGATTGTCACTCCTCGAATGTGAAGACTGGACCCGGCGGACTGCGCGGAGGAACCACCAGCTGGTCAACGGGCAGAAAGACGGACCAAGCAAAGCATTGTGGAGCGCTAAGAGCGCTAAGAGCATGGCAAGACACGTAGGACGCCTTGGTCATCCACTGCATCCAGTCTCCATTCCGGCCATCTTGACTAAGTCATGCCACTGGAAAAAATAGGGCCTGGACGAGAGAGTGAGGCTGACGTAGCACAACTCTCCCTCACTTTAATTCAATTCACGCGCAAGTCATTCATGTTGTCATCATCATCATCTGTTCCAAGTCCTGCGGCGATGGGTGAGCTGCGACGCGGCAGGTGTGGATGCACTGGCAGCTGTAGTGGCGGACCTGCACGCAGGCGGCTCAGGCCATAGCGTCGTCTTCCATTGACCTGAAGCAGAAATGGATCTCGGCAGCCGTCTGAGCGACTAAGCAGACCTTTTTAGGATAGCGCTGCTTACCTCCATAACCTGAGGAAGGGGCTAGAAAAGGTGCCCCAAAAAGAGCCTGCTTCAACCACCCCGACCAGCTTACCGCGGCTGGAGGGAATCCCATTCTTGCGGTTGAAACACAAAGAAAACCCAAAATGTTCCACTCACTCTTGGTGTATGAAACATACGCACTCTACTGGATCGTGCAGAGGCTGACAGACCGGAGAGAAGAACTGCCCTGATTGCAAGAGAACTTGCCCGCTACAAAATAGAGATAGCAGCACTGAGTGAAACGACGAGGGCCAGCTGACTGAAGTTGGAGCTGGATACACCTTTTTCTGGAGTGGACGTGGCACTGATGAACGTCGTGAGGCTGGAGTTGGTTTTGCTGTCAAGTCGAGTTTGGTGAATAAGATCTCTACCTTACCAAAGGGGATTAATGACAGATTAATAATAATGAGGCTACCATTACATGGAAAAAAGCAAGCCACACTCATTAGTGCTTATGCACCAACCATGACAATCTCGGAGGAGGCCAAAGACAAGTTCTACAACAATCTGGAAGCCCAAATTGCTTCGGTACCAAAGTCAGATAAACTAATAATTCCTGCTGATTTTAACGCCAGAGATGGCGTGGACCATATCTCGTGGAAGGGAGTTATTGGCAGACATGGCATTGGCAACTGCAACAGCAATGGACTTCTGCTCTTGAGGTTGTGTGCAACTTACGATCTTCTGATCACAAACACTGTATTCCGTCTGCAGAACCGTAATAAAACAACTTGGATGCACCCATGGTCTAAGCATTGGCATATGATCGACTATATCTTAGTACGTGGGACTGACAGGCAGGATGTCTGGTGACTAAAGCCATGTGTGGTGCTGACTGCTGGACAGACCACAGGCTGCTGATTTCCAAGATGAATCTCAGAATTAAACCTTCCAGACGTCCACAGGGAATCAAAGTCCCAAAGCGGCTCAATATCTCCAGGTTGAAATTATGCAACATTGAGCAAGCTCTGTCTGCAGCTATAAAAAGCCAGCTAGAAACCACATACTCTGACACCAATGACGTAGAGAAATGCTGGGCGGCCTTCAAACATCTGGTGTACTTTACCGCATCTGAAACCCTTGGCATAACTGCGCGAAAGCACCAAGACTGGTTTGATGAGAACTGTGAAGAAATACAGTCCCTGCTAGAGGAGAAGCATCATCTCTATCGTGCGTACAACATCAACCCCAAGTCCGCTGCAAAGAAAGATGCATTCAGCAGGGTCCGTCAATCCGTGCAGAAAAAACTGCACGAGATGCAGGACACATGGCTGAGCCGAAAGGCTGATGATATCCAATCCATTGCCGACAGACACAACATGAAGAATTTCTATAGCGCTCTTCATGATGTTTATGGCCCAGTAACAGCAGGCACAGCCCCTCTATTGAGCACAGATGGCAGCACCCTGATAACCGAGAAAGAGAAGATACTGGAACGCTGGGTGGAACACTTTGACGGTGTCCTCAACAGACCCTCTTCCATCAATGATGAAGCTATCAACCGTCTACCACAGGTGGAGATCAACGAGAGACTGGCTGACCCTCCAACAGTGCTGGAAACTCATAAAGCCATTGAGCTCCTGTCTAGTGGAAAAGCTCCAGGAGCAGACTCCATCCCAGCCAAGATCTACAAGTCTGGTGGGCCTAAGCTGGTGGAAAGACTGACAGAGATGTTCTGTGGGATGTGGAAGCAAAAACGCATACCACAGGAATTCAAAGATGCATACATCGTCCATATTTACAAATGCAAAGGCAATCACCGATCCTGCGACAACCATAGAGGAATCGCTCTACTCTGCATCGCTGGTAAGATCCTCTCCAGGCTACTGCTGAACAGACTCACAGAGCACCCTGATCATGGCCTACTACCAAAAAGTCAGTGTGGCTTTAGAAAGGAGAGAGGCACCATCGACATGATCTTTGCTGCCAGGCAGTTGCAAGAAAAGTGTCTTGAGCAAAATGTCAAGCTATACACCACCTTCGTAGACCTGACTAAGGGACTAAGGCATTCGACACTGTCAGCAGGGAAGGCCTTTGGAAAATCATGGCCAAATTTGGATGTCCAGAGGTCTTCATTGAAATGGTGAGGCATTTTCATGACGGTATGCTTGCCAGAGTTCAGGACCAGGGCAACTACTCCGAACCCTTTGCAGTCACGAATGGTGTGAAACAAGGATGCGTTTTAGCCCCCACTCTCTTCAGCCTCATGCTCTCTGCAATGTTGATGGATGCTTTCAAGGACAGTGATGTGGGAGTAGGTCTCTGTTACCATCTGGATGGGAAGTTATTCAACCTGAGGCGGCTTCAACCAAATCCAAAGTCCAAATTGCGAACATTCGCGACCTCCTGTTTGCAGATGACTGTGCCCTCAATTCCAACATGGAGGCAGGCATGCAACAGAACATGGACCTGTTTTCCACAACGTGCACTAACCAGCCCCTGGAAAAGATTACCTGGAACCATCTATCACTGTCAATGGCCAAAAGCTCAGAAATGTAGACAGGTTCACATACCTCAGCAGCACTCTCTCACAAGCAGTTCACATAGATGATGAGGTCAATACAAGGATTGCCAAAGCCAGTGTAGCTTTTGGCAGACTCCGCTCTAATGTCTGGGACAGGAGAGGCATCAGGCTTGCCACCAAACTAAAAGTCTATGCAGCGGTTGTTCTCCCCACCCTCCTCTATGCTTGCAAGACCTGGACTGTGTATAGCCGCCACGTTAAGAAACTGAACCACTTCCACATGAGCTCCCTGAGAAAACTAGTGAAAATTAGATGGCAGAACAAGGTACCAAACACAGAGGTGCTCACGCAGGCTGGCATGACAAGCATCCATAACATGCTGTGCAAGGCACAACTCCGATGGGCTGGCCATGTCGTCCGCATGACGACAGAACGCCTACTCAAGAAAATATTCTATGGAGAACTACAGCAAGGCAAGAGATCTCATGGCGGTCAAAAAAGGAGGTACAAGGACACCCTCAAGGCCTCGCTAAAGAACCTAGGCATTGATCCTGACAGCTGGGAGAGTGTCACTGCTGGTCGATCTGCTTGGCGCAGTCAAGTTAATACCGGTGCAGCAGCCTTTGAACACAAAAGACTGGTGGACGCAGCTGAGAAACGTGATCTGTGCAAATCCAGGAAAAGCAGTTCTGCAATTCACAGTCAACAACTTGCACATACATGTCCCCACTGTAACTGACTATTCCGGGCCCGGATCGGACTGATCAGCCATCTCCGGACCCACCCTCAATGAATCGATGACATTAAATGGTCCTTATCGACATCGATGGACAAACATCATCATCACATACATATCTTATATACATGCATATCTTATATACATACATATCTTATATACATACATATATTATATACATACATATCTTATATACATACATATATTATATACATACATATCTTATATACATACATACAGTCGACTCCATTTAACTGCAAAACAGTTAACTGCACACTCCAGATAACTGCACTTAATCACGCCGGTCCCGATTTTTCCCAATGCTTAAAAATGTACTGTACCATACTCCGGTTAACTGCACACCCGGTTAACTGCAAGATCTCATGACGGGCCCGAGGGTGTGCAGTTAACCGGGATCGGCTGTATCTTATATACATATATATATTATATACATACATATCTTATATACATACATATATTATATACATACATATCTTACATACATACAGTTCTACCCGTTTATCTCGACATCCTCGGGCCCGAGGAAATATTGTCGATATAGGCGGATGTCAAGATAAGTGTTGATAAGTGTTGATGGGGGGCGGGCTGAAAAAAGATAAAATTTAAAATTCGTCAGCAAAGGGTGACCAGTCGTCAGTGAATAGCATTTACACTTCGAGAAAAAAAATTGGAAATTTTGAGTACATGAAGACAGAGTCAGTGTGAAATACACTTGTATATTGACAAATTACATTTTGATTACCTTTGTGTAATAAAATCCAAATAAAAATATTGCAAACATCACATCCTGATACGAACAACATTATGATATTCAACGTCGGCATTAACACATGATTGAGAAGTTGTCAGTTACATGCTTCATGTACATGTACTTAAATTGGCCTCTATTTTGGTCAGTCTGTTCCCATCTTATTGAGGCTACCAAGGGGATGGGGCTATTCACAGGGAAATGAAAAACTGTCAACAGTACATGTATTCTCCACAAATACTTTTGTATCCGATGTTATGACGAACATTAAAGCGACTGCACCAACCACTTGTTGCAGTGAAGTTCTCCACACTAAGCTTTTTCGATAATGCTTCATTGAACCGTTTAGATGCTTCCTCCACGTCTTCAAATGTAGCAGTCTTGCTTCTTCCTTTGGGGAGTGCAGTTACCTTCAACTTAGTCTTTCTTTATAGACTCTGCAGCTTTCATCCTTCCTGGACGTGCTATTTTTAAATGAAAAAATTTCACAGACCTCTTTGCGAGATGTTCATCCCTTAACTTCATTAACAGCCAGATACTTAGTTTCCAAAGACTGTAAATTTAATTTGCGTTTTACCCTTCTGTCGGTAGCTATCGTAAATGTAAATAAAGTTAAAAATGAAACTTTCACAGCGAAAATCACCAATCACTTTAAAAGGTCTCGGAAACGCATAATCCGTATTTTCACGCAATTTTTATATTTGGGATTCAGAAAATCACGTATACAGAAGTCGTCTGTACGCATCAATTTCCTGGACAGCAAATTTAAGGGCTTGCTAGTCCTGCTTCAACCACCTGTTGATTGGGAAATTGTGTTCATCAATTGATCCTTTTCGCTGTGCTGATATATTTACAATCAGAAAATTCAGTGGCTGAAAGACCCACAGATGTACATGCTGTCATTGTAAGAGTACATTTGAAGAACATGACCCACAAGCTAGGTGGCAAGATCAAAGACTTAACTAGCTGCAGAGTGGTGAGAAAATGTGCTGCTATGGTTTGTTGGCTTTTTTATATCCGACCGCAACATTAAAGCCTGGCGGCAAGATCAACTAATTGTTGAACAAAGTATTGGTCTTAATTGGCAGCATGTCGACATAAACGTTTTGAAAACAAAGGATTTGTTCAAGCTGGGACCAAGGGCTTCTGTCGACATATACGTTTTTCTTTTATCTCGACGTCGACATAGGCATGACAATTTGATAGTAATAGTAGACCATGGGACCGGGACTTTTCTTTTTTGTCGACATAGGCGGCTTGTCGAGATAAGCGATGTCGATATAAACAGGTAGGACTTTACATATATTATATACATACATATCTTATATACATACATATCTTATATACATACATATCTTATATACATATCTTATATACATACATATCTTATATACATACATATCTTATATACATATCTTGCATACATACATTTCTTATATACATATCTTATATACATACATATCTTATATACATACATACATATATATATATATATATATATATATATATATATATATATATATATATATATATATATATATATATATATATATATATATATATATATATATATATTATATATACATACATATCTTGTATACATACATTTCTTATATACATATCTTATATACATACATATCTTATATACATACATATCTTATATACATATATATATATATATATATATATATATATATATATATATTATATACATACATATCTTATATACATACGTATCTTGATGACAGCATTTATACTTTAACCATTTAATGTATATCGTTCCAAATATTTGATAGAAAGCAAATTTTGTAGTAAATTATGTTTCTCCGAGAATACTTACCCAATCACATTACTTTAGGATATTAGCCTGCTACCTCGCGAATCCAGCCCTACCAAAAGACGAAAATTCGTCTTTCCTGTCTATGTCATATAGACAAAGGGCAATAACTCTTGCCCATTACCTCCCCTTGCCACCCGTTAGGTGTCGCTTCTTTAGTTTTTAAGCTGAGCGATATATAAAACACGAGGATGCTCGCATGGCGGGGTGGTTGGGAGGGTTTCTTAGTAATGTGATTGGGTAAGTATTCTCGGAGAAACATAATTTACTACAAAATTTGCTTTCTCCTTTGAATACGTTCCCCAATCACATTACTTTAGGAGAATAAGTAATAGGAGGAGGGAATGCGGAGCATCCGACCTCCACACGGGTATCCTCTAGGGAATGATGGTTGGATTCCCCATGTGAATGATAACCCGGTCTCCTAATTTTCAATCAGCAACACAGCCCAGGGTCACGTGATATGTGACCCTTTTATACGGTTAAGAAGATAGATATTGAAATCTTCTTACCTACGAAAATTTATCTGGCGAATCCAGCGAAGCTAATAGGCTGTGCTGATTGTTGTACATGAGTCTGGTGGGCGTCTGGGCTGCCCAACACCGGACCTACTAGAATCAATGTTTGCCTCTGCGAGTACAAACTTGAAGATAAAACTGTAGAAGGTTGACTCTGCATGTCAGCCAACAGCTTCTATAAGGTGACTGATTTGCGAATTCTCAGAGTACGCCGAGCGTATAACCCACTACAGCCATGAAGCAAGGGCTTGAATGGTGATGTCTCATATCCCAGCTATCACCAGAAAAAAAGAGGTGCTTGTATGTGACCTGACTCACCTCTATGCATTGAAATGGTGCTAGAGTGCTCAAACAGGATCTTACATGGCTGTTGATCCTGACTTATCTATAAAGAAAGCGAGCTAATGACGACTCGTTGATCGCCAATGTATGGTAATCTATTTTGGACTACGAAGCCTGGCTGCGTCAAGAGGACCATCAAACCCTCTGATCGGAACGGAAGAGAGTTCGGGTCACTAGAAAGGACATGTAACTCGCTCACCCTGCATGCTGAAGCTAAGGCTATCAAGAAACCCAATTTGTATGATAGTAGCTTTAACTAATCGTGGGTTAAAGACTCAATACTGTCTGAATTGAGTCATGTTAAAACCCAGGACAGATTCCATTTGGAAACAGGGTGAGGGATATAAGTCGATTGAATTTGTTTTTTTTTTTTTTTTTTAAATGTCTAAAAGATCTGACAAATCTTTGTCATGGCTGATAGCACATGTACCAGAATGGCGGAATGTGTCTGATATCATGGAGCGGTAACATTTGAGAATAACTGGAGCCAGATGTTTCTCCTCGAAAAGCCAGAGAAAAGTTGGCCAGTTGAGGGATTGTGACACTCAGAGGAACAATGTGAATGATATGGTACCAGTCTCTGAAAACATGCCACTTGCCCTCGTAAACCTTCAGAGTAGAGGGCCTTCTTGCTCTCGAGATTCTCTCCGCAATCAAAGATTTAAATTGTTTGTCTTGCAAGGCTGTCTGGACAAGAGCCAAGCTTGAACAAAAAAACGGTCCGGACAGGGGTGGAACACCCCTGGCCGCGGTTGCTTGTGAATACTTGTGCTGACTGTAATCTTCCTGGGTAGATCTATCGCCTAGATTGAGTAGATCGGAGACCCAGTAGTTGTTCCATCTGAGAAGGGTAATCAGAACCATCTGACAATTCTGACCCCTTCACTTCTGGATTAATTCCAGTACCAAGACCGTGGGAGGGTAGGAGAATGACCACAACCCTTCCCAGGTGATTGATCGAGCATCCACGACCCAAGCTTCTGGGTCTGGAACCTGTGAGATGAAAGGTGGAGAATTTGCTATTCCACCTTGTTGCAAAGATCAATCATCGGACGTCTCCAATGTGTGTCGATTGGAAGAAAGTCCGATTGATGGAGTGACCATTCTGTGTGTCTGAATTGTACATTGAGGTGGAGATTGTCGAACCAATGTAGAAACTGCCAGTTCAGATTGCACAGGTCTGGTGATTGGTGTCCCCTTGTTTTGAGGCAAGGCACCACCACAATGTTGTCTGACATAATGAGGGCAGTTTGTAATAAGAGTTGATCCTGCCCGAAATGAAAGGCATTGATGACAACCGTTATTTCTGAAAGGTTGATGTGGAAAGGGCTCGCCCCTGGCACCCACGTGCCGCTGACAGTATCTAAGTCCGGCAACAGGTGGGCACCCCAACCGTAGGTATTAGTGGCGGAACATACCGTTATCCCCTTGGGGTATCTCCAGAGTAATCCCTGTGGACAGCCTACAGGGGTTGTGCCATTGACTCAAGAATGATCGTATCTCTGGCGTGAGCATGACTGTTTTCTGGGATCGAAGGGACTTGAAAATGGCGCAATTACGCTAGCAAAGTCCTTTGTAAAGGGCGCCTAAAAGGACGGCTGAGAGGGATCAAGTCTGCTGCCGCATTGAATAATCCGAGGATCTGCAACTCTCTCGCTAAAATGCGCATCCTGCCAGAAACGGACTCTACGAGTGCAATTATCTGGATGATCGCAAACTCGAAGAAGCCTTACCAGATTCAGATCGGGAGAAACTCCACACCCAGATGGACCAAAATCCGGATTGGACAGATCAGACTTTATCCAGTTCACGAGAAAGCCTATATGACGTAAAGTGATATAAGATCGTTTCTGCCTTTGAGCAGAGTAGAACTTGACAGATGTTACTGGAGGATGTCGTCCAAATATACTGCCGACGCAATAGATGAAGTCGAGCGGAACAGGGTGACGACGTAATCCATAACCTTGGTACTAGCCCAAGGGCTTAAATTTAGGCCAAAAGGTATGACATGGAACTGATAAGCCTAGTCCCGACAAGCACAACGGAGAATGTCCGCAACTCGTGGGATAGGGACGTGAAATGTGCGTCGGTCATATCTAGCCAGCATATGATGGGGTTTAAGCGACGTGCCCTTCATACATGCGTCACGACGTATCAGGTCTAGGTTGGCAGAAGCAGTCAGCGCATTGGCCGTGGAATGGTGAGCTGCCCTGTTAAGAACCCTAGCTAACCGGGCCGTCGAATCCCAAGCATGTTCATTGCCAGATTTATCAGCGATCCTGAAAATGGCTAGGGAGGCTAGATCTAACAGTGAAGACGTAGCGACTACATTTCGAACCAGCTTGGACTTAGCATTGAACACCGTTTAGTCCACTTTATAAGACAATGGAGCAGACATATGGACTGCTGCCATATTTTTATCCAGAGCCGGGACCTCAGTACTGAACGCACCGGAGTGAGTTTTGTACCATCGACCTGAAAACGACGCTGGTACTTGGCTTTCAGAAAAGAAAAACCTTAGCAATTCCTGGATCCCCTATGCGTGTCGACAGACGGTCATTAATTTCCTTAATTTTTGTCGACTGGGGAAGGAGGCGGAAGGATAGAGTCTCTTCCCCCTCATCCAGATCAACCGACGCTCTAACCTTATAGTCGGTAATGGCAGCAGGAGGTGGAGGGCATTCTGAAGGGGCCAACACCTTATAAATTTCCTCCACTGCGGCTTTGAAGCTGAACTCAGTCCGTTCCATAGTTGGATCTGCATACCGCTGATTTGCCTGCGACTCATCGCACTCACTATGTACATAATCTTGCTCTGGTAAAGCATCCATATCGGGGTAATGCATACCAGGTGGCATAGATGACTCGATTCCATCATCTCTGATAAAGGCATTCACTCTCCCTTGTGGATGAGCTGTTAGCCTATGGACGGCCGGCAATGCCGAATGAATTGATTGGCATATGTTTGGCCTGAATGACTGCGACGGGCCGGCTATGACCGGCACCGACCGCTCGAATGGTCGGGTTGGATCGAGAGATTCCTCGCCAACTATCTGTGTCATGGTAGTGATATGTAACCGGTAGTACGGATTGACAGACGGAAACATTATTAGAATCTTCGTCAATCCGATTTGTGCGGATTGCGGTATGATAAAAGTCCCCGTGCTGGTACAGCGGTATAGTCGGATGGACTGGTATAAGACTAAAATCTCCATACGGTTGGACGACCGGTGCCTGTTGGGCTGGACGGCCGGAGCCGGATGAACGGTCAGTGCCGGCAAGTGTCGGCTGAAAGCTTGGCTGGACGACCGGTGCCATATGGGCTGAACGGTCATTGCCGGATCGCCCGGTGCCGGTTAGTGCCGGCGGGAAGGTCTGCTGGATGACCGGTGCCATATGGGCTGAACGGTCATTGCCGGATGGACGCCCGGTGCCGGATGTTGCCAACTGTAAGGTAATAACAATTACATAATGCTTATGTAGTGCGTCCAGCACTACGCGCCCATCTACCATTCGCTCAGAGGGAATGTTGGTTCTGGTACAGCTTGCATATCTGTACAGCATACAAGGTGACTTAGATGACGCAATTCTGTCATAATTGACACTTTCACTAAATCTCCCTTGTGGAGAAACCGTGAACATATGGACGGCCGGCACTGCCGGCTGATTGAACTGGCGGATGGTCGGCCTGAAAGACCTGTTCTGGTAAAAGCTGTCATATCTGGGTAGCACATACCAAGTGGCATAGATAACTCAATTCCGTCACCTCTGATAATATCACTAATTCTCCCTTGTTTTAAAATCACACCGTCACGTATTTGACATGACGGGAGGTGTACACCGGCAATACCGACTAATTTGTCTGGTATATGGTCGGCCGGAATGTCGGCAAAGGTCCGGCTATGACCGGCACCTGCCTCTCGAATGGTCTGATTGGAGGGAGATTCATCTATAACATTTCTCTCATGGTAGTGATATGTAACCAGTAGTGTAGATTGACTGACGGGTACATCACTATAATCTCCGTAAATCCGATGTACAGCCGGTGCAGGTTGATGCCGGCTGGAAGACCGGTGCCATTTGGGCTTAACGGTCGTTGCCGGATGGTCGGCCGGTGCCGGTTGATGCTGGCTGGAAGGTCGGCTGGACGACCGGTGCCATTTGGGCTGAACGGTCGCTGCCGGATGGACGGCCGGTGCAGGTTGATGCCGGCTGGAAGGTTGGCTGGACGACCGGTGCCATTTGGGCTGAACGGTCGTTGCCGGATGGACGGCCGGTGCCGGTTGATACCGGCTGGAAGGTCGGCTGGACGACCGGTGCCATTTGGGCTGAACGGTCGTTGCCGGATGGACGGCCGGTGCCGGTTGATGCCGGCTGGAAGGTCGGCTGGACGACCGGTGCCATTTGGGCTGAACGGTCGTTGCCGTATGGACGGCCGGTGCCTGTCGATGCAGGCTGGAAGGTCGGCTGGCCGGCCGGTGCCATTTGGGCTGAACGGCCGGTGCCTGTTGATGCAAGCTGGAAGGTCGGCTGGCCGTCCGGTGCCATTTGGGCTGAACGGACGGTGCCGGATGGACGGTTAATGCCGGTTTGCCTGCTGAAGTGCCGGCTGAACTGACGGTGTCGGCTGGACTGACAGCTGGAAGGCCGGCGAAAGTGCATATTAAAATGGATCCAATTGATCCAGCATAGACTCCATGCGTCCTGACTTACAGGCCCGAAAGCCATGTACGGATCTGCGGTGAAATTTACACCCACTGGGCAGCCTAAACCATGTCAACATAATTTCCTCCATTTCCACATTGCCAACACCCATTTTGCCATTCATGCCTTCGTTGTCGACTTTGCTTACTGAAACGACAAAAGAAGAGAACAAAGCACAAATTAAAAAATTCAGCATATTATTAATTCGATAATACTATAACCGTTATTAACGGAGTAGTCAAATTATTCCGTGCCATGTTAACTCTTAATGACAACACTAGTTATCGCCGTGAGCGTGTTGCAATGGTTCGTTCAAGACGAAGTCTACTGAAACGAAAAAGATGATAAACAAAGCACAATTAGCAATTCAGCACGCTATTAAGTCGCTATTACCATAACCGTAACTAACGGAGGAAGTGAAATGATTTAGTGTCGCGTGAACTCATGACTTCAACATGAATTCCGCCAAAGCACAAATTAAAAATTCAGCATATTATTAATTCGATAATACTATAACCGTTATTAACGGAGTAGTCAAATTATTCCGTGCCATGTTAACTCTTAATGACCACACTAGTTATCGCCGTGAGCGTGTTGCAATAGGTCGTTCAAGACGAAGTCTACTGAAATGAAAAAGATGATAAACAAAGCACATTTAGCAATTCAACACGCTATTAAGTCGCTATTACCATAACCGTAACTAACGGAGGAAGCGAAATGATTAAGTGTTGCGTGAACTCGTGACTACAACACGAAGTCCGCCATTAAAGTCGCAAATTGGTCGTTCAAAGACTTTTTTGAAGTCTACTGAAACGTCAAAGAAGATAAATAAAGCACATATTATCAATGCAGCACGTTATTAGTCGCTAATATCGTAAACGTTACATACGGAATAAGCGAAATTATTGAGTGCTACATGTATTACATGCTAGTACCGCCATAAGCGTGCTTTGACCACGTTGCAACCTGGTCCGAAGTCTAGAAAAGGTGACAAAGTCACTCAAATTGGAAAATATTGTAAAATAATGTATACGACCTGTTGAGGAATGATTATCCAACACAGTAATTCCAAATTTAACTTCAGATGGTCAGAATTTACACTAAGATGGCTTGGATTCATTGGAGGTCTAATTGTACGTGTTTACACACAACAAGCGAAGCTAAAAAACTAAAGAAGCGACACCTAACGGGCGGCAAGGGGAGGTAATGGGCAAGAGTTATTGCCCTTTGTCTATATGACATAGACAGGAAAGACGAATTTTCGTCTTTTGGTAGGGCTGGATTCGCGAGGTAGCAGGCTAATATCCTAAAGTAATGTGATTGGGGAACGTATTCAAAGGAGAAAGATAGGCATCCAGTCACATACTCTGAGCTTAAATAAAACTTTAAAAGCATCACACAACCATAATCTTAGTGACATGTTGAGGAACTGTCCAAGATTTGAGTGTGTGTGTGAAGGCATAAATAAGTGCATCAGTACATGAATGATTTCACACAAGAACAACAGAAGTATAATCCATCCTACAGAGGTGGTACGACTTGAATATATATATATACATATATATATATAT
This sequence comes from Unio delphinus, assembly GCA_029339505.1. Classification (NCBI taxonomy): domain Eukaryota; kingdom Metazoa; phylum Mollusca; class Bivalvia; order Unionida; family Unionidae; genus Unio; species Unio delphinus. The sequence goes on from JAQISU010000076.1 coordinate 822,996, forward strand.
ATATATATATATATATATATATATATATATATATATATATATATATATATATACACACACACACACACCTAAATTCCTATGCTGAGGCTTTCTAGATTGGCAGACTACAGATCCTATAGTATATTGATATCCAAAAGTCCTCAAAGGCATACACAAAGTCTTCAAAGGCATACAAATTCCTCAAAGGCATACACAAAGTCTTCAAAGGCATATAAAGTCCTCAAAGGCATACACAAAGTCTTCAAAGGCATATAAATTCCTCAAAGGCATACACAAAGTCTTCAAAGGCATATAAAGTCCTCAATGGCATACACAAAATCTTCAAGGGCATATAAAGTCCTCAAAGGCATACACAAAGTCTTCAAAGGCATATAAATTCCTCAAAGGCATACACAAAGTCTTCAAGGGCATATAAAGTCCTCCAAAGACATACACAAAGTCTTTAAAGGCATATAAAGTCCAATAAGGCATATAAAAAGTCAAGTCATATCTTCTTGCCTTTTTTGCCGAAAAGACACTTTACAGTCCTAATTATTTTACTCAATAAAACTAAGTTTGTTAAATGCTGCAAAACCTTTGAATTGATGGGTTAATTTTGCATGGATTGTATACAAATTACATATTTTTTCATTATTCTACAACTGTATAATTGACTTGCATGCTTCTGGCAAAAATTGAATACTTTCATAAAATCTGAAAACAATCAACAAATTAACAGTGGAATTATTTAACATATTTCCTTCTATTATCCAGCTCTATTCTGGACGACCTAATAGTTCTCGTATGATATGCTCAGCAGGAGGGTGCCTGCCTTGTATGTACTTTGAAAGAAAGAAGAGGAAGGAGGCTTATCAAAGGATAAATAATTTGATAACATTTTGTAATGGTGCAGGACAAATTTATCATCAAGGATGAGCTTTTGATACAAAGTTTACTATATATTAACATACATTGGGATAAAGAGCACCATGGGAACAATCATGTATATCAACAGCTTTCAGCTGTCCACTCAGTGCAAACTTCTCTTTTCTCTTTATTAAATGTCCATGGAAATCTGCAAGAGATATAAAATTTAGAAATGAAATTAACATGAAATACCTATCCAGTCTTGAAGTTTCATTCTCTTGGATATTAAAAGGGAGTGAAGAAAACAGTGAATATCTTTAATCTTTCCTGATGTATCATATGATAAAAATAGAATAAGAATTTTTTTTTTACATTTCACATAAATCAACACTTTGCAATGCCACTGAAATCTTGCTTTAATGCACTGAAGAATTCCAAGGGTCATACTTCATTCATGGCAGAACAGTCTCATTTTAAATAAATAATAATAATAATAATGAGGACTTTGTATAGGCCTAATCTTTAGAAGCTCTAAGCGCTTTACACCATCAATAATGATATGACTACACAACAGAACAACAAATGACAAAAACAATGAAATTGGAAAACATAAAAACATGCTGAAAACATATAAGATACAAAACATGATTAGGTCGCTAAGTTTGTCCCTGCAGCCGAAACAGGTGAGTCTTAAGAGCACTCTTAAAAGGAACCACTGTGTCTTTGTGTCTAATTTCAATGGGTAATTCGTTCCACGTTGCCGGGCCCTGGTGTGCAAACAAACATTGTCCGTATGACTTTGTTTTCACCTTGGGAACAATGAGTATACGATTATCAGAATTAGAGCGTAAGAATCTAGCTGGTGTATACTCATGGGTGAGGCTGGATAGGTATGTTGGACTGGAGTCTGTCATTGAAACATAGCACAGAGAACAAATTTTGTGTTTGATTCTGTATCGAATTGATAGCCAATGTAGGGTACAGAGCAGTGGCGAGGTGTGCTCTGATTGAAATACTCTAAAGATGATCCATCCATGCAGTTGTGTTTTGAACTTTTTGAAGTTTCTGGAGTAAATATTGTGATGAACCAGACATAATTGAGTTACAATAGTCCAGTCTTGAAAGTACTAATGAACACACAAGTGTTTTAGTGGCATGAACTGAAAGATATTTACGAATGGAACTGATGCGTCTCAATTCAAGATATGTAGCCTTGCATATGTTCATGACATGTTGGTGCAATGTGAGAGTACTGTCTAGAGTAACACCTAGGTTCCGTACTGACTGTGAGAATTTAATGTTGGTGTTGCTGATATTTATTGTCTAAGGTAAATGATGTGAATGAGAAAGTCTTTGTGTTGTGATCAGAATAGCCTCAGTTTTATCATCATTCATCTGCAGCTTGTTACATAAATAAATAAAATAAAATAAATAAATAAAAATAAATAAAATCTGATGAATAAATGCGAAACAAAGTTCAAACTCTGTTGTTATGTAAACATTTATATATGATGCAAACTGAACCAAATATTTCTTGCACACTTTACAATTAAAGAATTTTTCTGACATTATCTAAGTGAAAATCCCATACAAAATATCCTATATACTTAACATTAAGTCAGGTCCTAATAGCAAATGCTGCACTGACCCAGATTTGCCATTACATAATGTATTAGCAAATCAGTGTTTATACAGCGTGTTAGAAGTAATCAGTGTTATACAGCATGTTAGAAGTAATCAGTGTTATACAGCATGTTAGAAGTAATCAGTGTCTATACAGTGTTAGAAGTAATCAGTGTCTATACAGTGTTAGAAGTTAACAATGTTTATACAGTGTGTTAGAAGTAATCAGTGTTTATACAGCGTGTTAGAAGTAATCAGTGTTTATACAGCGTGTTAGAAGTAATCAGTGTCTATACAGTGTGTTAGAAGTAATCAGTGTTTATACAGCATGTTAGAGGTAATCAGTGTTTATACAGCGTGTTAGAAGTAATCAGTGTTATACAGCATGTTAGAAGTAATCAGTGTCTATACAGTGTTAGAAGTAATCAGTGTTTATACAGTGTGTTAGAAGTAATCAGTGTTTATACAGCGTGTTAGAAGTAATCAGTGTTATACAGCATGTTAGAAGTAATGAGTGTTATACAGCATGTTAGAAGTAATCAGTGTTTATACAGTGTGTTAGAAGTAATCAGTGTTTATACAGCGTGTTAGAAGTAATCAGTGTTATACAGCATGTTAGAAGTAATCAGTGTCTATACAGTGTTAGAAGTAATCAGTGTTTATACAGCATGTTAGAAGTAATCAGTGTTTATACAGCGTGTTAGAAGTAATCAGTGTTATACAGCATGTTAGAAGTAATCAGTGTTATACAGCATGTTAGAATTAATCAGTGTCTATACAGTGTTAGAAGTAATCAGTGTTTATACAGTGTGTTAGAAGTAATCAGTGTTTATACAGCGTGTTAGAAGTAATCAGTGTTATACAGCATGTTAGAAGTAATCAGTGTTATACAGCATGTTAGAAGTAATCAGTGTCTATACAGTGTTAGAAGTAATCAGTGTCTATACAGTGTTAGAAGTTAACAATGTTTATACAGTGTGTTAGAAGTAATCAGTGTTTATACAGCGTGTTAGAAGTAATCAGTGTTTATACAGCGTGTTAGAAGTAATCAGTGTCTATACAGTGTGTTAGAAGTAATCAGTGTTTATACAGCATGTTAGAGGTAATCAGTGTTTATACAGCGTGTTAGAAGTAATCAGTGTTATACAGCATGTTAGAAGTAATCAGTGTCTATACAGTGTTAGAAGTAATCAGTGTTTATACAGTGTGTTAGAAGTAATCAGTGTTTATACAGCGTGTTAGAAGTAATCAGTGTTATACAGCATGTTAGAAGTAATGAGTGTTATACAGCATGTTAGAAGTAATCAGTGTTTATACAGTGTGTTAGAAGTAATCAGTGTTTATACAGCGTGTTAGAAGTAATCAGTGTTATACAGCATGTTAGAAGTAATCAGTGTCTATACAGTGTTAGAAGTAATCAGTGTTTATACAGCATGTTAGAAGTAATCAGTGTTTATACAGCGTGTTAGAAGTAATCAGTGTTATACAGCATGTTAGAAGTAATCAGTGTTATACAGCATGTTAGAATTAATCAGTGTCTATACAGTGTTAGAAGTAATCAGTGTTTATACAGCGTGTTAGAAGTAATCAGTGTTATACAGCATGTTAGAAGTAATCAGTGTTATACAGCATGTTAGAAGTAATCAGTGTCTATACAGTGTTAGAAGTAATCAGTGTTTATACAGTGTGTTAGAAGTAATCAGTGTTTATACAGTGTGTTAGAAGTAATCAGTGTTTATACAGCATGTTAGAAGTAATCAGTGTCTATACAGTGTGTTAGAAGTAATCAGTGTTTATACAGCATGTTAGAAGTAATCAGTGTTTATACAGTGTGTTAGAAGTAATCAGTGTTTATACAGCATGTTAGAAGTAATCAGTGTCTATACAGTGTGTTAGAAGTAATCAGTGTATATACAGTGTGTTAGAAGTAATCAGTGTTTATACAGTGTGTTAGAAGTAATCAGTGTATATACAGTGTGTTAGAAGTAATCAGTGTTTATACAGTGTGTTAGAAGTAATCAGTGTTTAAACAGTGTGTTTGAAGTAATCAGTGTTTAAACTGTGTTAGAAGTAATCAGTGTTTATACAGTGTGCTAGAAGTAATCAGTGTTTAAACAGTGTTTTAGAAGTAATCAGTGTTTATACAGTGTTAGAAGTAATCAGTGTCTATACAGTGTGTTAGAAGTAATCAGTGTTTATACAGCATGTTAGAAGTAATCAGTGTCTATACAGTGTGTTAGAAGTAATCAGTGTTTATACAGTGTGTTAGAAGTAATCAGTGTTTATACAGTGTGTTAGAAGTAATCAGTGTTTATACAGTGTGTCAAAAGTAATCAGTGTCTATACAGTGTCAGAAGTAATCAGTGTTTATACAGCGTGTTAGAAGTAATCAATGTTTATACAGCGTGTTAGAAGTAATCAGTGTTTATACAGCGTGTTAGAAGTAATCAGTGTTTATACAGTGTGTTAGAAGTAATCAGTGTCGATACAGTGTGTTAGAAGTAATTAGTGTTTATACAGTGTTAGAAGTAATCAGTTTATAGTGTGTTAGAAGTAATAGTTGTTTATACAGTGTGTTAGAAGTAATCAGTGTTGATACAGTGTGTTAGAAGTAATCAGTTGATACAGTGTGTTAGAAGTAATCAGTTTATAATGTGTTAGAAGTAATCAGTTGATACAGTGTGTTAGAAGTAATCAGTTTATAGTGTGTTAGAAGTAATCAGTTAATACAGTGTGTTAGAAGTAATCATTTGATACAGAGTGTTAGAAGTAATCAGTGTTTATACAGTGTGTTAGAAGTAATTAGTGATCAAACAATACATACCCTGATCTGTCAGTACATTATGTGATGGCTGATCAGGGTCTATTTTACTTACAGTTCAACCAGACATAAAAGATAATACTTTCATTAAAAAATGGAACTTATATCGGTCTTTGGACATAGTTTAGATTGATATATACTATATCAAATATTAACTTTATTTACAATATGACAACTAATGGCTGACAAGGTCATGTGAATGTATCCTAAATGCACATTCAGGTATACACTGAATACTTTCATCCTCATAATCCTAATAAAACACAAATCTTATTGTTTAAGTCTAGTTTAATATTCATGCTATTTATTTTCACAGAAGGGGAAATTACTTGAGAAATTAAATAGTTCTGAATATGGAATTTCTTAATAACATACAAGTAGTTTATATGTGAGTTTAGCCTTTAAATAAAAGTCTAACTTCCAAAAATGACAAAATTCAGTAGTTCCAATATAAAGTATTTGTAATAACTAAATGACCAGTCATGTGATGAAGTCATGCAATGCTAAATTAACTATAACATTATAGAAGATGCTCTTTTACTAACCTCTGACATGTAGCTGTGCAACCATGCTGTTGTTGTCTGACAGGGACAAACTCAAGCTCCTCATGTCAGCCAAGATGTTTAGCTGTACATTGGAACTGTGTTTCCCCTTGGAATCTGCAAAATATGAATCGTATCATTTGATATTATGAATTAGAGATCCAAGACATCCCACTGCAAACCAGTTGCCTCAAAAAAAGCTGCCTCTTTTGCATGAGAGCAAGTTGCATCTATTCTAAATCCCCAGATAGGCATGGGGTTTTGGCATCAATATGGTGTGCAACACACTGTCAACTGACTCTCTTCAGTGGTTCAAAAGTTATCCTCTGAATAATGTTGCAAGTCACAGAATCACAGTTCTAATGCTGTAACCTTCAACTTGGACATGGGGCCTAGCTACAGAACGCAAGACACCATATAGTCATGATATATAAATGGTCAAAATTTCATGAAAATATCTCCAACTGTTACAAAATTACAGACTGGACAAGTATATTTTATGTGCAACTTAAGATGGACATGTAAATACACAAGGTGAAAGTCATTAAGATGATGTGATCAGTGTAATAATTCAAGGTAAAGGTATGCTAATAATGGTGTGTACCTTGTCTCAGGACCAAGATGCACCTTTAAGATTTATTTCAAACACTCCTCAACAGTTATCTTCATATTATCACATTGGATGTTACTTGTAACTGCTCAAGAACTATTTAACATATTGTCTGATACAGTTTGGTATTAACAGATAACTCCAAAATGGCGGAGATGTGAAACTAATTTCCAATACCTCCACTTGTGCCATTGCACACCATTAAGATACATAATTGGCTGTTAAGGTTGCATGTGTGTTGGGTCTATTCCCACTCACCCTGGGTCCTCCATTCAGGTCGATGGTTACTTAAATAGCAACCTCAACCTGATGACCAAATTAAATAGTACTCCTTGAATACATAAATGCCTGGGGGAAGTGGCACCATTGCTCACCCCCACCCCCAAGAGTAATTAAATATCCAGCTTTGCTGGAAACTTAAAACTGCTACATGCCCCTGGTGGGTGATACAGCACTATAATTCAAATTCATCATCGATTGAGAGCAGTTTCAACACACATGTGCTGTACTATAAATGTAATATTAATGGGAAGAATCAAAAACTGGACATGAAAGATACAACTTTTAAAAGGTATATCTACAAATAATATTCCATTCACCTACCAGATGGTACCGTATTAAGTGTAAAGGTTGCAGAGTTCTGCTGGTTAAAAACAACATCCCATGCTGAGATATCAAGTTAATTGTCAAGGGCCATAACTCTATCCAAAATGGAGAAAATGTCACAAAACCCAAATAAAGGATATCTTGGGTTATAAAATAATATGGCCACCAAATTGCAAGTGGGTATGTTAAATGGTTCATAGACTATGTTAGTTTAAAGAATTTGCTGAAATCAAGGTTAAACAGTGATGGCAATAACTGTCAAAATTGAACCTGAAAAAGATAAACTATTAAAAGACATCTACATAAAACTGGCAATTCATCGCCTAATGGCATCCAGTTAGGTGTTAGGATTATTGTATTTTCACGCATTTAAGACGCACCTAATTATAAGACACACCCATATATAAGACACGGGTTTTGACGATTTGTGTAAAAAAATATTTTAAATAAGACGCCCACAAATATAAGACGCACGCGGCCTAGCCATCTGTCAAACTGAAAATTTTATCTCCAGTGGTTACCTTTCCTTTATCATAAATGAAAATTTGTCCAATGTTCCATCACCCGTCGGATGTAAACAAGGCTTCATTACCATTTTCAGTTGGGATCAAAGGCCAATAGTGGATGGGTTTATTACCTGGTATCTAGATTCTAGAACAATAAAAACCAGATGTAAAGGCGGCTTCTTTGATCCGCTAGGCCAAGTCTTCAGCGGGTGGGGTTAGTACATAGACCAATAAACACCCGATGTATGCAGTTAGCATATTATAAACGTGGGAACAGTCTCTTGTTATATATAAATGTGTGATCAATTTGCTTAGCATTTTCAAAATTTATAAAATTGTCACGATGCCGAAGCGAAAATCATATACGGCATGGGAGAAAGTGAAAATTATGACAATCATCATTGGCTTCATAAATTGTGGGATAATTCCTGAACCGGCTAGCTATAAAAGTTCTTCGGACGACAACTCAGCTGCATCTGATACCACTGACACCAATGAGGATCAATTAGCATCAGTTATGGAGTTATTCCGCAACGACAACAGTGAATTTGATTCAAGTTTTGATGGATTTGAAGAAAAAACTAATGACGATGAAAATGAAGATGAATAGAACAATACGGTACATTGATTTTTGATCAAGTCAAACACTATTTAGTAACAGTTTATTATATTGTGAACACTTACCCAATTGATTTTGCAACTAGGAATGAAAATCGTGAAACGTGAATATCGACCTCAATAATCGGCCTTCAATATCACACACTGTACCGTTCGTTCGTGTTAAAAAATACTTAGATAAGACGCCCATTAATATAAGACACACCCTGGGTGTGGGGTACGTAAAATTTTGTATAAGACACGTCTTATATACGCAAAAATATGGTACAGAGTTACGAATAACATCCCATGTGAAGATATTCAGTTATTTAGGACCAGTTCAGTAAACATTTCAACATTTCTTTTTCGAACTGCCATTTTTGAATATCTTTCTTTATAGTTGGCAAGAATAATTTTTTTCACATAAAATTTTGAATTTCCTTTATGAGACTTGTAAAATTTATTAGAAACTGTTGAAGATTTCATCAAAGTATAGGAATTCCTTGGCTAATTGTTAACATTAAAAATGTCTCTCTCTGTCAAATGTTAAAATTATGATTTTGTATCATTTCCACTATCTCTACCTCTGACAAAAATATTGATATCATCCAAAATATTACAAGATGATTTATAATCTCAAATTGGAAAGAAAATGTGAGAGTTGTAGCAAAACTGGGGGCCATGACTTGAACCAAAATGAAATGAATTTAATTTTTTTATAAAAAAAACAGACTGAGGCATATTGATGTACAAAGAAAATATACACACAAAACTGCACCAGATTTTCCTTAAAGTTTCCAAACTATCTTGGTCACATGGATCTTCTTTAGTGAAGCTGACAGTGATACAAAAAGGGGCAAAAACTAAATCAGATTAGATGTATAAAGACAAATGACATCCAATTATGTGTAAGCATTGCAGAGCTATGCTGGTTACAAGGATCAATTTATTTAATTTATCTGTGTAACAAAAGGAGGTGTGCCATGGAGGTCTTGTATATCATTTTACCTGGATGGTCCTGCATTGCCTCTGTCCTGGAAGAGGGAGGGGATGGGGTCAGATGCCGAGTTGTCAATTCTGATGCCAAGGAAGACACCATAGTACTGGGTGTACTCCTCATCATGTCCACATTCTGCAGGCTGCACTCAACACAAAAAAGAATCATTCATTAATAAAAACAACTGAACTGTATTTATTTACTTAATACTGGCTTGTGAAAAACATTCTCTGCTTTCTGTTTGCTGGATACATATCTCCATCCCTCTAAATGATTGAAATATTCCAATTAAAAGCTGATTGAATTTAGTACTGTATTTTATCATAATGTTCATAGATATCTACAAAAACACCTAGATTGAATTGATTATCATAATGTTTAAAGATATGTATAAAAACATCTAAATCAAATCACTTATCATAATATTTATAGATATCTACAAAAACACCTAGATTACCAGTAAATCGATTATCATAATGTTTATAGATAATATCTACAAAAACACCTAGAGTAAATATATTATCATAATGTTTATAGATATCTACAAAAACACCTAGATTACCAGTAAATCGATTATCATAATGTTTATAGATATCTACAAAAAACACCTAGATCACCAGTAAATCGATTATCATAATGTTTATAGATATCTACAAAAACACCTAGAGTAAATATATTATCATAATGTTTATAGATATCTACAAAAACACCTAGTGTAAATATTATCATAATGTTTATAGATATCTACAAAAACACCTAGATTACCAGTAAATCGATTATCATAATGTTTATAGATATCTACAAAAACACCTAGAGTAAATATATTATCATAATGTTTATAGATATCTACAAAAACACCTAGTGTAAATATTATCATAATGTTTATAGATATCTACAAAAAACACATAGATTAAATATATTATCATAATGTCTGTTACTAATGACTAAATTATTTCAGCTATGCTTATAGTCATTTATAATTTCTGTCATAAACCTGACTAAAATAAATGGGGATTATTTCCTTGTCTGTTTCCCTGTTTCGTATGTTCCTTGTATTGGTCTCCACTATTCGTATAGAGGTGAGCAGCACAGGGAGAATACAAAAAAAGCAGGGAACACGACTCATTCTTCCCACACTTAGCCTGCTCCCCAACCTTATCATAGGATGCGGCATCCCTATCAATGACTGTATCGCGAGAAAAGACAGACAACACTGACCGATATGTAATCAATGGTTACAATGACCACTTGATTAGTAACGATTGTTCTGATAAAAAGCAAACATAAAAGGAATATTTTAAGAAAAGGATTGTTGCTACCGGTGATAGATGCTACAGTCAGTAAAGTAGGCTAATGTACATTGCCACTGTAGTGTCAAAGTTGATGTAGTGGTCGTGTATATTGTCTTTAGAGTTGATCTGTATTGCTGGGGGTGAATAAGGTCATTGTCCATAAAACCAGCAAGAGAGAATCATTTGTGGGATTCAAATGATAGTGTTCAAGAATTGTGATGTATGTTGTTTTTCTCCCGATGTTAAGTGATTACATCCCAATCACAAAGCTGTCACCTATTCAAGTTGGTGCAACCGGGCTACACACTTTGCTGTTAAGAGTTAATCCCTGTATATCATCTTTGAATGAAGCCACTGACTGTTGTCTCTGAGTAAATGGTTCTGTTTCTGGATGAGCTAATTGTTTCCTTTTATTACATAACTGGTAGATGTTCAATGCACATTGATGGATTTTTTTATATTTTCCCACAGCTCAGTCAAAACCATCTTTATGTTTGATATTACAACTGAGCACTAATACTTTTAACTAAAATATTCTTAATAACAATGGACAGACCTCCAACTAAAAAGAGACAAATTTTAAGGCTGGAGAAAATTATTGCACCTGAAAGAAGGGAAAAAAGGCAGACCACTCGCAAAAAAGATGTTTAAACGTTGGTAAAACAAATGTTTACTGTTTTAAAGGAAAAGGAGCTATTCAGAAATGATTTCACATGCTAAACTATGTCATCTTCAAATGTAAATATGATTTGATGTTTAATGATAGAAGTAGTGTCTTTATTGCTATATAATTTTGTTTTTAGATGAATGCATACAATATTTTTGCAAGAACTAATAATAAAGAATATAATATATGTAGAATATATGTACAGTGATTGTGGTTATTGTTCTTGAAATTATTCTGAAACAGGACCTTGGCAACTGGTCCTTTTGTACAAACTTGCTATAAGAGACCACCTGTCTTGAGAGACCACTTATTGTTGGCAGAAGGAGAGGTCTCTCATAACAGGCTTTACTATATCATAATGTTCACAGATATCTACAAAAAAACCTTGATTAACACATTTCAAATGCTAGTTAGAGCATACATACAGATTCATAGAGAATATTCTTAATACCTGCTGTTCAATTGTTAGTTAAAGAAGCTTCAAAACATTATAGAAATGCAACAATGCTCCAAAAATGTTAACATATATATATATATATATATATATATATATATATATATATATCAGAATGCTGGTTATAATCTGGTCAGAAACATACCTGGCAAGAAGTCCATCCAGGTAGTACTTCATGTATAAGACTGCCCCTTGGTCCAACAAAATGTGGAGAGAGTGAAAATTAAATTCCACTCCCTGCTCCACTCCACCATACACTGCCTCAAAGTCAGGACAGCTTGCCTCAACCTGCACATATAGACAACCAATATATAAATGTGTATGTGTATTTGCGCATCCTTCTTGTGTGCTTTGACAATCTGTAAACAGTGACTAAATTATAGGTGTCATTAATTTCTTGAAATTGGTTATTATTTTTTATAAATGTTTGTATTTATAAGTAGTGAACATAAATATTTTACAGGATTCATGAAGTAGCGAAACTCAAAATTCAACCAGACACATTGAATGAATGGTCATTGCTACAGTCATTGACTTCCAGCTTTCATAACTTGATGTAACCTGAAAAACATGCAATTCCAAAGTGAGATATCTCTCCAGCCTGTTTATCCATCTATCCATTGATTTCATGATCATCCCTCTATCAATGTACTCCATATCTAAGCATTTAATCATTTCCTCGAAAAACAATATGTTTATGTTTCCATGATGAACATTTTTAAGTGTGGCTCAATAACATTTCTTCAGGGAAAATAAAACAGAATTATTTCCAAAAATAAAAGGAAAAACAAACAAAGTACTACAGTTCTGGTTGATGCTATGAAAATATTTTCTTGGGTGAATATTTATGAAGCTTTCCTAACCTTTCTATAAGTAAGAGTTATAAGATCTGTATCTGCCCTTGTGGTCAGCAGCTCCATGTAAGCACCAGTGTTACCTGAAAATAAGTGCAAGCATTGAGAATATCAATACACAAAGGTCACGAACAACATATATGAACATTATTAGGTGATCTTTCAAACAGGAAACAGTCCAGGATAGCCCTCATTTTCAAGCCTAATAATCTAATTGTTCCATTCTACAAACATATTGCAGAATGAACATGATATGTCCATCTAGTCATCTTTTTTCCACCTTATGACTTTGACCTCTAAGCTACAGATTTTATCACTGAATGATAAGATGTGAACCAACACAGAGCCTAATTGAATGATTAGATGTGAACCGACACAGAGCTTAATTGGACTGTCTGCATGCAAGTCCTTGTATCAATCGACTCATTCAGCTAGATAAGGGACATTCAAAGAAGATCTGGTATAAGGTACAATGTAGGATGAAAAAAAAATGATGCAGGACAAGTAAAGGTACCAAGTCATTTATCTGGCAGAACAATTAACCAACTGAAACATTTTTGAGCATATGACACTAAACAAACCATAACAGAACTGTTACATAGTTACTGATAATGACAACGCTATAAATGCCTCTGATATCACAGTTACGATAATGAAAATGCTGTCAATACCTCAGTCATGTGTATGACATTAAACAATCCATGACTGAATTCTTACATAGTTATGGATGATGACAATATTGTTAATGTCTATGACATATTACAGTTTCGAATGATGACAATGCTGTCAATCTCTTTGACACTGTAGTCCTGTATATGACACTAAATAAACCATGAAATTATTACAGTTAATGGTGATGACAATGCTGTCAATGCCTCTGATACTATAACCACTGTCAGAGATAATCATTTGTGAAATGGAGCATTTCACTTTTCAAAAGAAATATTTTCCATAGTTAAGGGTGCAAGTAACCCCAGATCACATACAGATGTATATATTGGTGTGTATTTTCTGCTGCAACTCTTACCTAAAATATATCCCAAAGTAAGGGTTTTTAAATGGAAAAGTATAGACAAAGTACCCTGCCATTAATTGTCCACGCAATAACAGCTGATTGAGTATTTAAAAATTTATCAAATTTGTACAGATGAAGACCAGTGTGTATGAAATGCACAATAAAAAGTACATATCAGTAAGTGAATATTACAGCATAACAAAATTTTCAAGATGTAATTTTACAATATCCATGTGATCTTAGTCCAATTATGATCTACCAAAATTCATCTTGCACACCTGATGGACATCAGACTGTATATCATTTGAATTTTTTTTTTACGGGTCTTGTATACTTTTCATTTACTGTATATCATTGGAAGATTGATTTCTGTATGGGTCTTGTATACTTTTCATTTACTGTATATCATTTGAAGATTTTTTTTTTGCAGGTCTTGTATAATTTTAGTTTACTGTATATCATTTGAAGATTTCTGTATGGGTCTTTGTAAACTTTTCATTTACTGTATATCATTCGAAGATTTTTTTTACAGGTGTTGTATACTTTTCATTTACTGTATATCATTTGAAGATTTCTGTATGGTCTTGTATAATTTTAATTTACTGTATATCATTTGAAGATTTTTTTTTACAGGTCCTGTATACTTTTCATTTACTGTATATCAATTGAAGATTTTTTTTACAGGTCTTGTATACTTTTCATTTACTGTATATCATTTGAAGATTTTTTTTTACAGGTCTTGTATACTTTTACTTTATCCTTCATTTTACAGGAATGTTATTGTGATTATTTTATAACCTTTTTCTTGATGATTACTTAATCAGACACCATTTATACCCAATCAATCAGATTCATCATGCTTTGATACAAAACAAGTGATATAATATTGATGATATCATACTATATAGTGTATGTTGATGTGGTCATGTTCAGAGGTGAATTTACTTGTCTTTAAATTAAATATTAATTGCTGTTATACAAGTTAATACTAATATAGTTTAAGCAAAGTCTCTTCAATCCTGATGATAACTGCCATCAAGAAACTTCCAGACAAAAAGTTTGATACCACTGGACTTTACAATGGTGGCCACACACCAAACTGGGTCAAAACAAGAACACATATATGTATATATATTAGTATTAGTGATGGGAATCGTTCAGAAATTCATAATCGATAATCGGTTCCTCTTAACCAACTGATCATCGATTATAATCGGTTACTAAGAGCAAATTTTAATTTTTGTTAAACAGTTACATCTTTGATCAAGAGTTCAATATATTTACAAAGGTACAGGAGTAATCTCTTTTAATGACATGTATACTTTAACCTGACAATAATATTACTTTTGTTCTACAACTTTGTTAAATAAAAGCAACTTTTTATGGCTGATCAGTCATATGTAACTGAAATACTGCTACAATCCCCCAAAATTATTTCGTTCACATGTGATGTGTCTATAATTTAAAATTTAGAATGGCATGTTTTTCTTGTTTGTCATTGTTTATAAATACTACAAAAGATGTTGCAATCTGACTGAAACAAATCAACAAAATGTGTTTAAATGTATTAACTCAACACTTTAGCAAATTGACCATGTAATAATGGCTATATGTTCCTAATTATGAATCATAAGGTTTCATATTTGTAGTTGTAATGGGAATTAATATTAATAAATTTCCAATCAACTTTAGTGGCTGGAAGTTTTACTAACCATTGTGCTTTGCATACACCTAAAATGTAGTCTCCCTTTACACACAATCGATTATGGAGTTCACAATCGATTATCTGCTCAACCAACTGATGATTGATTATAATCGATAATCGGAACAACACTAAGTAGTATGAAATTTTTTTTTCAACACATTGTGATATCACCACATGCAATATATTATCCTGATAACGCCATTCTAGATCACATCTTTAGGATGACCTCATCCAAAAATGTAAATGTAATTTAATATTGAGTTTAGCCACATATGCTCCTTGGGACATGTAAATAATGACCATCCAGAGTAATATGGATTTAGAAGGATCCAAATTGAGTAAATCATCTCTATTTAAAGGTAAGTGCAATATAATTCTAAAAAATGGTGCCTGCAACTGAAATAATACTGAATTCATAATTGACCTGTACAACTCTTCCTGTTTGTTTTTATTATTTATGGTTTAATGCCATTATTTCGGCACAATATAGGCTATACATGGCAGCCAATATTAATGGTGGAGGAAGAACCCAGGCCTGGAAAGAACCACCGACCCACGATAAGCTACTGGCAAGCTTTCTCACATAACTACATTTGCTGAATCTAAGACTCGAACACACGCAGACAGAGGTGAGATGGCAGTGGTCCGTAACGGACAGCGCTTTAGACCACTTGGCCACTTGGGGCCCCTAACTCTTCCTGTAGCTGATGTCGTAATGTACTGATCAGAGTGAGCACTTATACAAGCAGATCCTTTCAGTAATATCTATACATCTCACTTTCAACTATGCAGGTGATGCATCAATAAAACCAAATTCATGTTCTGAGACAATGGCAAAAAGGAGTTTAATACAGCATGAAGATAGATTGAGGATGCTAGTCCCAGTTATATTCATAAGTCACATCAAAATGAATTCTTACCCCATTCTCAGAACAAAACAAGAAATCAGTTTTTAAATCGTTTACAAAGTCCTTCTTTTATGCTTCTAAACATGTATAGCTTTACTGCATATATGAAATTCAAAATAAATCAGAATTTATTAAAGTCTGATTCACTGCATGTAAAAATATCAAAATGTGAACATTCAGTAAGACACATAGTTTGAATCTGGATATGTGATACAGAAATACAGTCTGAAAAGCTAAATTTAACACCAGAACAAGGCTGTAAGATTACATGGGTATGTAATTAAACCGATAAAAAAGATAATGATCTACTTCTATGCATCTTGTCCACCAGCTGTACAGCTCCAAGACTGGAATGAGCAGCAACACCATGGGCTGTGATGGCTGCATCCAAGTGAAGTCTGTCAGCACGGAACATAAGGTACGGCTTCTCCAGTTTGTCAAAAGACCTATTCAACTGTACAACCATTTCACGTACATTGAAGCGCAGCAGGATGTTAATGGTGTTGCTTCCTGATGAATCATCATCTACAGGTTTGACTTCACTGAAACTTAAACCAAATTATTGGCTGACCAGGTGTGATAACAAAAGCTTAGTAATGAATTTATAAAACTTTCAAGACTAAAATACAGGATTTATTTGAAAGATCCAAATAAACTATCTCCAAAGTTATTGATAATATATGGATGCCATTTTCAGCTTGTACAATCTGGATCAATTTTGAAAGTTCTGGCTTCTGTTAAACCATGATTTATAAGGAATCTTTTGCAACCATGATTCTGAGCTATTCATACTTCTCCTAAAGTGGACAAATGATGGATACTAACCTACTCCAGTCTTCTTCCTCCTGTTCATCTCTATTGATTCTTGGCATATCAGCCATATCTGTAAAGAAAAGTTGTATAATGAACAATTCATTATTCAGTATATGATATCTTGTAAAAAAAAACTGAATAATAATAGATTAAAATATTTCTTTAACTCCAATTTGTACAAATACTGGTATTGAGAATGTGCCAGTATACTGTATTTCGTATTTGCTCTAGTTCAAATAGTGTATACATATATAACCACAGATGATGATGTCATCACATCAATGAGAGTTATTTTTGTGTGAACAATGTTTTTTTTTTGTTTTTTTTTAGGGTTTAACGCCATTTTTCAGCACACAATAGGCTATACATGGCGGCCAATATTATTGGTGGAGGAAGAACCAGGGAAACACCCTGGAAAAAACCACCCACCCACGAGAAGCTACTGGCAAGCTTTCTCACATAACTATATTAGCCGAATCTTAGACTCGAACCCATGCAGACAGAGGTGAGACAGCAGTGATCCGTAATGGACAGCACTTTAGACCACTCGGCCACTCAGGGCCCCTTCTGTGAACAATGACATGACTTATTAGAGGTTGTGATTTATAAGCCTGATTAAGAAGCAAAAAGGTTTTACTCATGGTAACTCAGCAGCAGGTTGAAAAAAATTTATTCATAAAATGCATTTGCATTTCATTCCATGCTTGTTTATAATTCATCATCCTGCATTCCTAATTTAAGCTTATTTTGCATTTTATTTGTATTCACTCCGCATTGAATTTCCTCTGATGCTGCATTCCATTTTTGTGTCACTGTTAAAATTGTCTATATCTACAGTAATTACATTTTGTAAATGACAATTTTCATGAATATAATAATAGTTCACAATTCTCACAAACAATGAATTAATTATAACTGACGCACAAATATATATGCATTTTGTTGTACATATGTAAACTGGAAATGATGCAATAATGCTAAAAAACCTTTCTACTCCATTCCTTCATTTTTTCTTTATTTACAGGATAAAAATAATAAACTCCTTTTATTTTGATATAATTGTACAACCATTAGTCTTTTTCATTAATCTTTTGGCAGAATTATTAATTTTTACCTGACAATTGTCTAACTACTGTTTCATCATGCTTCTTCATTGAAACCTTAGTGTCATCCACTAAGTGACGCCCTAGTACAGCTCGCCTAATCCTCTTCAACTGAGCAACTGATGGTTCCAATTGACATTCTCTTAGATTCTGGAACATGATAAAATAGACATAATTTGAAACCTCAGTATTCATGGTCAAACAAAGCAATATCAAAATGAACTTGGATCTCTTCAATAATGTTACCCCAATCTACCAATGTGACAAACTCAAGGCATAATTTGATTAGGGAACTGTTTGATCACTTTAATACTGTAATCCCAATCTATCGCTTAGATAAACTCAAAGCATAATCAGGGAACTGTTTGATCTCTTTAATACAGTAATCCCAATCTACCAATGTGACAAACTTGCAGACTGCTTTGATTAGGGAACTGTTTGATCTCTTTAATCATGTAATCCCAATCTACCAATGAGACAAACTCATGGCATAATTTGATTAGGGAACTGTTTGATCTCTTTAATACTGCAATTCCAATCTATCAATGTGACAAAATCGCAGACTGCTTTGATTAGGGAACTGTTTAATCACTTTAATACTGTAATCCCAATCTACCAATGTGACAAACTCGCAATATGCTTTGATTAGGGAACTGTTTGATTTCTTTAATACTGTAATCCCAATCTACCAATGTGACAAACTCGCAGATTGCTTTCATTAGGGAACTGTTTGATCACTTTAATACTGTAATCCCAATCTACCAATGAGACAAACTCGCAGCATGCTTTGATTAGGTCACTGTTTGATCTCTTTAATACAGTAATCCCAATCTACCAATGTGACAAACTCGCAGTATGCTTTGATTTGGGAACTGTTTGATCTTGGCTTATAAAGTATGTCATCTGTTTTTTGTATTGCAGCCAGTTGACAACACTTTCAGTTAATTAACATGATAATTATGGTCATGAAAGCAATTCCAAGGTGTGATGGTAGACTACTCAATCACCAGTTCCTGAGAACAAGACAAACATTTATTACTTTTGATTCAAAAGTTGCTATTTACTGGATTTTTTAGTTTGAAAAAACATGGATGTGTTGACATTTTTTACTCTATCTAATAATATTGTCAAATTAAACAAATATGGCATCTAAAACAAAATGAGGATTCAAATGAATGGATTAGTTAAGGTATGCAGTAAATAATCTATGCTAATGTATAGATAAGGTATGGTCTGCACTATGTGACTGAATTTAGCTGTTTGAAGCATCTGGCTGGTTAGTTGTTGTTGTTGTTGTTGGGTTTAACGCCATTTTTCAGCACACGATAGGTTATACATGGTGGCCAGTATTATTGGTGGAGGAAGAACCCAAGAAAACCCCAGGAAAGAACCACCGACCCACGAGAAGCTACTGGCAAGCTTTCTCACATAACTACATTAGCCGAATCTTAGACTCGAACTCACGCAGACTGAGGTGAGATGGCAGTGATCCATAACGGAGAGTGCTTTAGACCACTCGGCCACTCAGGGGCCCCCTGGCTGGTTAGGAAAACCGTTCTGGAAATGTGTCAGCAAAATGGTTTTATGTTCCTTTCTGAGATAGTTTTCTTCTAGGTGGATGACTCCTCTGAAGTGACTCATTTCTGCATGTCTGGGAATCCAATCTAACAACAGGAGTACAAACATCTCTAAGAGTACAAGGGAGCCACAGTAGCTCAGTCGTTATAGTACTGGACCAGTAATGGACTTAAAATGAAAGGGTAAAATGTTCAATATCTGCAAAGACCAGCAATATACATGAAACGTAAGGATGAAATGTTCAGTATCTGCAAAGACCAGCAATAGACATCAAATGTAAGGGTGAAATGTTCAATATCTGCAAAGACCAGTAATGGAGTTGAAATGTAAGGGTGAAATGTTCAATATCTGCCTAGATCAGTAATGGAGTTGAAATGTAAGGGTGAAATTTCAATATCTGCCCAAACCAGTAATGGAGCTGAAATGTAAGGGTGAAATGTTCAAAATCTGCCCAGACCAGTAATGGAGTTGAAATGTAAGGGTGAAATGTTCAAAATCTGCCCAGACCAGTAATGAACTTGAAATGTAAGGGTGAAATGTTCAAAATCTGTAAAGACCAGTAATGGACTTGAAATGTAAGGGTGAAATGTTCAAAAATCTGCCCAGACCAGTAATGGAGTTGAAATGTAAGGGTGAAATGTTCAAAATCTGTAAAGACCAGTAATGGACTTGAAATGTAAGGATGAAATGTTCAGTATCTGCAAAGACCAGCAATAGACTTCAAATGTAAGGGTGAAATGTTCAATATCTGCAAAGACCAGTACTTGAAATGTAAGGGTGAAATGTTCAATATCTGCCCAGACCAGTAATGGAGTTGAAATGTAAGGATGAAATGTTCAGTATCAGCAAAGACCAGCAATAGACATCAAATGTAAGGGTGAAATGTTCAATATCTGCAAAGACCAGTACTTGAAATGTAAGGGTGAAATGTTCAATATCTGCCCAGACCAGTAATGGAGTTGAAATGTAAGGGTGAAATGTTCAATATCTGGAAAGACCAGCAATTGACTTCAAATGTAAGGGTGAAATGTTCAATATCTGCCCAGACCAGTAATGGAGTTGAAATGTAAGGGTGAAATGTTCAATATCTGCAAAGACCAGTACTTGAAATATAAGGGTGAAATGTTCAATATCTGCCCTGACCAGTAATGGAGTTGAAATGTATGGGTGAAATGTTCTGTATTGTATACCAATTTTGCATGCAAAACAAAGTTTGCCAAATTACATAAGCAAGCAGCAAGGGAAATTAAAATGTTCAAGTTCTGATGACATCACAAAAACGTAAGAGTCAAACCAGCTTAACAATCCCAATCATACAAAAGACCTAACAAGCACATGATTACAATGAACATTTCAAAATGGTGATGACCCTGAAAAATGTAATACAATTTTTTGATTATTTATACATCTCAGTTTTTCAATGCATGTAAGGTTGCAAAAAAATCAAAAACATTAAAAGAATAGGAATAAATCAAACTTTTAAGAAAATTACCAGAATAGATGCAGCTCTAGGAATATTAGCTCCATCAACTGAGTCTTCAGCAAGTGTGACAATACTGGTACTAGATGGAAAGGGGAAGTTGCGGAAGAATTTATATAGCACATGCAGGCGTTTGTCAGAAATGTTGATTTCAAATCTGGGTAGAGTGGTGATCATTTTCTGTCTGAAATGAAAATGCAGACATCTATCTCTGAAAATGCTAATAAAATTTACATACATTTTAGGAAGTTATTCCGAAAGAGTTGAAATCCAAAGTGTAAATATGACTACTCGGGAGTACTTGAAATTAAACTTGCTAGAATTAGATTGCAACTATTTCTACACTACAACTCCAAATATAATATGGTTCTGCCAAAATATGCCAAATCACTTTCAGCAGCACAGGAATCAAATCACAGATTATAATAATTATTATTATTATTATAAATTCCTTTTTTTCTCCAATAACTTTACATTGTCAGAATCGTGCAATATTTTATAATACTGAACAGTCATATTGCACTAATATGCATGCAATGTGTTCCTAAAGGAAATACTTTGTAAACAAACCATGTACACTCATGTAGTACACTTTAGGTTTTAGTCTATTAGATTTGTTTGTGGATGAGAGAAAACAGCTGTTTCGTGTATTTGAAACTAAAGATGATAAATTGATATGGACAAGTTTACTGAGTCACAAATGAAACTTTAAAACATGCAAATAACCAACATGATATTCGCAATGTACACAACAAATATGCAAGATGCAGTATTGAAAATACCATTCTGATCCTTTAAAGAGTTACTTAGGAAAAATGTTCATAACATTTCATTAATGGAATTGTTCAGACTATGAACAGTGATCTCTAGGGTATATAAATATAGCACAAAAAGCATAATGAGGGTAAGGTCTATTGCATATGTCAGGTATGTGAATGTACAAAATTTATAGGGAAAAAAAGAAATAAAGGCATTGTTAGAAAAGTAAAAGTCTCTGAGCCAATAAACAAAGACGGTGAAGAATTAATATTTCTGCTGGGTAACTGTATTGTGATACACCAGACGTTTTGCAATTTTCCATGTTAACATTGTTGATAAAGCATTTCAGCTTTTGGTTAGCAGTAGATACCATGATGCTGAATACAAGTCATAACAAAACTGGGAAAGCATGCAAGTAACCACGCATACACGGATCTTCTTTTAGCTGTTAATAAGAATTTCCTAAAATCTAATATCTTCATTCTGCAAATTTTAATTACACAATCAATGTCATAAGTTCTAAAGCTTGCTTACACATTTATCAAAATATGTACATTAATTTTGTTGTTTGTTGTTTTAGGGCTTAATGCAATTTTTTCAGCACATGATAGGCTATACATGGCGGCCAGTATTACTGGTGGAGGAAGAACCCAGGAAACCCCCCGGAAATAACCATCGACCGACGAGAAGCTACTGGAAGCTTTCTCACATACCCACATTAGCCGAATCTTGAGACTCAAACCCATGCAGACAGGTGAGATGGCAGTGATCCGTAACAGAGAGCGCTTTAGACCACTCGGTCATTCTAGACCATTCTACTTACTGCACACAAAATGAAATGAGCATGAAATTTAACAGCATCTTTTTGATAATTAAAATGGACAGAGATCATATTTTCCTACATATTAAAAACATTTAATGACAGAATAGAAACACATGCAAATGAATCAAAACATGTCCCACACTCCTTGCTCAAATCACAGACGTGTATTTTGTGCGGAACTGAAACTACTAATACATCCAGCATAACTGATTAGAATCAACAACAAAAAAATGAAATCCATTCATAGCAGACAAGCTGGAAAAGAAGTAGCAATGTCCATTCAATTACAATATGACTCTAAATTTCAAGTTTCAGAAGGCACAAAGCAGCAATTCATTTTGAAAGTGATGTCAAGCACCGGACTTAGATCAAATTTTGATGGGCAGAGTTAAATTCTAAATAATATTGTTGTTGTGTACTGATGAATCTGCGCTTGTGTATTAATTTTGAAATACATCATAAATTCAATTACTGTGTTTCTTGATGTGTATTTTTGTTTATTTAATTAAGCCTTAGGTTGAATAAGAAAATGAGTATATAATAAAAAGGTTACTGCATTCGTAGGGGAAAATATGAACTCATTTTATTAATATTGCACACTCAAGGTTGTGCAGTATCCATTAAAAAAAACTCATTCATATTTTCCCATTGAAATGCAGTAACCTATAATTATTGGTTCCAAAGGTCTGCAGATAATAACCAACTACATCTGAAATGAATCATGAAGAAAAAATGTGATAATAAAAATGACTCAGAAGACAAGAACTTGTGAAATTATTGTGTCATAGAGATTTTCAAACAATGCATGTCATAGATATTGAAGCCTTATTTGGACTGAAAAAAAGTCACGAAAAATGTCAGTTTTTTTTATCACTGACCACTGACAACGCCTTCAGCAAATCGACATGATAATTAGGGTAAATGAAGAGGCTTTGCAGTCAAACAATTGTCTATTCAATCATATATTTCTGAGTATAAGAAAATTATTCCTTACATATAAAGTTTAATTTTTATTTTCACTGGCTCCATAAAACAGACATACCTGGTGTCCAGAAATGTGATGAACAACTGCAAACTATAACAATTTTTGAGAATATGGTGACTGGAAACTTAAGTGTCAGATATTTACAATAAAGAGAATGCATACGAGTCAAAAAGATATATTAAACAGTTTCATATTTAATTTTATGAAAACACTTCAAATTGGTTGCCTTAAATATGTATGGGTAGTAATCTCTACTTACTGAGGAAGATCCTTGTAGTCTGGTTTGACGGTGTTATAGAAGTCCATGTTCAGCTGCATGCTAGGAAGTATATGGTACTGGGAGTTGGACTGAACTTGGGCTGTGTGCCAGTCATCACCTGTAAGGCAGATGGGAATTAGAAGACAGCATCACTGACTACTGTCTATTGGTCACCAAAAATTTCACTGCAATTTCTCATATACCAACAGTTAACAATTGTGTGTGCACTTTATTCAACAGTTTCTAAAGATCTTATAGAAGTGTGGTGCATTTATGATTTATAAAGTCAAGCAAATGCAGACATTTATCAAATCTTGCATTCATCACAGTATGCCTACAGACATGGAGCTCATTAGAGCTATAAGCAATAAGTGCATTGCATAAGGCCATACTTGCTAAAATTTGCTCTAATGAGATTAAACAATTGGGAATTAAATTGGTTTACCGTTTTATGGCACAGCAATGCAAGTAGGTTATTTAATGCCAAGACCACTGGAGTAAAGGTTGATTGCTGCAAGACAAACCATAGTAGCAATTCCAGGCTAATATGATGGTAGAATTCAAACCTACAACCTACTGGTCACAAATCCAGCAAACTAACCACTGAGCCACCATGGTTCCTGCCTTATTCAGCTGCTTCTTATGACAAACTGGAAACCATTTTTAAGGATCATAGCTTCCCAAACTGATTATATTAATTGCAGACAATTGTTTTCATGGAAATATATCCTAATATGCATCTCTTTCATAAATGCCATTATTTTACCATGTCAAGTCCCTGCATAATTATAAATCCAGCATTCAGCATTGAAAATATTTGCAAAATGTTTTTACAACCTCAAAGCAGTTTTCAGCTATGAGCTTGCATTTCACTTTTGTCTTGCCAATAATATAAACAAATAAGACACATATTCAGAAACCACTTGTCTTGATTTGACTTGCAAAATAAAACCTAATATCTATAAGGGACAAACACTGTGACAGCATTCAGTGTATAATGTTTTGTAAAGACAGGATTCAGTGTATATTGTTATGTAAAGACAGAATTCAGTGTATATTGTTATGTAAAGACAGGATTCAGTATATATTGTTTTGTAAAGACAGGATTCAGTATATATTGTTATGTAAAGACAGGATTCAGTATATATTGTTTTGTAAAGACAGAATTCAGTGTATATTGTTATGTAAAGACAGGATTCAGTATATATTGTTATGTAAAGACAGGATTCAGCGTACCGGTATATTGTTATGTAAAGACAGAATTCAGTGTATATTGTTTTGTAAAGACAGGATTCAGTATATATTGTTTTGTAAAGACAGGATTCAGTGTATATTGTTATGTAAAGACAGGATTCAGTGTACCGGTATATTGTTATGTAAAGACAGAATTCAGTGTATATTGTTATGTAAAGACAGGATTCAGTATATATTGTTATGTAAAGACAGGATTCAGTATATATTGTTATGTAAAGACAGGATTCAGTATATATTGTTATGTAAAGACAGGATTCAGTGTACCGGTATATTGTTATGTAAAGACAGAATTCAGTGTATATTGTTTTGTAAAGACAGGATTCAGTATATATTGTTTTGTAAAGACAGAATTCAGTGTATATTGTTATGTAAAGACAGAATTCAGTGTATATTGTTTTGTAAAGACAGAATTCAGTGTATATTGTTATGTAAAGACAGGATTCAGTATATAATATTGTTTTGTAAAGACAGAATTCAGTGTATATTGTTATGTAAAGACAGGATTCGGTATATATTGTTTTGTAAAGACAAAATTCAGTGTATATTGCAATGCAAAGACAGGATTCAGCGTATATTGTTATGTAAAGACATAATTCAGTGTATATTGTTATGTAAAGACATAATTCAGTGTATATTGTTATGTAAAGACATAATTCAGTGTATATTGTTATGTAAAGACAGGATTCAGTATATATTGTTTTGTAAAGACAGGATTCTGTATATATTGTTTTGTAAAGACAGGATTCAGTGTACCGGTATATTGTTATGTAAAGACAGAATTCAGTGTATATTGTTATGTAAAGACAGAATTCAGTGTATATTGTTTTGTAAAGACAGGATTCAGTATATATTGTTTTGTAAAGACAGAATCCAGTGTATATTGTTATGTAAAGACAGAATTCAGTGTATATTGTTTTGTAAAGACAGAATTCAGTGTATATTGTTATGTAAAGACAGGATTCAGTATATAATATTGTTTTGTAAAGACAGAATTCAGTGTATATTGTTATGTAAAGACAGGATTCGGTATATATTGTTTTGCAACGACAAAATTCAGTGTATATTGCTATGCAAAGACAGGATTCAGCGTATATTGTTATGTAAAGACATAATTCAGTGTATATTGTTATGTAAAGACATAATTCAGTGTATATTGTTATGTAAAGACATAATTCAGTGTATATTGTTATGTAAAGACAGGATTCAGTGTACCGGTATATTGTTTTGTAAAGACAGAATTCAGTGTATATTGTTATGTAAAGACAGAATTCAGTGTATATTGTTATGTAAAGACAGGATTCAGTATATATTGTTTTGTAAAGACAGAATTCAGTGTATATTGTTATGTAAAGACAGGATTCAGTGTTTATTGTTATGTAACGACAGAATTCAGTGTATATTGTTATGTAAAGACAGGATTCAGTATATAATATTGTTTTGTAAAGACAGAATTCAGTGTATATTGTTATGTAAAGACAGGATTCGGTATATATTGTTTTGCAACGACAAAATTCAGTGTATATTGCTATGCAAAGACAGGATTCAGCGTATATTGTTATGTAAAGACATAATTCAGTGTATATTGTTATGTAAAGACATAATTCAGTGTATATTGTTATGTAAAGACATAATTCAGTGTATATTGTTATGTAAAGACATAATTCAGTGTATATTGTTATGTAAAGACAGGATTCAGTGTACCGGTATATTGTTTTGTAAAGACAGAATTCAGTGTATATTGTTATGTAAAGACAGAATTCAGTGTATATTGTTATGTAAAGACAGGATTCAGTATATATTGTTTTGTAAAGACAGAATTCAGTGTATATTGTTATGTAAAGACAGGATTCAGTGTTTATTGTTATGTAACGACATAATTCAGTGTATATTGTTTTGTAAAGACAAGATGCAGTATATAATATTGTTTTGTAAAGACAGAATTCAGTGTATATTGTTATGTAAAGACAGGATTCGGTATATATTGTTTTGCAACGACAAAATTCAGTGTATATTGCTATGCAAAGACAGGATTCAGCGTATATTGTTATGTAAAGACATAATTCAGTGTATATTGTTATGTAAAGACATAATTCAGTGTATATTGT
Source organism: Unio delphinus (assembly GCA_029339505.1). Lineage (NCBI taxonomy): Eukaryota > Metazoa > Mollusca > Bivalvia > Unionida > Unionidae > Unio > Unio delphinus. The sequence continues at coordinate 850,198 of JAQISU010000076.1, forward strand.
TATGTAAAGACATAATTCAGTGTATATTGTTATGTAAAGACATAATTCAGTGTATATTGTTATGTAAAGACAGGATTCAGTGTACCGGTATATTGTTTTGTAAAGACAGAATTCAGTGTATATTGTTATGTAAAGACAGAATTCAGTGTATATTGTTATGTAAAGACAGGATTCAGTATATATTGTTTTGTAAAGACAGAATTCAGTGTATATTGTTATGTAAAGACAGGATTCAGTGTTTATTGTTATGTAACGACATAATTCAGTGTATATTGTTTTGTAAAGACAAGATGCAGTATATATTGTTTGAATAATGATACAAAATGCAAGAATAAAACATGCAGTTTGCCCCACTTACTGGGTTGAAATTAAATAAATGGGTCCTTACCTGAATCAGCCAGGAGTACTTTAACATCTGTGATGGAAACACTGAACTGGTCATACAACCTGGCCCCTATCTCTGACATGGTGATATCCTGAAAGTAATTTCAAGTGTTTTAAACCTTGGATGACATATTTTGTGTTTGTTTTTTATCCAGAAGATATCATTAATCATACGACAAAAGCATTCAATGAGATTACTAATGTTAAGAAGATGATATTACTATATTACTAACCAGGGTAATGAAACCCCATCACCATCACTACCGGCGTCAAGGACTGGCTGCATTTACATACATGCATACCTACATATACATGAATGCATGCATGCATCCATATATATATATATATATATATATATATATATATATATATATATATATATATATCCATGTTTTATGACAGAGAGTGAAGGAGAAAGAGAGAAAGAAGAATCAAATTACCATAAATAAGACATTTACTTACCCCCAAAACTGTTAATTAGACAAAGTTGGCATGATTAGTTAGAAATTGAGGAATGGTGAGCATTTAGCACAATCATAAAAGGGCAATAACTCTAACAGCTATTATGAGAACAAAGTGATTTGCAAAATCATCAGGTCCTTATCATAAAATACATGATATTTAGCAATTTCCATAGCAAAAAATACAATACAAATGGGCACTAACTCTAGTTCTATAGCAAACCATCAAAAATTGAGACTATCTGTGCTAATGAAATTATGTTGAGATTAAGATTTATACAAAATTGGGTTGAAGTCTAATAATACATGTGGAACCCTTAAGTGTGCGTAAGACTGACTTCACCGTGCCTATGCTTCTATGATCAAGGCTGTAACTCTAAGAAATGTATTCTGAACATGCTCAATATAATCATAAGAGTGTTTGGTTCAATGAAGATTGACAACCAATTTGGTTGAAATCTAATAATAATGTGGAAGCTGAAGAGTTAAAATGGTTATCTATTCACAGTGCCAATTAAATATGATCAAGGAAAATAATTTTAGTACATGTATAATTATGCAAAATGTGCTATTCATTAAATTTAACCGAGCTCTTGTTTTGTGAAAATTGGTATCTCAATGTTGACTTCACGTAGTTTACACATTCTGACTCAGTGCGAGTAATGTCAACCTCATCAGCATTTCAAAAATAGCATCAGAAAAAATGTTTCAAGATTTCTGCAAATTTGTTTAAGATGACAAAAATCTCTTTCTGATAAAAAGAATTTTCCAGTCAATTAAGGAAAAAAGCAGATGTGACTTTACCTCTAAAGAAACATCCTTTGGCTGAAGTTCACTTTTGATTTGCAGCATTCCCAAATCGACTATCAGCACATTACCTCCTCTACAATAAACAAACCTGAATTATTCTGCAAATTCATTTTGAATATATATTTGATTCAGATATAACACTTCAGTGGAACCTTGCTTGTTAGCTACTCTTTTTTCAAAAATAGCAAACTGAAATTACAAATATTCAGGTGTGAATTATGTATTTTTGCATTCCTGAATATCTTTTCAGTTAAAACATTTCTTAACATTGTACTGATAGATAAGACATTCAACAATTTGAGATGACAGTTTAGAATCATCTTATTTTCAATCTAAGCAGTGAATATCAATTTCCATTAATTGTAAAAAATACATGCAGTCAATGAATTATTATGACTAGGTAGTTTAGTTTCTACAGGAACAATTATGAAAAATTTCAGAATCTCATTTAAAACAACTTTGAAATAGGTATTAATACATGAAGCTCCAAAAATACAAAAGTAATTAAATTGCTATATATTTAAATTGTATGTACCCCAAAAAAGAAGAACAATACCTGTGCAATGTCCCAAATTCTGGTATCACTATATAGGGAGACTTCATGTTAACAGCCAGATGGATGGTCTAAAGTGTCAGAATATAAATCAGATTTTAAATCTAGATAAATTAAGTTTTTTCATTTAGGTAATTAGATTTTAAAATTTGATAAATTAGATTTTAAAAATACAGTGGGGCCTTGACTTACGAGTGTCCCAACTAACGAGTTTTTTGAGATACGAGTCGTCTCTCTGCCGATTTTTTGCTTTGAGTTGCGAGCTAAAATTCAGGTTACGAGCCAGCTTCAGATACCCCACCGCTAGTTGGCGCAGCGAACGTCACAGTGAACACCACAATATCAGCCCAGTATCACATGTCTCACTCGTTCACTTTAAGCGGTTAGCTCGTAGTTGTAGCATCAGTGTTGTGCTCGTATTTGTGCTTGTAGTTATTTTGCAAAACTTCGTTTTTTCAACCATGGATCTGAAGAAAGTAAGTGCGAAGGACAGTACTGAGAAGAAAAAGCGGATGATATGCATTGAACTAAAGAAAGAAATTATCGAAAAACATGACCAAGGTGTGCGTGTAATCGACTTGGCGAAGCAGTACGAGCGTAGCACTTCTACGATCTGCACCATACTGAAGCAGAAGGAGTTGATACAGGCTACAACTCCAGCCAAAGAAGTTAAAATAATTTCTAAATAGTGGACATCTATCCATGAAAATATGGAGAAGCTGCTAATGGTGTGGTTAGCGGAGAAACAGCTCGCAGGAGATACAGTGACAAAGGCTATAATCTGCGAGAAGGCACAAGCTATTTACGCTGATTTGTTGCAGCAGACCCCAGGCACTTCAATGGACGAGGCATCGGGCAAGCCGTTTAAAGCCAGTCGGGGCTGGTTCGAAAATTTTAAAAAGAGGACTGGCATTCACTCCATTGTCAGACATGGTGAGGCAGCGAGCGCGGATATAAAGGCAGGTGAGGATTACCTCAAAAAGTTTGCTGGAATTATAGCAGCAGAAGGATACATCCCCCAGCAAGTCTTCAACTGTGACGAGACAGGACTCTTCTGGAAGAAGATGCCAAGGAGAACTTTTATAACGGCAGAAGAGAGGAGGATGCCAGGCCACAAACCCATGAAGGATAGGCTAACCCTCGCACTGTGTGCCAATGCAAGCGGCGACTGCAAGATTAAGCTGCTGCTTGTTTATCATTTGGAAAACCCCAGAGCCTTTAAGTGACATAAGATTCTGAAAGAAAAAACCTGCAGGTTATGTGGAGGGCAAACCCGAGGGCATGGGTCACCAGGCAGATCTTTGTGGAGTGGGTGAATTTGGTCTTTGGTCCTGACGTTAAGAAATATCTCCAGGAAAATAACCTACCCCTGCAAGCTCTTCTTGTCCTGGACAATGCACCTGCTCACCCACCTAACCTCGAAGATGACATCCTCGAAGAGTTCAAGTTTATTAAGGTTCTCTACCTTCCACCTAACACCACCCCTATCCTGCAGCCAATGGACCAGCAGGTGATTTCTAATTTCAAGAAGCTCTTCACCAAGCACCTGTTCTGCTGCTGCTTTGAGGTGACGGAGAGCACAAACCTCACCCTTCAAGAGTTCTGGAAGGACCACTATAACATCGTGATATGCCTCAGAATTATCGATATGGACCTTGACTTCTGCGTGGAAGAAGCTGTGGCCTGAGGTTGTATCTGAAACGGATTTTGAAAGATTCAAACCCGAAACGGCAGTGGTGGAGGAGATTGTATCCCTCGGCAAGTCCAGGGGACTGGACATGGATGAAGGTGACATCAATGAGCTCATCGAGGAGCACTCTGAGGAATTGACAACGCAGGAGCTAAAGGAGCTACAGACGCAGCAGCACACGGAGGTTTTGCAGGAAATAGACGACACGGAGAAGGAGGAGGTTATCTCTATAAGTGAGATAAAGGAAATGTTGGGAATGTGGGAGAAACTTTCAGACTTTATTCAAAAGAAACACCCAGAAAAAATTGCAACTGGGCGTGCAATGGAGCTATTTAATGACACTTGCCTAACTCATTTCAGAAATATTCCGAATGAGAGGATGAAACAGATCTCATTGGACAGGTTTTTATCGAAAACTCCTGTAGCTGAAAGTGATGAAAGCGTGGCGAAAAGGGCAAAAGTCAGCAAATAAGATTCAGTTATTCAGTTCAGCCTTTCGTTTCCAACTCCATCAGCATCTTTAAGTCGTTTGATCTCCAAGGTAAATGCTGTACATTAAACTTAATAAAACAAGTTTATTGCATTAAATTCTATTGTTCAGTATTGTTTTTATACAATATTCGTTATTTTTAAATACATTTTTCTTATTTAAAAACATTTAACAAAACAATTGCAGTGTTTTTTGGGTGTCCGGAACGGATTAATGGCAATTCAATTCATTGTAATGGTGAAAATGGATTTGACATACGAGTAATTTGAGTTACGAGCTCCGTCACGGAACGAATTAAACTCGTAAGTCAAGGCCCCACTGTAATCCAAATATAAATTAGATTTTAAAATATATAAAAATACAAATTACATTTAAAAAATAATCCAAATAAAATTATTTTTGAAAAATAATGCTAGAGAAAAGGTACAGAGCAGAGTACAGGCAGATGCAATGGAATGTAATGAGAAATTAAGATTACTGTTTGTATGTTTCATTTCTGATCAATCAAACATACACAAATTCTGTCTGTACCTTCTCACAGACAAAACTGCTCTTATTAAACGATTACAAATTTTCATACATAAGCTAGTAGTAATAAAATTAATATCCTTGAGAGGATTTTTAAAAAAGTTGTGGATTATGTTGTCCTTTCAATCTGTACTTCTGTCCATCTATCCGTCATTAGTGTTGCATGGCTGAAGATACATATTTGAAAATTTGGGATATAACTGCTTGTGATCTGTAAATGTGCACAATGACCTTATAATTTATCGGGGGTTGGGCAGTAAATCTCAAACAAATTCAGTCTTTAATACTAAGTTTTAAATCTGTAATTAGCATGCATCATCGTAGAGGCTTGATGTAAGTAACAGGTTTTTTAATTATATCTTCAGTCTTGCTCCAGGTATGGGGAAAGTTGCACCTGGTTTATAACCTAGAAATTGTTGAGATCCCATGCCATAACTATATATGAACTGATGGACTCAAGGATATGAAGTCAGACAAATATATTATACAAACCCAAGGTCATGTGCCTGGGTAACATGACCACTACACTCCCCTCCCAACACACACACATTCTCTTAATTATCCTAAAATAAGCAATGGGTATTGCCTTTTAAATTGTCCAGAAACATAGAATAGGTGCTATCTTTTAACTGTTCAAAAGTATAAAATGGGTATTACCTTATGTTGTTCTATTGCATAAATGAGAGCAATCTTGCTTTTATTTGCAACTTGGTTGAATGTCTCCATGGCAACCAAATTCATGTCAAGGTTGACCTTGGCAGGTAGCTGGAAGAAAGCCTTGACCTCTGTTACTGAATGCTGTAATTAGGAATGAACTAGATAAGTACTAAATCTTTGTACATGCATATGTAGGTCACATTAAGAAAATGAATGTCATTACATTTTGCTAATTTCATCATTTCTACATTTTGCAATAAATTGAGAAAATTAATATTCTACAATACTTACCATGTTTTCCAAAAGTTCAATAAAAATCACTACAAAACTACATGACAGTATCTTTATCTCTACTCTAAACAAAGTCATGGAGATTCAACTCTAGCTAAGGGTTTGCCAATGGCTGTCAACATTACAGAAGCTCTTTTATACTGCCTATGTGTGAAACTAGGATGCAGCGATTTATCAAGAATTAGCACAAAGAAGGGAATTCCACTCTGGCATTTCATAAGGAGAAATTTACATTTTTATGGGGGGTTGCTTTTATACGAAGAAACAAAAACATAAATGAAAAAAGATGTGTGCAATAAATAACTTAGAAATGAATAGAGATGTGTGCAATAATTAAGTTAGAAATGAATAGAGATGTGTGCAATAAATAACTTAGAAATGAATAGAGATGTGTGCAATAATTAAGTTAGAAATGAATAGAGATGTGTGCAATAAATAACTTAAAAATGAATAAAGATGTGTGCAATAAATAACTTAGAAATGAATAGAGATGTGTGCAATACATAACTTAGAAATGAATAGAGATGTGTGCAATACATAACTTAGAAATGAATAGAGATGTGTGCAATACGTAACTTAGAAATGAATAGAGATGTGTGCAATACGTAACTTAGAAATGAATAGAGATGTGTGCAATACGTAACTTAGAAATGAATAGAGATGTGTGCAATACATAACTTAGAAATGAATAGAGATGTGTGCAATACATAACTTAGAAATGAATAGAGATGTGTGCAATACATAACTTAGAAATGAATAGAGATGTGTGCAATACATAACTTAGAAATGAATAGAGATGTGTGCAATACATAACTTAGAAATGAATAGAGATGTGTGCAATACGTAACTTAGAAATGAATAGAGATGTGTGCAATACGTAACTTAGAAATGAATAGAGATGTGTGCAATACGTAACTTATAAATGAATAGAGATGTGTGCAATACGTAACTTAGAAATGAATAGAGATGTGTGCAATACGTAACTTAGAAATGAACAGAGATGTGTGCAATACGTAACTTAGAAATGAATAGAGATGTGCTTAATGTGAATAACTTATACATAAATGAATAAATGTGTGATAAATAACTAATAAATAAAAAAACAAGTGTGATAAATAACTTCTAAATGGATAAAGATGTGTTTCATAAATAACTTCTAAATGAATGTGATAAATAACCTATGCATGAATAAATGTGTAAAATAAATAACTTGTAAATGAATAAAAATTGTTCAATCATGTCACCAATGTACCGGTACTCAATATGGGCTCAGTACAACACGAATTTCATGACCTGCACTGAAAAAGGCATAAACCCCAAAACAAGAACAAAAAACAACTAATAAAACTAAGGGTATTGGTCAGTTGATAGATGTGAGGGGAGGGGTGGATAGAAAACCTGTAATGTGGAATCAACCTATACACAAGCTTGGTTTAAATTTTAACTGATACAAGTAAATAAACTCATGTTCATGAAATAAACTGGTCATAAAACTAAAAGAAATTTGTAATCGTCCATAATATTTATACATGGTAAAAGAGTTCAAATTATTGCTTTCGATTAATTCAGACTCTATAAAATCTGTCTATGACTACTGCTCCAAATCAAACAGTGCAAGTATCCAGTCACAAATCCATTACAGTAAATTTCTGAATCCATTAATCTTCATGTGAATATCCATCAACTGGAATGCTCTGATGAAACTGACACTTTTGATGTGAGATCTTCTAAGTCAAATTATGTGATATCACACAAAATTTCCCTGGACATTCCATGTTGAAAAATGGTGTCACTGTCAAATGTTCAAATTATCTAAAAGGATGTGCTCTTTGATTTATACTTTGTACAAAAGTATATTTTTAAATGTTGATAGCTATAGAACTGCATCTGCAACTTTTTTATGTGATACAAATGAAAAGTGCAGCAATCTAAGACAGAATAAATAAACTTATTATTATCTCTCTCTTTCCATTAAAAACTAATTGATAAACAGAATCTCAAATGGGTAATGATTTAACATTAACTTTATGAAATAAGCTTTTTCTCACCAAGTCTTGAAAAATCTGGACATTTTCAACTTGTTGAATAAATACAATATTAAATCATTACCCATTTGACTCAGAATATCTGTATATAAACATAGATTTATAAGTACCGGTAATATATGGACAGGATTTCATGCATGCAACAGATTGAAAAGTATAAATATGAAAACTACCTCATCATAAACCACCTCAACTGGCTGAATGTTCATCTTGAGTGAGAAATCAGCTTCTGCATAAACTGGGTTGGTCTCAAAGTCCAGGGTGAACACCTGGTTCACAGAGGGGGCTGCAAAACACAATTCCAAACATTTAAGACTACAATTGTCCATTCTTTCATGGTCAACCTGGTAATACCAAGCTTGACATGTGCATTTTGGGGTATTTTATATTTCAGATGTACTAAAAACTAAGACTGCACATGCTGTTTGAGTACTGTCTTTTCTCAATTTAAAGTACATGTATCAATAATGATCACAAAAATCTAGCTGGTTATGTATCAATAATGATATTTAAAAAATCTAATGATTATGTATCAATAATGATATTTTAAAAATCTAATGATTATGTATCAATGATATTTAAAATATCTAATGAATATGTATCAATAATGATTTTTAAAATATCAAGCTGATTATGTATCAATAATGATCACAGTAATCTTAGATCACTAAAATCTAGCTGATTAATTATCAATATTTATTTATTGATCACAAAATTCTAACTGATTATGTATCAATAATGATGACAAATATCTAGCTGTGTTAAAACATTTGCCAAAATACTTAGGATAGACATACAAATTCGCAGATTCAAGCACTGCCATAGTATTACGGCAACCGTTTCCACTACAACAAGATCTGTATCAGCCTTTTCATTTTATTCTGAATTAAATTTACAGCATTCCAGTCATACAAAAGTTTAAAACATGCAGGAACATAATTATATTTCAGTATGAGGTGAAACCATAGTATTTTCATCATCATATTTAAAATCTAACCATATTTCTACCCTTTAAATTTTTAAAATTTGAGACGGCAATAAAATTGTTAGTACTCCTGGTAAGGTTCATATTTCTCTTCTTTACATGAAAATAAATTACAAATCCATCTTCATATGATTGCAACATGTGACCAGTGCATCTTGCCATTTTCAAGGGAAGTTTATGTTCCACCGATTTCTATTTTGGTCAATACCTTATTAGATTCATGACATTCTATGCCATTTCATTTTCACCTGAGTAGGTTGCACACTGTTGCAGCTGGATACTGGTGGTGCTCAAACAGCACAGGATTAAAATAACAACATAAAATATATTACAGAATCATTTAATCAATGGCAAGTATTTCTAAAATACTTGTAAGGATACAAACATGAGATCTGATTCATTTTCTTGCATTAAAACGATCTATTATTTCAATATGTCAATTTAAAATATTATTTGAACATGCCAGTTTGATAAAGAAACTCACCATAAACATTAACATCTGATGTCACTATGGGAACAAGTTCATGCTCTATAGAGGTGCCCTCTATTGAAAAGCTCTCTGTGTTACAGGAGATTCTATAAATACAAAAGGTAGACATAAGCAGGATACCTAATAAGCTGAAAAAAGAAAATGTGGTCACCATGAATCTCATATTTAACTGTCTCTTATTTAGATTTATTGGTGAGTGATGCATAACTGTATTAATATTCTGAAGCATTATTAAACTGAAAATAATATCAGAATATCCATGATTAATACCATGCATTAACAGACAAGTACTGGATACATTACAAGAAGCTCCATAATATATAGTACTTACTCACAAGCATGTAATGAACATATAAGACTTCCTATGATAAATATCATGCATTAACAACTATGTACTAGATATGTTATAAAAAGCTTCCGATTATTATCATGCATTAACATGTACTAGACACAATATAAGCACCATTAACAAATATATGCTAGACACATTAAAAAAGCTCCATGACAACTAGTACTATCATGCATTAGCATGTACTAGACACAATATAAGCACCATTAACAAATATGTGCTAGACACATTAAAAAAAGCTCCATGATAACTGGTAGTATCATGCATTAACATGTACTAGACACAATATAAGCACCATTAACAAATATGTGCTAGACACATTAAAAAAAGCTCCATGATAACTGGTAGTATCATGCATTAACATGTATTAGACAAAATATAAGCACCATTAACAAATATGTGCTAGACACATTAAAAAAAGCTCCATGATAACTGGTAGTATCATGCATTAACATGTACTAGACACAATATAAGCACCATTAACAAATATGTGCTAGACACATTAAAAAAAACTCCATGATAACTGGTAGTATCATGCATTAACATGTACTAGACACAATATAAGCACCATTAACAAATATGTGCTAGGCACATTAAAAAAAGCTCCATGACAACTGGTACTATCATGCATTAACATGTAATGGACATATGAGGAGCTCCAAAATAAATAGCATGCATTAACAAATCCATATGGGTTATATTATAAGAATTTGTTTTATTATATCATGTATTAAAAGAAAACATGTACTAGACATATTATACAAAGCTCCATGATGATAAGCATGCATTAACAACATGAAAATGCTGTAAGAAGCTCTTCAATGAATAGCATGCATTAACATGTATTACCACATACATATTATACCTAACTCCTTATTTCCCAACAAATTACTGGGTTTATAATTACAACTCCTGGCAGAATATTTTATCCAGACATTCCCACAAATTTTGAATTGTTTAATTAAAAAATGTCACCTAAAAGAGCATTTACACAAGAATATTTATCTTCAAACATAGCAGTGTTCACTTTAATTCTGTGAGAAGTAATTAAAATAAATTGTATTATTTAATAAACAAGAGTACATAATTAAAAAATTCCCAAGTTTGTATTGATGGAGATTGTTGTCTCACCTGCATAACAAGTAAATCCCAGTTTACAATATCCAGCAGTACAAATGTTATAATCTATAATTAAGATCTCAACATACAACAAAGGACCCCTATTTTCAAAAATATGCATTTATCCCCCACAGCACTCATTATGAAATTTCTGGCTGAAGCAGTGTAATTCCAACCAATTAAATAAAGGTATTATATATAGAAAGGACAAATCTATTGGCTTATTAAAAACAAGTTAACATTAAAACATAAAAAAATGCTAGTTAAAAAAAACATTTATACAAATTCCAAATGAATCATGAAAATGCAAGATTTTTTTATGTCAAAAGATGTCAGAATCTATGTTCAGGAATTATCACATATATATTCACAAAGAAACAAGAAAAAAACCTCTTGATATTTTAATTTGATAGATATGAGGGGATGAATGTTTTATCTGCAAGCAAATAACACCTGACTTAAAACTTTACTTCAAAATAAAATTTAGTGCTCATGCTCAAATTGATATCACCTTTAATAACACTGGAAATCTATGCACCTTGACATTTTTTGTAATATAACACTGAGACTGAGTTTAAAATGTCATCACCACTGCAGTATCTTTGCAGAACTTAAATGAAACAAGATTTGCCAAAAGATTGATCTTTAAAAGGCAGACCTTGCATATTAGTATCTGAATAGAGCTGCATTAATAGAAATATCTCCAAGAAAAACTACTCAATTCAAATGCATGCAATATTAACTGAGAACAATAGCAAATGTAAATATATCAGTGTCAACCCAAAAATTACAAATTCAGGAAATTCTTGTACACTATTACACTATTATGGAAGTCTCCTCTTGAATATTTCAACACTGCTGAAATAAAGCATTCAAAATTTGATTTTTAAAATATACATATTCTAAGGAATTCAAATCAATTGTTTATGCTTTTGTCTATATTATGTGAAAGGGAATAAATGAAGTGGACCTCTTTAGAAAGATAATAGTTAGCTGTGTAATCTAGATTATATATATGTAAACTGTATTCGTTCACGCTGATTTTTATAACCATGTTTTAAGTTTTCCTTTGTACATGTCATATTCTTGTTGGGGTTTTTTTGTGTGTAAGAAGGCATTGTTGGAAAGAATAGCACTGAAATAAAAATGGATACAGAACTTAAAATAAGGATATCAAATCTCTCTCTCTCTCTCTCTCTCTCTCTCTCTCTCTCTCTCTCTCTCTCTCGAAGAAGAAGAAGAAGAAGAAGAAGAAGAAGAAGAAGAAGAAGAAGAAGAAGAAGAAGAAGGGTCAGCCAATACGTTCCATTCAGCTCCACCACAAGTACTTTTTGTAGCAAGTCTGAGCTTCTTTTGATCCTGTTATACTACATCCATCCATCATTTCTTCTGCCATCATTGGCTCTGTTGTCAAAACCCTTCTGCCTTCATGATTCTTCGGATGCAGCAATTTTCATCCCTCCATTCCATGTACCCATTTCACCGTAGTCTGTCTTCGTAAACCTTGACTGTGATACGAGCCAGAAACTATTCAGCAGATGTCTTCATTTCCTTTCCTCTTATTATGTGAGATCCCAAATATCCAACATAGAATTCTCATTTCCTTCACAGTGACCATGCTTCTTCTCCATGTATCAGCATTAATTTTTAACAATAACATTGCTTTGTTTTGTTTTCCCTTAAACCTAGGGGCCCCGAGTGGCAGAGTTGTCTAAAGCACTTTCTGTTACAGATCACTGCCGTCTCACTTCTGTCTGAGTGGGTTCAAGTCTAAGATTTGGCTAATGTGGTTATGTAAAAAATCTTGCCAGTAGCTTCTCGTGGGTTGGTGGTTCTTTTCTGGGGTTTTCTTGGGTTCTTCCTCCACCAATAATACTGACCACCATGTATAGCCTATTGTGTGCTGAAAAATGGCACCAAACCCTAAAGCAACAACAAAATCCTTTAAATCTGACTGGCATCTTGCAATCAAAGACATCATCAGACAAGTCTTTCCTCTTCGACCAAGCTGCTTTGATATTCTGCTTGACATCCTTCTTACATCCTTTCTTAGCATTTACCACTGATCCCAGATACTTAAAGGTATCCACTTCCCTCAATACATTTCCTTTGCTGCCAATGATCATCAATTGTTCCTCAATCATTGAGCATACCATGCTTTCTATTTTGCTAGCACTGATTTTAAGGCCTTCACTTTCTAAGACACTTTTTCATTTGATAAACTTAATATGAAGATTTGCTGCTGAATCTTGTACCACAATCAGCATACAGCATGCCCAATGGCACTTCTTGCCTGGCTATTTCACCGATGGCATCGATTACAATTATGAACAATAATAGAGAATACATAATCTGATAATGTCCAGTGTTATATAAAGATACAATGTCAATTTTGTCAACATTTTTGATTCTTAAAAGGGTAAAAGTTATTGAGCTGAATAGTTTCAACAACTCCTTGGGACATGCTTACATGGATTCTTGAACATGATTTTAAAAGATGGCCTAATGCAGATCACAATTTTTGGAAGTTACTGCAGGCACAGAAAGGTTGAGAAAGGAAATGCTTGGGATACATAAAGCAGCTTGAATAAAGTCTGACTTTACAAAACTATTTAAATTTCATATCTTTTAGAATGTTTTCATCAAGTAACCACTGACTCTTATAAAAACATTATAATTTAAAATTAAATCAACAACTTTAATAAAAATTCTGCCCAATGCCCTTAATCTTCAAGCTTTGACTGCAGAATAATGTCTAAATGATTATGACTGTACTTGTAAGAAAAATCTTTGAAGATGATATCCACTGGAACATTAAGAAACCTTTTGACTACAACAGTTTCAAAGATAAATATTTGTAGAATATGGTAACCTTCATGACCTTATAGACATGCATGATGAAAGGTATTGGAATTCATCATATACCAAAGCTGACAGTAATATCAAAGCAATTGTCATACCTTTATATCAGTGAAGAAAGGTGCTGGAAAGGTTTAAGGCTATTCTTTATGATACACTTGATCCATATTTTTCACAAGTTATTCAAATTAATATTTCATTTACTCGTAATTTTTATTTCTTCTGTTATGTCTGCACTTATGTCAGATGGTCAGACCGATTTGAAATGCTAATGAGATTTTATTGATTAAACTTTCAAAGAAGCATTTATTTCCCTTGTGCACTACAAATTTGAACACGTTAAAGTAAGAACATTTTCTGAATTTGCAAACCTTTTATTTACTTTCATCAAACAAAAGATTCATGGACTCTTCACATGCAATCAGATTTTGCCTGTCAGCATGGAGTATCATAAGGCACTATTAAGTGATGTTCAGTGTGTTACATAAAGTAATGATGATATATGAAATTAAAGGACATAACATCAATGTGACACATGAAATTATAGGACATAACATCAATGTGACACATGAAATTATAGGACATAACATCAAAGTGACATTAAATTATAGGACATAACATCAATATGACACATGAATTTATAGGGCATAACATCAATGTGACACATGAAATTATAGGACATAACATCAATGTGACACATGAAATTATAGGACATACATCAATGTGACACATGAATTTATAGGACATAACATCAATGTGACACATGAAATTATAGGACATAACATCAATGTGACATTAAATTATAGGGCATAACATCAATGTGACACATGAATTCATAGGGCATAACATCAATGTGACACATGAAATTATAGGACATAACATCAATGTGACACATGAATTTATAGGGCATAACATCAATGTGACACATGAAAATATAGGACATAACATCAATGTGACATTAAATTATAGGGCATAACATCAATGTGACACATGAAATTATAGGACATAACATCAATGTCACACATGAAATTATAGGACATAACATCAATGTGACACATGAAATTATTGGACATAACATTAATGTGACACATGAAATTATCAATTATAGGACATAACATCAATGTGACACATGAAATTATTGGACATAACATTAATGTGACACATGAAATTATTAATTATAGGACATAACATCAATGTGACACATGAAATTATTGGACATAACATTGATGTGACACATGAAATTATTAATTATTGGACATAACATCAATGTGACACATGAAAGTATAGGACATAACATCAATGTGACACATGAAATTACTGGACATAACATCAATGTGACATGAAATTATTGGACATAACATTAATGTGACACATGAAATTATCAATTATAGGACATAACATCAATGTGACACATGAAATTATAGGACATAACATCAATGTGACACATGAAATTATAGGACATAACATTAATGTGACACATGAAATTATTGGACATAACATTAATGTGACACATGAAATTATCAATTATAGGACATAACATCAATGTGACACATGAAATTATAGGACATAACATCAATGTGACACATGAAATTATGGACATAACATTAATGTGACACATGAAATTATCAATTATAGGACATAACATTAATGTGACACATGAAATTATAGAACATAACATCAATGTGACACATGAAATTATCAATTATAGGACATAACATTAATGTGACATTAAATTATAGGACATAACATCAATGTGACATGAAATTATAGGACATAACATCAATGTGACATAAAATTAAAGGATAGAAAGTCAGGGTGATATCTGAAATTAGAGAACATGAGGTCAAGGTGGACTTGATGTTTTAGGACATAACATGCAGATCAGGGTGTAGGTTCTAGCAACTGGCATTTTTTATGAGTGCAAAATAAAAGCATTTGGTGGTAAGCAGGGATTGAATTTACCACACATACCTTAGCCAATGAAATTCCAAATAAATCCTACAAACCAAAGAGAGGACACATTTATAATCATGCAAAAAATACAATTATTCCACAGTAATATGCCCTTTTTACATTTGTTCCATGCAGAATTCTTTCCAAACTAAATAAATGTAAAGATGTGACATGTTGGTACTGTAAAATGTCTATCTTTATTTGAACAATTTTCTTAAAAATATTTTCCATTGTAAAAATATACAATTTTGGAGAAAAGTTTGTTTCTTTGATAATATTTACATGATCATTTTACATTAGGAGAATATTTGCTTCCTTACAGATCCTGCCTTTCCAAGCTAAGAGACATGTTAACCACATATTTTGGCTTGCTTTAGTAATGAAAGCGCTAAAATGTTTTCTGCTCAAGACAGAAAGTCAGATAAGGGTTGTCTCCCATATTTGGACCGTGGCAGAGGCAAAAAATCCCACCAATTAATTATCTGTTACTACTGCAGTAGAAGTGCGTGTTCTGCAAGTGATGTAACTGCAAGGTGGAAGGAGGGAGATTCATAAGGGTTTACTCATTATGATCAGGGATGCATTCTTAGATTAATTTATTTTACCCCCAAAATAAATTCTTACAATACTTTAGCAGGTAATAATATAGTAGGAAAACTGGTAAGTGGTGGCTGAAGTTACATAACATCAACCTGGAGTTTGTTCTGCTTCCAGTCTCCTAATGTATGTAAAGAAGCTTAAAGTTTCATGTGAAATATGGGCATCAGTTAGAAAATGTCATGATGTCAAGATGTTGCTCCACATTTCCAGTGTGTGTATGTGCATGTGATTTTTAATATAACTTTAAACAATTTTTTAGTCATATCACTTAAATGTCTGCAGTTGGCAGTTTATAGTAATGTCTAGCACTGGGGCATCATGCCACAGACATGTTGCATCATGTCCCACCCAGTCACATTATCCTTACACCAGGCTGACCAGTCCTAACACTAACCTCTTAATGCTGAGTACCTAATGAAGAAGCTGTTAGTACAATTTTTATAAGTCTTTGGAATGACTCTGCCAGGCCTCAAACTCCATTGAAAGTGAGTAACCTATGTTGTTATGACACTGCTGAGTGACTCAAAAGAAAACCTACTGTACTGTTGAGATAGGTTCCACCAGGTCAAATCAAGTTCTTATTGGATTAAAGGTCTTGGAGGAAAATTTATTGTTGTTATCTCAAACTTCATCACACAGCTTCAATAATGTTGGTCAGGGACCAGTTTTCCACAAATCCTACGTTGATGATGACAGACAAAACATCATGTGCTGGTATGGTTTAGAAATTCATCTGGTCATCAATGAGTTCCTTGGAAGCTGAATAAACAAAATCAAATGAATGCAAAACAAAAGAGCCTGAACAGACATATCATTTCTTCTTCCCTTGATTGGTAGAAAAAAACTATCCTTCTGAATTGGTCATGATATTTTAGCTACCAATTCAATGACCTAATGGGGTTCTGCATGAATACTCCTTTGGGAAAAGGGTCAGAAGAAGATGGCTGCTTAGAGACAAAAGACTGGTTTCTCATTTTCATGAGAACATGTTCTCATCATGAGGTTATTATGAGAGAAACCAAACTACTGTGATGGAAGT